>CM035120.1:95954688-96467818 GCA_020205555.1 Panax stipuleanatus
CAACATAGGGACTCTGCGGGTCAATAAATTAAACTCCCGACCAGTGGGGAAACCTCCATCAAATTCGACGGGCATCCAGGTGATCGAGCCGGCCTTCAAAAGCTCCAACTGCAGACGGGCATGAGTGAATCTCTCAGCAATAGGGACATCCGTCAAAATGGAGTGATGCCATCTCCGTCCATGTGGATAGGTCTCCAGACCTAATGCTGACACAGGGCCGTAGGCAAGGAAGCCTCTCAAATGCCCAAAGCTATCCATGCAAATATTAAAAATCCTCAGTGACCAAGACTGCCAAAAATAAGTGCAAAAATCAAAAATGTACAGAAAGATGTACTCACCAGCAAAAATTGATGGAATCCTAACCAAGCCTGTAATATTCCAAATTTAAATAGGAATATTAATATAAACAGTAAATATAAATATGCGTAATATCTTGTGTGATGTATATTTAACTTTATTGTTGGTATATACAATTATATATGAACACATAAGATGTAACTATGTACAGATATATCAAAAGTTTTATAGGTAAATCCTAATTTAGGATTTTAATTAAATAAGGAATCCTGACCTAATTGTTATAATAAATGGGAATTATAGCATAATACATTGATAACATTATATAGTATTATGAATATATACATATATTAACTTAATAAGATGTATTAAAGATTTAATTAGAAAAGATTATAAGGAAACCCTAATTAGGGAGTAGAAAACCCTAACCCTAATTATAAATTATAGGTTATAAACCCTAATTATTCATTATTATTTTAAATTTTCTAAGAATAATATGAAATGACTAAATTACTCTTAGTTTTAATTGGGAAATTACCAAACTAACCTTAGTATATGCGAAAAGACCAAAATGCCCTTATTTTATTTTCTTATTAAAACAAGATAGGAACAAATCTTTTGCTTACAAGCAAAAGATTTGTCATATGGCATTAGCATTCTTGGCATGACAACACAACCCATATCATTAATGCTATAAGCTTACTTGTCAAAATGAGAGAGTATTTGGATTTCTACCCTCACTTGAACTTTTCATATAAGGATAGAACATAAGAACATAAGGCCACATCTTTGTTACTTAATGTATACACCCAACTGACTCACAAATAAAACTTAGCAGTCCAAAAAAGGAATCAGAAAGAGAAAGAATCAAAAAAGAACTCAAAAAGGTTAAAAACCTAACACTAGCTTAATTTTTAAATTCTAAAATTTGAATTGTTGTTGTTATTGTTTAAATATGTTCATTAGTAATTATTTAGTGAGCTAGGTTGCTAAAACACGAATTCATAATGTTTAAAAGCATCAAAAAGAGGTTTTAAGCAAAACTGTCGAAGTTACAAAACAGGGTATGATAACGAATGTCAACCCTCATATCTCGTTGATTAGTTGTTGTTTTGATGATTTAAGAGTTGGTAGTCATAGCCTGCAATGTTGTTAATAGATTAGAAGTGGTACATTAGACCTCAGAACACTAGATTGGAAGTTTTAATGGGTCAAAACCCGTTAACTGGCATTAACCGCCCATTTTCTGGGTAACCCAAAAAATATATGAATGAGCCTAACAGCCCGTTTTACCACATAGATCACTTTCCTGTCAGGTTGATTAATTGTTAGATGTTAGTAGAGTTGTACCTTGACATGAGTACTATATAACTAGAGCACTCTCGAGCCCTATAAAATCACTGGCCGAAAAATATAAACGGTCAAACAACGTTTACCGTTCAGATTCATTTTCTGGGTAACCCAGAAATGTTGTGCAACGATCTGACAAAATTTTTGAAGGCTTGGATCTTGATTCTTGTTGAGATATAGAATCTGTGACTTCTCAAACCATATACCCTTGTAGTTCGTCTACAGAACCCGCAGATTAGAACACCCAAACATTAACCGGTCGGCAAGATATAAGGTTATAAAAGTCGTTGACCGGCGTTGACCATTCAATTCTGGGCAGCCCAAAATTGAAGAACAACGTGGGTATGCTAGTTTGACCGGCTGTGAGAACTTATAGCAAGGTTTTTAGGCATTGAAAGAAACATAAACATGTACTCCTACACTAGCACTACAATTCCATTGCATTAGACTGCCCAAAAACCAATTCAGTTGATAATTAGAGCAGGTCAAACAAGGGCCTAGCACGTTGACTAAGGTGTTCTTGGCTGGGCCAAGAACACCTATAACAACACTTCTATCGCTAAAGGTCTTTAGCGACAGGCAATATTTAGAAATTAATTTTATTAATTAAAATATTTAGAATAAATAGAAATAAATACTAAATAAATATAAATAAATTCTCACTACAACAAAAAAAGCTTATTTCCGACGGAATATTACGTCGGTATTAAGGATATTCCGTCGAGGTTACCTCATTTTCGACAGAATAGTCGGTCGAAAATTCGGTCATATATAAGCAGGTCGAAATTAAGTCCGTCGGGCTTTCGGTGGGAACTACTTATTGCCAACGAAATTAATCTCGACTGAATATTCAGTCGGTCTTATGATTATCCTCGACTGAATTCCTTCGGTCGAGTTTAGTCCGTTGAAACCAGCCTTGCCACGTGCCAGCTTGAGAAAAATGGAAACGATCTTTAAATTCTATGGAATTCCGTCGAAGTTGTATTTTTTTTCGGTCGAGAATAGTCGTGACGCGTGGCAACTGACCAAAATGTTCAGGGTTTAATTCCGACAGAATTCCGTCGAGTTTACTCTTATTTCGTCGAGAATAAGCTTTTTTTTAAAATGTTTTATTTGTTTGTGCAATATCTAGGGTAATAACCCACTTTTTTTGTACCTGTAAACCTGTCCCAACAGCACATAAAAGATAACTATAATCCAAGGCCAACAATAATAATTTCAAGGCTAACGTACTATAATCCAAGGCCAAACTAAAACCAACAATAATAATAATTCCAAGGCCATAACTATAATCCAAGGCCAACAATAATAATAATTTCAAGGTCAACATGAATATGACATTAAACTAAAGTTCAAATCAACTAAAGTATATCAAATATGCATTTAAACTAAAGTAAAGATCTCAAACATCAACTAAACTATATAAATTTACATCACATGAAGCTGATCAATGAACTAAAGTATAAATATGTACAAATCATCTCTACAAAACTAAGTTACAGGCCGTCGTCGTTCGACTGCTCAGCATTGTCAGTCCGCTCGTCAGCCCGCTCGTCACCCTGTTTATACAATATAATGTAACTCATTAGTCCATATATATGATACAGTTAAAGATAATTAACTAAATGAAAATTAAATAACATGCAGAATATATACTTGAATACATTTAAAACAAATAGTATACCTGAGCAGTTGAGCGCTGACTCAACATTGGCCCAAACGCGTCCTCTACTAACGTAACCACCATCCGAACAATCTCGTCGCGCATCGCGGCCCACTTCTACGGAGGGATACCCGTAGTCTCGGCGGTGGCACCAGCTGCAACGTCCTGCGCAAGCTGATGGAGGCGAGAACGGCTGGGCAGGTCCTGACGATGGAACATCGAATCAATCTCAAACCTCTCCGACACCGCAGCCATAATACGATGGAGTAAAGCATCGTCTAAGCCAGCACCCGAAGCTGATGGTCCCACGGGGGCTCTCGGACGCAGACGCTGACTAGAGCCTACAAAAATAAATATAAAATGAATAATATTATAAGTTTACTTTATTCATAAACAAGAAATAAACTAAAATATTATACCTCTTGGCAGTGTATAGGCTGGTATCCTCGGTAGCCCTAGCACTCGATACTGGCCGGTAGTGTGACGCCCCCAAATTCTGGGACCGCCACTTGGTCTCTCGAATTCGGTTCGTCACTGTGCTCATGGTAATACATCACAATAATAATACGACTAAATGTCGCATCGCACAGCGGAATAATACACAACTAATATTAAATAAATTATATTTAAATAATATAATTATTCACGTCCCAAAGTCTCGTAACTTAAACAGTGATTACATAGCTTAGACATATCTTAAGCATAAATAACCTTAACTAGTACATAATATCATAAGTTCTTTATTACAATCATAAAGTCCTACATAAACAAAGCTACTTAGTAGCCTTTCCCTTGCCCTTATCTGTGCCCGAAGGTCCGCACTGCTCGGCCTTAACTGAAATGTTTTTAGGGAAAGCAAGAATAAGCACAAATTGCATCAGCAAGTAATATATAATAAGGGTTTGTAAAATAATTCTCAATTCTCGAAAGGGTATAGCAAGGTTTGATAGTTCAAGGATAACAAGAATATCAATAGTTTTCAATAACAGTTGCTAAGGACAGAATAATATCAATGTGATTCAATAATAAATCAATTCAAGATTTCAAGATAACTGAATACTGAGCAGTTACTAAGGACTATGAACTTCCACAGGATTTGGCAGTAATAAACTGAAAATCCAACAAAAACAAGTACAATAGGTGATCAGCTTAAAGTACCCTATGTTATGCATAACACTCAATCGTACTAATGTGTGCGCGTCGGTTCTTCGACAGTTATATTTTGTTCTTCTCAGTCAAATACAAGATCACGTACCAATCAATTAGTTTAGGGTCGCTTTTCAATAATATAAGTCTAGCCGAATCAAATGGCATAGATCACAACAACTATAAGTTAAATTTCAAGATTTAAAGTCCGAAGAATATAGTTCGACTTTTATCTTATTCATGAAGTATATGATTCATAATATCTGAATTTAAATCTCAAGAGTTTACTTGTACGACAATAATAGCATAAGCCAATTGAAAGTTCAATAAAGAGTAGAGTTAGGAACTTGCTTACAACGTTCCTTGAATAAAGTAAATACGAAGGTCTAGGATACTTGCACTATAAATGAGTGTAAGTAAGGAAACTTGCACTTTAAAAGAGTGTAAGTTAGAGAACTTTCCTTTAGCGTAGTTTATCCACGAAAAGTAAATCAACACTTTCGAATTCCTATCGTAATACAGTTACGTATATATATGATATTCATTAGTCATATAATTTAACTTCACATTTTGTCTTCGAATATACGATCAACACATAAGTTAAGTTTTAAACTAGCTACACAGTTATATAGAATATAATTTCTATCCTTAACGTTCCTCCTTTAGAGTTTAAACACATTCTCATATCATATAAGATCGCAACAATTAGCAAACTTGCTCTCATATTATTAATATCACATAAGACCACAATCAATACTAAATATATTTCATTTTAGCAAGTTATGACATTCTCATAAGTTAACCGTCAAAATCGGGCTCAAGTAACATCATATAATATCACGTAGCATGTATACATTTTAAAGAATACTTTTATGTTTGTATAACCTTCCCTCGTTCCAAACATACGTGATATAGTTTCTAAGTTAACACTTTCGATAATTTAAAACCATTCAAGGTCATGATGTTACAAAATCTAGCATGCTCACCTTGTAAACACATAAGGTGTTCATATACTTATATTAAGCATGTTCATGAGTATCCATATCGTATACATTCAACTATCATTGTCATTAGTTTGAAAACATACTTCGTTTACGCTAAACTTGAATCACGACAACTAATCATGGTATATATATATGCATGACACATGAATGAGTCTAAGAGTACTATAACATGTGTCCATAAATATCAGAATACGAAACTTACAATAACATGTTAAGGTTCACAATCAAATCTTATATTTTTATTAGTGTTATTCACTATTTAGGTCCATATGTTAATGTTATATTATGAAACCCGTATACCTAAGTCAACATGCCTTTCGTGCACTTCTAAGTTATGACACCCCCAAATTCGGGTACTTCGTTTCCACATGATTTGGTGTCCACTTTCTAATTAAAACATACATCTACCCAGTAATAAAGAATTTCAAACTAATTACAACCTTCATAAAACCTTAATAAAAATCTCCCTCTATAAAGAATGACAACTTGTTCAATAAAATCCCAAGGTTATCTAAACCTTAACTTCATTCAGATAACGTAAATGCGGAAACATAAACATAACCAGCTAAGTCTTATTACAAAAGCAACATGACATAACAAGCCTTCATTTATTCATCTTTCCTTTTCCTTTACTTGTTAATGATATGTCAACATTCTTGGTCTCAACTGCAAATGGTGGTAAAGCAGGCAAGAGTGAGCAAACAAAAGCTCACTTGAAAATACAACAGTGATATGACATAAGTGAATCTTTTCAAAAGAGTTTGAATAACTTTACTTTCATCAATATAAAGAATTGAATTATAATTCTTTCGTCAATATATAGAATTCGAATATGGAATCATCTGAGGGTCATAAGACCTTGAACCATTGTCCTAGGTTATAAATATTTATATTTAAACCTTTAAAAGTCAATAAGACTATAGACATTAACTCGTACTCAGGGGGATCAACCCTTTGTACCATGAATTGTGCACAACCATCTTAACGCTTTCGCATAAAATATCCCTTAATTAATAGGGTTGTTCCTTCTCAGAAATTGAATACAAGTCCGCACCAAAGAAAGTTTGGTTTGGATAGATAAGGGAACTTTAGAGTTCAACTATCATCAACTAGGAGTAGTTGAATCGACTTTCAGTTCTTTACAGTTCAATAATATAAGAATCATGAACCAATTGCAAAATATGACAATAAACTTCATAATAGATAGGCATGCTTTTAGAAACAACTTAAAGCATTCGATAGACTAAGTAGATCTTACTTGAACAACTAAGTCAAGATCATATTACTAAAATAACGCTTTAATACTTACGCTTTATGAGTGTGGTATAACTTGTACCACATATAACAAGTTAAGGAACGTGAATGAACTTTCATGATTTCTTGAGCAAGGGTTAGGAAACTTGCACAATGAAAATATACAATGAATAGGCTTGTATAGCATTCAAGAGTAGCTTAAAGAACTTGCACAATATAAATAACAAGTTTAGAAACTTGCTTAACATAAGAGAATAAGGGTAAGAGAACTTGCCTTAAGCGCAAGCTACACTTTAACAATTACAACCACTTCACAAACACCCTACACATTTATATTACATTCAAACCATCTATTAGTATCCAACTACAATATTTAAACCATCGAACTTCATATCTAAGTCCAACTCACAATATAATTTACCACATTGGTTGCTAATTAGTCAAGTACGAGAGTCTATACTCACGGCATACATTCATAAGCCTATAACTCAATGAATCGTGTTGTGTGCCTCGTGAAAGCAACACACACACACACACATGTAACACATTCGTAATATATTTCAATCTAACTTAAACACATCAAAAACATGTTATCTTATTACACCTTTCACTTTCCAAGTCTTAGAAACAAGTTAGCTTAACAAACGGGGCATAAAAACTCAAAAATAAAACTCAAAATTTTCTGGGCAGCAACATCACCAGCTGGGGTGGGTCCCCATAGGGAAATACGCCCGCTGGGGCGGGTGCTCCCTGTGACGCCCCCAAATCCACGTTCCTTCGAAACCTCGGATTCGGTGCATTCACGATACTACTAACGCCAAACTATTATATCTTTTATTCATTACTAAAAGAATACATCTTTACTTATTACAATTTAGAATATAAATTCTATTTATATCCAAGATCTCATCTTTACATCATGTTCGATGTTACTAAAATGCGAAATAATTTAAACTTTTTCAATCCTCCTTGAATAAAATCTTTTATTGATTTCATAACTTGAATCAATTACAACCCTTGAATCAATTATAAAATATGATTCATTATATTTGAGTTATCGTATAACGTTTACAACTCGACTTGATATCCTCTATGTATTAACTAATACATCTTTACAACACAACCTGTATTAAACAGTGTAAACAACTATCAAGTAATACTTCTAGAATCTAAACAGGGTTCAAGCAATAATCTAAATAGTACTTCTTCAATTTGATACTATCTATCTTTATCAATCAAGAAGCACGAAGTCTTTATCGTAAGTCCTTAACCTGCAAAAGTGGTTATTTGCAAGAGTGAGCTCGACAGCTCAGCAATTCTAACAATTTTCATGCATCACATAGCATACAACATTATACTCAGTTCATGCATTTATAAACATTTTATATTTACTACGCATGTTACTTTTCACATAACAAGTATATCATCAAAGATCAACTTTCAATCTCATTTATATCTCATATACAATTCATATATAAGTTCACATTATCACAGCATAATATAATTCAACTAACAGTTATTGAATTCATATATCAAATAGGAACTGAAAGACTTGCATGATTCGTAGTTTAACAACTACGACTTAACTGCTTAAAGCTATCTGCACTTCGTGTATTCCTACACAGTTATATAATCATGAATTTACATCCATCAGTCATACATTTCATATGCTCTTAATAGAATAACAATTCGTATATCGTTTTCTAATCTTGGTTTCGTTTCACTCTATCTTAGGATAACCACGATGTTACAACATCATACCTTCATACTTATTCTATAGAAACCATTCTATTTCGGTCCTTAGGGTCCTTAAGGAAAATAACTTAGGACCAGACAGTTAACAAACTGTTCTTGGCAGCTTTGCAACACGGCCCGGCCGCGCGACTCCCTGCCAGAACCAGAACTTAGATTTCATAAACTTAGTTTGGTCCTAACATATCATGCATTCTGATATATATTATACACACACATTAAGTAGGCATGCTCGTGCTTATACTACACATGTATACTTAATCACATAGTCTATGCTTTTGAAATTCATTTTCTCGAATATGCGTGCATAGGTGAAATCCATGTTTCATCACATGATGCTTATGTCAACATGTCTATAGGCATAATGAATCCTAGTATACATGCTCGTATGATCATAATATAACTCACTCCGTGTTTGATGCTATCATCTTACACATTCTAAACTTTTCATAAAAATCGCTTTAAGTCAACAAAGGTAACTAAGTATATGCAAAGTACCTCGTAGTCATGACTCTCACGTATTAGAACACATACATAAGCCACTTTTACATGCTCAAATAATCAGAACGTGGACATCCTATATATATGTCCAAAAACTCTAAGTTTGTCTTTTGAAATCATTTTTAATTTAAACAATGTGTTCTAGTGTATACTCAATACCTTCGACTCACATATCATGCATATCTAAACCATATAATCATGCTTAAAAAGTCAGAATATAAACATGACTTATATACGCCAAAATTCATTTATAAAACCTTAAGTTTTCATTAAAAACTCCACTACAACAAGGTATAATTGTTTACTATTAGCCAAGGTAATTAATCAACAACTACCTTCATACCCATTGATGCACATAACAAAGACACTTACACATGTCTCAAAAGTCCGACTCAAAGAACACAAAATTCGTCAAGTCTCATTTTGAAAACTTTACGTTTTCTTTTAGGAAATTATGTTAAACCAACTAATACAACTCACTATGTGCATGACAACCTTAGTACACATGTCAGACCCCTTTATGAAATTATTAGAGTCTAACTAGTATGCTTAACCAACCAGAAAACAAAAAATCACCAAGAGTTTCTGCAGAGGGCGCGGCCGCGCCCCATTTGTACTAGGGAGATGCACGGCCGCCCGTCCCAGTTTCCAAACCAGAAGCTTTTCTGCTTCGGCAGTCTCTTAGCCCAACTCAAAAATTTCTTCAATAATTCGAATTTAAACATGCTAGAAATCAACTACATAGTATTTACAACATGTATACAACTTAACTAACGTGCTAGCATCTTTTCACATGACCAATTACTACTATTTCATGCTATTGCTATGAATTGAATTCCAAAGTAGTTTAGAGATTATACCCCTTGAGCTTCAACTTGGGTAGAGCTTCCCATGAATTTCAGAATTCTCTCCCTCAATACTCATCAACACACTCACTATATGAAACTTATCAAGAGTTTAGCAACTTGAGTTTGTGAGGGGGAGCTTCTAATTTATAGAGAATTGGTTAACCATGCCAAAGCTTTGCACCATGAATTAAACTAATGGAAGAAGAGAAGAATTGTTGGGCAATAGATAGTTAGTAAATCCCATCATGAAGCCCACTCTCCCCATAATCATCACACTCATTGCTAGCTAGGAAGTTGAGAGATGAAGGAGATAGGCTAGCCTTAGGCCATTCACGTGAAGGAGAAGTTGGGCACTCATTGTGAGATAAATAATCTAACTCATCAATAGCAATTAGCAAATGTAATTCCACACTTGGTTACACACCTTTATATATAATATATACACTTAGGTTATATAATTTATGTATACATTTCATCCCATATGGCTTAGGTTATAGGTACATATATACAAACCTACAAATATGTACACTCACACCTAATTAGGTATACTCATATTTTGAATATACACTACTATATATAATCATGTACCTCATGTACATAGGTTAAGTTAATATTCTAATTGGACTAAATATAATATGGTTGGGTACTATCATCCCACCATTTTCCATAAAATTATTATCACAAATATACTCAAATATTATAATGATAATTAATATCAACCATTCATTTTCTTCTAATACTTCCAATTAAATCCCCTTGATTTAACTTCATTATTTATGCCACACAAGGCATAATTATGTGAACTTAGTACTTAATAGTCCACAAGTTTATAATAATATAATCTCCTAAAATAATATTATACTCAATGTTACATCTTATAATATGTTCATAAAGTAATACCATTACATTACTAATTTACATGTTCTCTATTATAATCAATCTATTACCCTCCTATGGGTAATACCCAATGGTCAAAGAGGAGTTGGTGGCTAACTCCACCAACTACTACTATTCATGGTCCTTCCTCATCATTACACCTTATAACATGCTCATGGTGTAATTACATTTCTTATTATATGCTTTCTTAGCAACAATGTAGTAATTGAATTAACAAACTCTACACACCAATGTATTGCATCTATTCATTATCAAGCTATTATTCTCCTATGGTTATTACCCAAAGGGCAAAAGGGAAGTTGGTGGCTAACTCCCACCAACTACCACTATTCAAGTACCCTAACCACTTAATTGACCATTATTGCTCTCACATGGACTAACTTGCAAGCTTATATCTAATAACTTAATGTTATTACCATATGATATGATAGGGTCACACATACACCCAATCATATAATCCATGTACATTTGACAATACCGAATATATTTTAATTGAGTAGTGTCACACCCCATTATTGTAACTTTATTATTACACTTAATCATATAGTTTCCTATATTATATAGTTTTCTTGAAGTGTCACACTTCATTCCATATTTTATAGATGTAGCTACTATATAACTTATAATTACACATCATTGCACATAGAAATTTATTCACATAATAATAATAATTAATTCCATTAATTATTCATTCATTAATTTATTTAATGAATGTTTATTCCACCACTTTGCCACACTAGGCATATCTCACAAGCTTACCTTAAGCTTATTATCACTCCCATCACACTTTAATATTCTTTTAATATAAGGTTTGTGTGACACATGCACTTTAATGCTAAATTATTTAGCTACCTTGAACAATTATATGTATAACCTTTACACTAGAATAATTAATATTTACTCTATTAATTATTATAAAATCTACGATAAAATAATAACTTAAGTTATTTAATATATTGAAATAACTTAGTTTGCTTTCATTAATAAACTTTCTTGCAAATACATTAGGAGTTATGTATTTTGCCATAACATAAAATATTATGTTTTCTCCAAATAAAGATATTCATTGTTAGGAAATAATTTACTTATTGTCTCAAGATATTATTCTTAATATAATATCTACTAAAATAATTACATGTATGGCACATGTACATACATTATATATAGAAAATAGGTAATAAGTTTATTTTCTATTATAATAATTTATTTCCATCAATTTATTTATATATAGCAAATATGTTTTAATGTATTTACCATATTAATTAATCACACTTATTACATCATACCAAAAATATATAGGGTAATATTATTATTCAAAAATAATATTTCCTCCTTTATTAAAATAATTCAATATTAGAATTTATTTTAATATCCTTTATAATAATTATTTCTCTTTCTTTTCTATAAATTGTTCCCAAAACAATTTCTTCAAATATTTATTTAAAGATATAATGATTTCCATTTCTCTTTAATAACGTATATATACATATATATATATATGTATATATATATATATATATATATCTATTAACGTTATTTGTACATTAGACTTTCACACATATTACCATTCTAAGTAATATATAGAAGGTACTATTATAATCATATATTCAACATATATATTAATTCACTCCTTTACTTAAGTAAATTAAACCTTGTACCATATTACCTTAGTTAATTAAGGTTCAATATTCACATTATATTATTCCATAATATAACTCTCAACTTAAATTAACCAATATTTATTCTTATTAGTTAATTCCTTAACTAACTCGTGCTTCACTATCCAAACCTATTCATGGATAGCTTAAGTGCTATTAATAACCTATATTATAAACATACGAGTTATTAGTACACATACACAAGAATATGGTGATTATACATTAAGGATATTTAATGTCACCAACTTACTATAATAAAATAATTCTATAAATTATTTAATATCGATAGGAATTTATCCACTTCCTTTACCTCAATTGAATCGTCTCTAAAATAAATAACAAATATATATTAATAATATATTCATTAATCATAAAAACACATATTACATAGTCCATATTACCCTATGTAATATAATACCACATACCTCATATCACATATATATCTTTTTATTCGAACCCATCTCACAGGTTTAAGAATTTTATTTATTAAATCCTTATTTAATAATTTCTGAAAATTCCGGGTTCTTACACTCCCCCTGCTGCACCACTTGGTTCGCGAACTGGTGGAGAATTAAGCCAATTTGGCTCATTCCTTCACCCCGAATTCGATTTTTTTCCAACATGAAAAACATAAAACTTGATACTAACAATATTTTAAACTTACTAACATGCTCATAACATATATAATCCATAAAACACATAATCCAAAACAAGATTTCATGACTTTCAAAGAAAACATAATTTTAAGCGTTCTTAACGAAAATTGCTACTACGAATTCGTTTTTCATCCAATTCAAGTGATTCCAATTGTAATCACTCATATTCTTAACATATTAACTTAATACATGATCAATTTTAACAATGACTCAAAATCAACATCAATTTGATAGTTTTAAAAGCCATTTTTTAGAAATAACTTCACCGAAAATCACTATGAACACACTTCCTATTGTTTATCAAAAAATTCATTGATTGAATTACTAGAACAACCATATAACTCATATATAATTATGTTATATCACATATTACACATAATTCATGCTCACATCAAGGATTTAAAGAAATTTTCAACATAAATTCATAATCTAACACTATGAACATGAATTTCATAGTATTCATCATATACTTATGAATTGAAATTCTTAAACAACTATGAAACCCTCATGTAAACATATATATATATATATATATATATATGTATATATATACATACATATCCCATTCACATATCAAAATAAATAGCTTTCACAAAGAGACTTTCACATAGAGTTCTAAAACCATGAAAACATAAAAGAATATGCTTTGAAAACTTGTTTTTACAACAATTGTATTTTGAAAACCCTTTCATGGCATAAAATTACATATGAAAACATATGAACAACATATATACATATAATTTCATGATTGTAAAAACCTAATTTTAAAAAAATAAAGAATTACAACACATAAGAATTAAGTACAAGGGTTAGGGTATAACCTTACTAGTTTTACTTAAAGAGAAGAGATGATGAAGATGATGATCCTCTTATGCCTTCTCAAGCCTTTCTTCCTCTTCTCTCTTCTTCTTCTCTGACAATTCTCTCTAACCCTCTTCTTCTTTCTTTCTTTGTTTTGTAAAACTAACGTAACTTTTAACTTAACATATATTATACAATATACAATATACATATATAATAGATATGTAACTTATATATAATAAATATAATACTTATAACCATATTAATTCTTATTAATAACATAGGTTACAAAATTTGAAAAGTCCAAGGCCATGTTTGGCAACCTCTTAGAAAAATAGATTTTTAGTGCTAAGGCCTTGTTTGGGTAACATAAAATTAAACAAGTACAAGGGCCTTGTTTGGTAAAACACTTTAAAATCCTTTTCTAGTCTTTTAATAACTCTTTAAATCCATAGATTAAATATTACACTTATTTAATTAAATTAGAACACTCTAATTCAATTAAATAAACTAACATTCATATAATACCAAATTGTCACACAATTGAATTTCCTTTATTAAACATAATTCGTCTAACAAATTATTATCACTTAGCACATAACATTAACTCTAATTAAATTATTCCCCATTAAATTAAAATGATGCTACACCATTGCTAACATATCAATTTAATTAATCATATAGCACGTAATTAAATTGTCCACAACAATCGCACAATTTATTTATTTATCTTCACAAATAAATTCCATAAAATATTTATTTAATTCAATAAATATTTACAATTAACATATAAAATTCTCAATCGTTACAGTCTTCCCTCCTTAAAAGGATTCTGTCCCCAGAATCACAACATAAAAAAAAATCTCATAAAAATTCTCACCTGTTACATTCTTCCCCCCTTAAAAGGATTCTGTCCCCAGAATCGATATCTAAAGGGTTACACACTTCAATTAAGCAAATAATTGAGGATAAGACTTCATCATAATATCTTCGAGTTCCCACGTAGCTTCTTCAGCATTGTGGTTCCTCCAATTTACTTTAACAGAAGGTATCACTTTATTCCTAAGTACTTGTTCCTTTCTGTCAATAATTTGAACAGGAACCTCTTCATAAGTTAAGTCTTTATCAAATTGTAAAGGCTCGTATTCTATTACATGTTTATAGTCGTGTTTGTAAGGCCGTAACACGGAAATATGAAATACGTTATGTATATTCTCGAGTTCCGGAGGTAATGCCACTTCGTAAGCTACCTCGCCAACTTTTCGTAATACCTCAAAAGGTCCAATAAATCGGGGACTCAGTTTCCCTTTCTTGCCAAATCTAATCTTCCCCTTCCAGGGAGATACCTTTAGGAAAACGAAGCTTCCTGGTAAGAATTCTCGGTTCTGTCGATGTTGATCGGCATATTTCTTTTGTCTGTCCTGAGCAGCAACCAATCTTGTTCTGATCAGCTTCACAATTTCAGCAGTTTATTGTACCAATTTCGGTCCCAACAGCTGACGTTCACCGACTTCATTCCAGCTGACGTTCACCGACTTCGTAAGGCGGCATGCCGTTACTCGCATGGTAAACTATTGTTGTAGGCGAACTCCACCAACGATAGTTGATCGTCCCAGCTTCCTTTGAAGTCCATCAGACATGCTCTCAACATATCCTCAAGCGTCTGAATTGTTCTCTCGCTCTGGCCATCGGTTTGAGGATGGTACACTGTACTCATTCGCAACTGTGTTCCCAAACATTCTTGTAAACGCTTCCAGAAATTTGACAGTAAAATGCGGATCTCTGTCTGACACAATCGACACTGGAACACCATGTCGAGAAATAATCTCCTTAACGTATGATTTAGCTAATTATTCCAAGTTATATTTAATCCTGATTGGTAAAAAGTGGGCTAACTTCGTCAGCCGATCCACAATAACCCATATTATCGAAACCTTTCTGAGTCGCTGGAAGACCAACCACGAAATCCATCGTGATATGCTCCCACTTCCACTCTGGAATTTCTAATGGTTGCAGCAATCCGCTAGGTCTCTGGTGTTCCGCCTTGACTTTTTGACAAGTTAGACATTTTGCAACGCATTCAGCTACATCCTTCTTCATATTCGGCCACCAAAAATAATGCCTGAGATCCTGGTACATCTTCGTACTCCCAGGGTGAATTGAATATCTCGAGCTGTGAGCTTCGCTCAAGATTTCCTCCTTAACTTTCGATACTGGCGGTACCCAGATTCTACCTTCAAATCGTAGCAGATCCTCACTGTCGATCTTGAATTTAACCTCTTCGCCATCAGCTATTCTCTTTCGAATCTTCTCGCATTCTTCATCGTGAAGTTGAGCTTCTTTTACCTTGTCCACAATTGTAGAACCAGTGGTTACTTGGAATAATTTTTCATCCAATTTCTTTGGAAACTTTACTTCCAGCTCTAATCTAGCCATTTGCTCCATTAACTGATCCTGATCAGTTAACATATTCATCTTCTCCCGACCTTTCCTGCTCAAAGCGTCGACGACAAAGTTAGCTTTACCCGGATGGTAAAGTATCTCGTAATCGTAGTCTTTAATCAGTTCCAACCATCTCCTTTGGCGCATGTTCAAATCCTTCTAGGTAAAGATATACTTCAGACTCTTGTGATCTGTGTATATTTCACACTTCTCTCCATATAAGTAGTGTCTCCAAATCTTTAGAGCAAACACTACTGCTGCCAACTCCAAGTCATGGGTCGGATACCCCTTCTCGTAGTCCTTCAGCTGACGTGACGCATAGGCAATGACTTTGCCACTCTGCATCAACACACAGCCTAATCCTTTATGTGAGGCATCACTATATACCACGAAATTTCCCGAACTATCCGGTAAAGATAATACAGGAGCAGTACTCAACCTCTTCTTCAACTCTTGAAAACTCTCCTCACACTTCTCCGTCCAAACAAACTTAACTATTTTATGAGCCAGATTCGTCAACGGAGTTGCGATTTTAGAAAAGTCTTGGATAAATCTCCGGTAATAACCTGCCAATCCCAAGAAACTCCTCACTTCAGACGGCGTCTTTGGCTGATCCCAATTCATTACCGCTTCAACCTTCGACGGATCTATCGAAATACCATTCTTGTCGATCACGTGGCCAAGAAATTGCACACGTTCCAACCAAAATTTGCATTTTGAGAATTTAGCGTAAAGCTTTTCTCGTCTCAGTGCTTCTAAGGTTAGTCTTAAGTGTTCAGCATGCTCCTCCTCGGTCTTGGAATAAACCAGGATGTCATCTATAAACACTACCACAAACTTGTCCAGAAATGGCTTGAACACCCTGTTCATTAGGTCAATAAATGCAGCTGGGGCATTCGTGAGACCAAATGACATCACCAAGAACTCGTAATGACCATACCGAGTTCTAAAAATAGTTTTTGGTATATCTTCCTTCCTCACCTTCAACTGATGATACCCGCTTCTCAAATCAATTTTTGAGAAGTACTTCGCACCCTTCAATTGATCAAACAAGTCATCGATCCTAGGTAAAGGATACCTATTATTGATCGTAACTTTATTCAACTCCCTATAATCAATGCAGAGACGCATCAATCCATCCTTCTTCTTCACCAATAAAACAGGCGCTCCCCACGGCGAAACGCTCGGTTGGATATACTTCTTGTCTAACAGTTCTTGCAGTTGAACCATCAGTTCCTTCATCTCGACTAGAGCCATTCGATATGGACCCTTCGAAATTGGAGCAGTTCCCGACGCTAAATCGATCACGAACTCTGTCTCCCTATATGGCGGAAGTCCTAGCAAATCGCTTGGAAAAACGTCCACAAACTCCTTAACTACCGATATCTCCTCTACCTTAGGGCTCTCCTTACGCGTATCTACTATATAGGCTAAATATCCTATACAGCCTTGCATCAAAAGTTTCTTGGCTTGCATCACCGTCAGACAATTCGCTTGTCTAGGCGATTTACTACCATAGAACACCAACTTTGAAGGAGTCGTAAGGTTTACTAACTTCTTCTGACAGTCGATTATCGCCCCATGGTTGAACAACCAGTCCATACCTAGTATGACGTCGAATTCCCCAAGTTTAATCGGAATCAAATCTACTCTAAGTTCCTGACCTTTAATGTCCAGTCTACAATTCCTATAAACACTCCTAACAGGAATAATCTCCCTATTCGCAATTTTTATGCTCAAAGGGTAAACTAACTCCTCTACAGGTAAGTCTAGGGTTTTAGCAAAATCATCAGATATGAATGAACAAGTAGCACCCGAATCAAAAAATACATATGTATTTATACTATTGATTGGAATAATACCTGCCACCACATCTTTTGATTGCACCGCGTCTTGCACCGTCGTGTTGAATGTGCGGGAAGTGGGTCGAACGGCCTGTAGTGGCGATGGTCCGGCAAGAGTCAGAGTGCTGCCGTTGTCCTTCCCTCCATTCCCTATTGACCCTGTCGCTGGCTTCTTAGGGCAATTATGAGCCATGTGATCCTTGGATCCACATATATAACAAGCTCATTTCTTGGGGTTTGGGCAATATGGCGCAATGTGGCCTTCATGACCACATTTGTAGCATACGCGTTTCCCTTTCATGCACACTCGAGTGTGAGTCTTCCCGCATGTAGCACACGCTTCGAGCTTCCTCTTCTGTTGGCCTCCCTGCTGACTCCCAGCAGAATTATTGTCATTCCACTTCCTCTTCTGATGGATAACCCCGCTACCACTAGCCTTAGTTTCTGTTTCATTCTTCTTCTTCTTATCTTGGTTGAATTTATTCACCGCTTCGCTTCCCTCTTCAGCTAGAATAGCCTTTTCCAGCACGGTTGTAAACGTGTTTAGCTGGAACATAGAGACCTTGCTGTAGAGCCAGGGTTTCAGTCCCCGCTCAAACCTCCTCGCCTTTCTAGCATCCGTGCTGACCTGGTAAGTAGCGAACCTGGCCAGTTCATTAAACTTCGTCGCGTATTCCGACACTGACATCGTTCCCTGCTTCAGCTCTAAGAATTGGACCTCCATCTGATCTTGCGAACTCACTGGGAAGTACATCTCGTAGAACATCTCTTTGAAACGTTCCCACGCTATGACTCCTTCTCCCTCTCTAGTCTTATTCGCCTGCCACCAGAAGCTAGCATCTGACTTCAACATAAAAGTCGCAAATGCCGTTTTCTGGTCTTCACTGACCCTAGCCACGTCAAATACCTTTTCTATTTCCATAATCCACGTCTGAGCATCTATAGGGTTTGTCGATCCCTTAAATTCCGGCGGTCCTACTGCCTTAAACTCTTTAAACGTCGTGGCTTGCACTTGCGGCTGATTCGCCACTGCTCCTGCCAGCAGGTTTACTAATTACTGAACCGCGTTAGGGTTTGTTGCATCGTTATTGTTGTTGTTTGTTGAACCCTCTCTTCTTCTAAGAGGCATTTTCTGATAAGAAAATATTATTATTAGATCCTTTATTCAAATCTTAAGTATTCAAGTTCACACTTAAAGGTTTGAATATCTCAATTCACACAGAACACAAAGCACGTCAATAAACTTCTTTTATTCATTAGTCGTAGTTTAAAAACATCAATCAGATAGCATTTCTGCCATTTACATCATCCTTCCTGAACTGAAAAAATTGCAGGATTACATTATTAACTTATCCCATTCTTATCTCAATTATGGAATTTACTTTATTTACTACAAAAGCAACACATAAACAAAAGCTCTACTACTACTTCTACTACTATTATTACTGCTATTGCTGCTACTGCCTAGGCATATTAATACGTTGCACAGCCTCTCTGCGTTCCTCTTCCATTACCCGAATTGCCATTCTTTGATCCACCACATACCACGGTAAACCTTGGAACTGAGCTGGGTAGTAGAAAATACGGTCCTGAGCTCTTTCTATCGCTGTATGAAAAGCATATTCCGTTTCCCTCAGCTTGGCCCTCTTGGCCTCAGCTTCATCTTCAGCTCGATCATCTCATTGATTAGCCCTCAAGCTTGACTCTTCAGCCTTGGCACGCTTCCTCGACTCCTCCTGGATGTCTTGCTTCAGCTTTTCCAGTTCAAATCGAGCAGCATCTCTATCAACCTCCATATGTATCAGGTTCCACTGTGCATCTCCCAGGTCATTTGTTATTTCCTCGATCGTATTGTCTCATTGCTGGATAGTTTTCCTCGAAATCTCCTACTCGTCCATGAAGCTCCACGTTGCTATCGTAGACTGCCTCGTACATCTCAGCACTAGTAGAGTGAGGTGGGAATTCCTCTTCGGGATCCTCTTCCTCCTCTTCCTCCTCTTCAGACTCGTCCTCATACTCATCCTCTGGAATAGGTGTCAGCTCACGCTCCCGACCAGCTATGGTGATCACTGGAGATGGCTCTCTCCTAACCAGCTGCTCCCAGACAACATGCATGTCACGGGGCTCCTCCTCTCTAGCCACCTGAGGTACAACCTCTCTAGCCTGACTAGGTTCTCCAACGTTCGTCATCCTGACAAAAGAATTTTAAAGCTTATTATTACGTGATATCAAGTCGTCACCCTTTGAATACCTGAACGTAAACACATAGCACATAAGGTAGTTTATTATCTTTACCTATCACATATATCTTTTCGATCTTACCATAAGGCTACTACCTAAGGTTTTTCCCCAACTAAGGTTTCATAACCTATGGCTTTGATACCAACCTGTGACACCCCCAAATCCGGGTACTTCGTTTCCACATGATTTGGTGTTCACTTTCTAATTAAAACATACATCTACCCAGTAATAAAGAATTTCAAACTAATTACAACCTTCATAAAACCTTAATAAAAATCTCCCTCTAGAAAGAATGACAACTTGTTCAATAAAATCCCAGGGTTATCTAAACCTTAACATCATTCAGATAACGTAAATGCGGAAACATAAACATAACCAACTAAGTCTTATTACAAAAGCAACTTGACATAACAAGCCTTCATTTATTCATCTTTACTTTTCCTTTACTTGTTGATGGTATGTCAACATTCTTGGTCTCAACTGCAAGTGGTGGTAAAGCAGGCAAGAATGAGCAAACAAAAGCTCACTTGAAAATACAACAGTGATATGACATAAGTGAATCTTTTCAAAAGAGTTTGAATAACTTTACTTTCATCAATATAAAGAATTGAATTATAATTCTTTCGTCAATATATAGAATTCGAATATGGAATCATCTGAGGGTCATAAGACCTTGAACCATTGTCCTAGGTTATAAATATTTCTATTTAAACCTTTAACAGTCAATAAGACTATAGACATTAACTCGTACTCAGGGGGATCAACCCTTTCTACCATGAATTATGCACAACCATCTTAACGCTTTCGCATAAAATATCCCCTAATTAATAGGGTTGTTCCTTCTCAGAAATTGAATACAAGTCCGCACCAAAGAAAGTTTGGTTTAGATAGATAAGGGAACTTTAGAGTTCAACTATCATCAACTAGGAGTAGTTGAATCGACTTTTAGTTCTTTACAGTTCAATAATATAAGAATCATGAACCAATTGCAAAATATGGCTAAACAACTTAAAGCATTCGATAGACTAAGTAGATCTTACTTGAACAACTAAGTCAAGATCATATTACTAAAATAACGCTTTAATACTTACGCTTTATGAGTGTGGTATAACTTGTACCATATATAACAAGTTAAGGAATGTGAATGAACTTTCATGATTTCTTGAGCAAGGGTTAGGAAACTTGCACAATGAAAATATACAATGAATAGGCTTGTATAGCATTCAAGAGTAGCTTAAAGAACTTGCACAATATAAATAACAAGTTTAGAAACTTGCTTAACATAAGAGAATAAGGGTAAGAGAACTTGCCTTAAGCGCAAGCTACACTTTAACAATTACAACCACTTCATAAACACCCTACACATTTATATTACATTCAACCATCTATTAGTATCCAACTACAATATTTAAACCATCGAACTTCATATCTAAGTCCAACTCACAATATAATTTACCACATTGGTTGCTAATTAGTCAAGTACGTGAGTCTATACTCACGGCATACATTCATAAGCCAATAACTCAATGAATCGTGTTGTGTGCCTCGTGAAAGCAACACACACACACACACATGTAACACATTCGTAATATATTTCAATCTAACTTAAACACATCAAAAACATGTTATCTTATTACACCTTTCACTTTTCAAGTCTTAGAAACAAGTTAGCTTAACAAACGGGGCATAAAAACTCAAAATTTTCTGGACAGCAACATCACCCGCTGGGGCGGGTACCCATAGGGCAATACACCCGCTGGGGCGGGTGCTCCTCCTGCTGCACCACTTGGTTCGCGAACTGGTGGAGAATTAAGCCAATTTGGCTCATTCCTTCACACCGAATTCGATTTTTTTTCAACATGATAAACATAAAACTTGATACTAACAATATTTTAAACTTATTAACATGCTCATAACATATATAATCCATAAAAAACATAATCCAAAACAAGATTTCATGATTTTCAAAGAAAACACAATTTTAAGCGTTCTTGACGAAAATTGCTACTACGAATTCGTTTTTCATCCAATTCAAGTGATTCCAATTGTAATCACTCATATTCTTAACATATTAACTTAATACATGATCAATTTTAACAATGACTCAAAATCAACATCAATTTGATAGTTTTAAAAGCTGTTTTTTAGAAATAACTTCACCGAAAATCACTATGAACACACTTCCTATTGTTTATCAAAAAATTCATTGATTGAATTACTAGAACAACCATATAACTCATATATAATCATGTTATATCACATATTACACATAATTCATGCTCACATCAAGGATTTAAAGAAATTTTCAACATAAATTCTTAATCTAACACTATGAACATGAATTTCATAGTATTCATCATATACTTATGAATTGAAATTCTTAAACAACTATGAAACCCTCATGTAAACATATATATATATATATATATATATATATGTATATATACATACATATCCCATTCACATATCAAAATAAATAGCTTTCACAAAGAGACTTTCACATAGAGTTCTAAAACCATGAAAACATAAAAGAATATGCTTTGAAAACTTGTTTTTACAACAATTGTATTTTGAAAACCCTTTCATGGCATACAATTACATATGAAAACATATGAACAGCATATATACATATAATTTCATGATTGTAAAAACCTAATTTTAAAAAAATAAAGAATTACAACACATAAGAATTAAGTACAAGGGTTAGGGTATAACCTTACTAGTTTTACTTAAAGAGAAGAGATGATGAAGATGATGATCCTCTTATGCCTTCTCAAGCCTTTCTTCCTCTTCTCTTTTCTTCTTCTCTGACAATTATCTCTAACCCTCTTCTTCTTTCTTTCTTTGTTTTGTAAAACTAACGTAACTTTTAACTTAACATATATTATACAATATACAATATACATATATAATAGATATGTAACTTATATATAATAAATATAATACTTATAACCATATTAATTCTTATTAATAACATAGGTTACAAAATTTGAAAAGTCCAAGGCCATGTTTGGCAACCTCTTAGAAAAATAGGTTTTTAGTGCTAAGGCCTTGTTTGGGTAAAATAAAATTAAACAAGTACAAGGGCCTTGTTTGGTAAAATACTTTAAAATCCTTTTCTAGTCTTTTAATAACTCTTTAAATCCATAGATTAAATATTACACTTATTTAATTAAATTACAACACTCTAATTCAATTAAATAAACTAACATTCACATAATACCAAATTGTCACACAATTGAATTTCCTTTATTAAACATAATTCGTCTAACAAATTATTATCACTTAGCACATAACATTAACTCTAATTAAATTATTCCCCATTAAATTAAAATGATGCTACACCATTGCTAACATATCAATTTAATTAATCATATAGCACTTAATTAAATTTTCCACAATAATTGCACAATTTATTTATTTATCTTCACAAATAAATTCCATAAAATATTTATTTAATTCAATAAATATTTACAATTAACATATAAAATTCTCAATCGTTACATAAGTCATGCTATCATGCTTGCAAAGTCAGTATATAACATGGCACGCATATTATCGAGTTCACTTCTAAAGTTCCAAAGTTATTTCAACTACATGCTTTTGGTAACCATACATGCTAATATAGTAAAACATACTCAAATTAGATCAATATACTCATATATATACATTGCACATGCTTACATACTTGCCTAAGCTTATAGTAATTCATTACACTTAGCAGCTTTTCAAACAGAAGACAAAACTGCAGCAAGCTGCTGGCGCAGTTGCGCAGCTGCCCAGTGCAAAATTGGAGCAGCTGCCCCGGCTGGCGGCCAACGGCAGACAGTTCCAGTTTTCGACAGCTCCAAAACCCAAACACAGAAATTCTCTACGAAATTAGTTAAAAAAACATCTACATTGACTACTAACACATACATTGGCTTATATAACAACTAAACAAGCATCTCATGCTTCAATTACCATCTTAATTCATCATGGTCAAGAATGTAATTTTGACAGAGAATAAAATTTGACAGAGATTCAAAATGAAGAACAAGAAACTATTATACAAATTTGATTTCTAGTAAGCCATTTGTATACCAATATGATTATAAGTTTTATACAACAATCAACAAACACTATCCAATCACAACTTCATGGATTTCATGCTTAACTCAAGAATTGAGAAATCTCAGAGAACATGAGATGAAGAACATGAAAAGGATTATACCTCTGCTATATGAATTGAGTTAGCTGTAACTTGATTCCTCTCTCAACTGACTCTCTATCTATATGTATTTCAGTGAACTAGCAATACTTCACTTCACAGAATTCTCAGCAAGATGAAATGTGAAGGAGATGGGTTTATATTTACAGAGGAAATGATATCCAGACATTGCATTTGCCCAATAAATTGAACCACGAGATTGATGAATTGCATGGACGTTAAGGAGTAGTAGGTAAATGGTTGTTGAAGCTCATCATGATAGCCACACCCTTACTCATTATTTGCTATGGAAATGCTGAGTTTAAGGAATATAGGGGAGTAGGATAGCTTGTGTATTTCACGTGAAGGAGAATGAGTGCCTTATATTATGGGACAAGCAAGATAAGTCTCAGCAATTGCAAATGGACTAAATGCTACACTTGTATACACATGTTATATATTAAATGTAATCTTAGGTTACATCTTGTATACATTTTATCCCTACATAGGTTTAAATGTCACAATAAAATAGTATTTCAATGTAATTCTAATGATACTAACATGGATTCACATGATGTAGTAAATGCAATTTGAGCACATATAATTCATGTACATTGGTTCCACATTTTAATAATTAATGAAGATAACATAAGATAGTTAAGCATTATTAAATTATCTATCATATAATCATGATGTCCTACTTTAATGTATATTCACATTATCACATTATCACATAGGCATTTCATGCAACTCTCATAATTCAATAAACCTTACTATATAATAATGTCATATTACACTTCATATAATACATAGTTAGCTACTATATGTTACACATTTAATTCGCATGCTTGCACATAGAATTACTCATCTTATTAATTAAATATTAATTAATAATATACACCCATCCTTCATCAATCAATATAATTATAAATCTCCATAACAATTTAATTAACCCTTATATGATTAATTATCACTTTAATATAAATCTTATTATGTTTATAAACATGTTGCGTATTATTATTATATTATTTGCAATAATAATAATCACGTATTATTAATCAGTCACAGTTAATATTCCATAACCATTCATTAATTTTCTACAATAGCAATTAACAATTAATATAGATTAATTGTTTACTTAATAATTCATTCGTTAATTAATATAATCATTAAAAATTCTCATCACTATGCCACACAAGGCTATCAACGAGTTTATCGCAAACTCCATAAATTTCTCAATTATTATAATTATTCAATTTTATATAATTAAATTTATTCATCTCATAACACAAAATCATTTATATTAAAATAAATTCTCATTTCCATTAATATATTTATTTAATAATATTAGAAATTTCTCGGGTATTACAGGTAGCGCTAGTAGGAGTATCCTGAGACGTAACCCAAAGAGTCGTCTCCTCATCGTGAGATAAACTAATCTCGGGCAGAGGGACGGTGGAATCTAACGTCTCAGCATCGCCCCTAGTAGCCTGCAACTCCGCTATACGCTAGCTGCAGAGCTTCTCAAACCGCTCCTGTAATTTGATATATGTACATGTGAGTTATCTTGGTATCATCATATAAATTATGTAATATGATCCTAAATAATATTATTATAGTAAATGTATTACCCGTATAACTAGTGCTGCTAGAGATATCGTCGATCCCGAAGTAGAACCCTTCGGCATATGGACTCTATCCCAGAACTCCATCATAGTAGGAGGTCGGCCCAAGTTACTCCGCATGGCCTAAATCATATACATTAAGTAATATCACCTTACTTTACTATAGTTGCATTTTAATATTAAACTAAACTAAAGGGAAATACATACCGACTTAACCTCTTGAAATGACTGCGAGCCAGAAGGATGTACAACTCGCAGCTTGCCGTGATTCTTCTTCATCTGCTTCGACTTGGTCTTGAATGCAGCATTATCCCAGTACGCACACATCGCAGCCCATGCTGCATCTGATATTGCCGATGGCTGATGCTCTCGTATAGTAGTCCCGGGCGATTTTTCTACCGCCCGGACTGCCCTCTGTCGCATCTCATATAGCCAGCCGACATAATTCTTCGAGACGTGGGCAATGATAACGGCGTCAACATACAATAACTAAAGTGCAGAATATAATAAACGTACATCATTCATTCAAAAGATGTTACTAGTCCCAAGATTCGATAACCTTAAATACAAACATACAAACATACCCTAGAATAAATATTAGGGTTCATATTACATTAACGGTAATTAAACAAATCACAAAGACAAAGTCTGCTCCTTACAAACCATCCTAAATCTTTCCTTTACCCTTGTCCTTCCTTGAGGGCTCGGGCTTAACTGTAATATAAGTCATGATATAGCAAGAATGAGCAACAAGTTTGCTCAACAAGTTTAAATACAATAATAAAGGATATATTATGATGAATGGAAAAATGTCTGACAATGATTTCAACAAAATGTATATCTTAAAGATTCAACAATATGAATATTAGAACGATTCAATAATATGAATATCTGAACAACTCAACAATATGAATATTAAAAGTAAAGATAATAATTGCCTTTAGAATGACTGATAGTCGAGTAGACTCTGAACTATAACTTTTCAATGGGTTCAATAGCAAATTGACCCTTTTAGAATTACTGGCTTCTGGCTAAAGAAACTCAGTACCTCGAGGAGATCAGCCTCGGGCACAACGTGAATATGCATAACACTTAAATCTGCTTACTCGTATCATATATATTAGATACATGGGCACACTCCTACATATGAGGGGTGTTCTGTTCTGTCTAAGAATCCTTACCATCAATTGGTTTGGATAGCTTCAAAGAAAACTTCATACACTGGTCTAACCGAGCAAAGGTTCAGACTCTTACTGACATAGTTCAAGAAATTTAGAACCTTGAATAATGTACAAGTCCAAGACTGTACGAGCTCAAATGCACTAGGTGCGGACATCAATAATATCAATGTGGAATAATTGGTAAGTAATTAAACCACTAAATAACATGCTTGGAAATAAAGTTTAAGCATTTAAGTAAACAACTTTCGATTCAACAATAACCCACTCAATACAATATGAGAAGGATAGAGAACTTGCACAAAGTGAAGTTTAGAATTTGCACAATATAGGAATTTGTGTAAGTTCGGGGAACTTGCACAATACTCAATGTGTGAAGTTCGGGGAACTTTCACAATACTCAATGTGTGAATTTTGGAGAACTTGCACAATATTTAACGTGTGAAGTTCGGGGAACTTGCACAATAATAGATTCCTTGCATAAAATAAATGCATAGGCTTAGACACTTACAACATCAAAGAGTGAAATTCGGGGAATTTCACCATAATAGATCCCTTGCATAAAGTAAATGCATAGGTTAGGACATTTGCTTACAACGTTCTTTGAGTAAAGTAAACACAAAGATAATATACTTGCACCATATACGAGTTTGTATAAGTTTAGAGAACTTGCATAATAAAGAAATGAAGTTCAGGAATTTGCAAAATAACAAAAGTGTGAAGTTCGGGGAACTTGCACAATACTCAAAATGTGAAGTTCGGGGAACTTTCACAATAACCAAAGTGTGAAGTTCGGGGAACTTTCACAATAACCAAAATGTGTAGTTCGGGGAACTTGCACAATACAATAATAACCTGCTCAATACAATATGAGAAGGATAGGAAACTTTCACCAAAAACAAGTGAAGTTAAGAAACTCGCTTACACGATTCATTGAATAAAGTAGTGCAAGAATTTAGGATACTTGCATTCAATATAACAATCAACTGAAGTTAGGAAACTTGCAATATAATAATACCCTGCTCAATATAAATTTGAGTAAGATAGGGAACTTGCACAAATAATAAGTGTAAGTCAGGGAACTTGCCTGTTTGCTCAGCTACAAATAATTCTAGCTTTAATTTAAATGGCGTTGGAACGACCTAATAATAACAAGTCGATCTCTCCAATTAGTATATATAAACTAATATAAGTTCACACATACAAGAATCTAGTCATTATATAATTCTATCACATAAGATCACGTTCAATATCAAACATACCATTTATAGCATCATAATATGTTAACTATTAAAATCCGACTTAAGCAAATTTTTTGGGTCTGAAAGTGTCCCGGCGTAACTCTAGCATGCAACTATTGCCATTAAACCAATACACATGCTTATCAAGTTATAATCTCCCATTTGAAACTAGCATGCTCGTCCTAATCTAATTTCAGAGTCATATGTTTTCATGCCGGTAAACCTTAAGTTAAACAAGTTCATACTTTAAAGGTTCGCTACTCCAGTCATACTATCTCATAACAAGGCTAAACAATACCTAATATGTATGCTCGAATATACTACACACATATACTTTAATCACGTAGTTCATACTTGAAGTTCATTATCTATAATTTAGCATGCACATGTGAAATTTGTATATAAACAAATGAGGTTCATGACAATACGTCTATAGGCATAATGACATCCTAATAAACATGCTTGCATGATCATAATACAATTCACATTGTAATCAATGCTAATTAGCTTCCACATTCTCAGTTTCATTTGCAAAGTACACTAAGTCAAAAAGACAACACGGTACATGTAAAGCATCTCGTAACCGGTACTCACATGTATTAGCATGCATATAAAAGTCACATACATGTATTTAAGTGGTCACAATCTAAAGACACGAGTCTTGGTTAAGTTTACTTTGAAAGTCTTAAGTTTCTCTTTTGAAAACATCTTAACTTACGATCAAGTATACTAGTATGTTCTATCACATTAGTCTTAGTTCTCATGCTTATATAGTACATACGATCATGATCATGAAATCAAAATTCATACATACTACATATATGTCAAAGTTCACATTTAAAACTTATGTCGTTGTTAGTAACGTTCACTAATGAGTTCAATATGCTAACGCTTCATTATGAATCATATAAACACAAGTTAATGGGTTGTTCATGCATTTCTTAACCATACTACTACGCTCGCAAAAATCAAAATACACATACATGATATATCCATAACAAGTTCACTTTAGAAATTTCTAAGTTCATTTGTAAGCATTAACTCTTTTTTATCATTTGAGTGTACTAACATGATTATACATACTTATACTATGTCTATGTACCTATATATATATATATATATATATATTAATCATGTATACATGCTTGCCAAATAAGGTACTATAGGTCGGCACATAACAGCTTAGCAACAGAACTCAAAATCTCTGGTTCAGGCCCGGCGCAGCTGCGCCGCTGGCCAGTGTAATACTGGCGCAGCTGCACAGGCCGGCGGCAAACCAGGAGCTTTGCAGTTTCGGCAGTTCCTTTAGCCCAACTCAAAAATTTTCCTACGAAAATTGATTCTAACATAACACATTGCAATTCTAATATGTTTACATCTTGTATAACACTTAACCAACATATTCCAATCCATTAATATCCAATTCAAATGAAGTCAAGAATCAAGTACTTAGCAAATTCACAGAAATTTGAAAAACAAGAATGCAATTGATTATACCTCTGTAATGTAGAAACTGAACTTGCTGCTATCAAATTATATAATGCTACTATGCTATTGTCCCTTAAATCAATATAAAACCTCAGCAATTAAAATAAGAGGAAAGGAGTTCAATTTATAGGAAAACAAAATACCCAGTTAATGCAATACTCTCCCAAATCAACCCCATGGATTGTAAGGTTGTTCAATAGACAAGAGAGAGTTGGTGAGAGTGGGTGGAACTCATCATAAATCCCACTCCCCTTATAATGATTATGGCTAGCTTGGATGAATTTGAGAAGAAGAAGATAGAGTAGCATAGCATGTGGGTTTACACATGAAGGAGAGAAAGCTGGGCTCTCATATTGGGACAATTCTCATCAACTAGCAAATACTACACTTGGGGCATATCATATAGACTTTGGTTATATAATATGCATACATAATTTATTTCATATAACATAGGTTATAATAATTTAAAGGGCATACAATGTATTTCCTAATTACAAGTTATCAAGTAGTGTACATACATATAATCCATGTACATTTTCTATTAACACCAAATATAATATAATTGTGTTTAATAACTGTTATTATAATAATAACTTATGGGAAAACATTATCAATTAATAATGTTATTGATATTAATGTAAGGTGATAGGGTATTCATAATAGTTTTCCTACCCTCATCATGTCACATGCTCTAAGTACACATTACACTTATCAATCTCACATAATACAATTAAAATTACTATATATTTGATGAGGCATACATGAATGTTTACTTACACACTTCAAGTCACATAAGCAATATTATTGTGTACTCTACTAATGCAAATAAATCTTACTATATAGTCTATATGTATAATATAAGCCACATTAATATGTTACCTTGTACTATATCTAATATATAGTTAACTACCATATATAAAAAGTTTACATATCACATGCTCGTATAAATAATTAATCAATTAAATATATTATTATTATATTTATTAATCTCTTACTCATTAATTATTATTTATTCAAAATAATAATTAATCAACACATAATCAATTAATTACTCCCAATTCATTAATTATTATTTATTCATAATAATTATAAATCAACAACAATAATAATTTCATAAGTTATCAATTAATTACTCAAATATCAATTAATCGATCACGATTAAATCTCTACATTATATTCAAGAAATTTGAATATATAATTACTAACACTTTTATCAATATTCTGATATAAAGGTCTCAGGGTTAATCTACTAATTTAAATAACCATTAGTGATTCTCTTTAATACAAATCCTGGCATTTATTTGCATAGGTTAAATTCACATAAGCACATAACCACATAAGGTTTAAATAAGTTTGAAAAAGTAACTCCTAAAAATTTTAAATCACATATAAAATTAATAAGGAGCCTAAAATTCCTGGTCGTTACACAATCGACCAACAACCCCCTTCTTTTCTATTTTTCTGTTGAACTGTGTAGACATCTTTTTATAATTGTGCTCAACAAGCAAGAACCTTTGAGCAGTTCCAAAGAAACTAGTTTTTTCGCCCATGACACAGTTGTGTGCCCTGCACATCCCCTATACAGACTGGACATGACAACTTACCATGGGTCGACCAACCACTGATCATCCCAAGTGCCGAAAAGTCAGTGATAGTCCACAACAAGGCTGCCTTCATCAAAAAATTCTGCTCGACAGATTTATCAAAAGTCTGAACCCCTGTTTCCCACAAAATCTTAAGTTCATCGACTAACTGTCTAAGCTGCACGTTGATGTCTTTTGTAGGACTCTTATCCACCGGTATTAGTAAAGTCAAGAAAAGATACGGATCCCTCATGCACATTAACGGTGGAAGATTGTAAGCTACCATAATCACTGGCCAAACAGAGTATGGCTGACTAAAATTATTGAACGGATAAAATCCATCTGTAGCCATGCCAAGCCTGACATTCCTAACTTCGTCGACAAATTATGGAAAATTGGCATCAAAATTCTTCCACTCATCTCCATCTGCTGGGTGAGTAAGCTAACCAGGGACGACGTCCCTTGTCCTATGCCAACGCATACTGGGTGCAGTATACGAATATATGAATAGCAGCTGCAACCTCGGCGCAAGAGGAAAGTACCGTAATATCTTCTTCGGAACATGTTTCTCCTTCCCCCCACGTTTTGTGATTTGTACCGAGGCAAATTGCATATATCACACTGCACCTTATCTTTGTCCTCCCCATAGTATAATATACAGTCCTGCTCACAAGCATCGATCTTCTTATACATGAGATTCAACCCCTTAACCATCTTCTTCACTTTATAGTAACTCGCGGGCAGGGTATTATCCTTAGGTAAGAACTCCCTAAAAATAGCAAGCAAATCATTGAATCCTCTCTCACTGTAGTCATGCTCATTCTTGTAGTGTAAAAGCTTCGTCACTGCAGAAAGCCTGGTGTACTTGTCGTGTTCAGGATACAATGGGGGTCCCTGATTCAGATAGCATCTTGTAGAAGGAAGCTGCTGAATCATTTGGCTTTTGTTGATCAGCACTGCTTTACGCAGGCTCATTTTTTGCCCAGTAAATATTCGTAGGGCCATACGCATCTACCAACATCTCCACGACATCATAGTTATCTGATTGGTCTACAGTACTGCCTGTCAGTTCTCTAAACTCAACTGATTCCCCGTGATGAATCCATACCGAATACCCATCCACAAACCCACGTGAATATAAGTCAAATTTCACTTCATCGGCAGTCTTCTATATCATGTTCTTACACTTGAGACACGAGCATCTCATCTTTCCGTTCAGATCATCAGCATGTTCTATTACTTTGTTCATAAAATTGGACACCCCGTCACGGTACGCATCAACTAATCCCCTCCCATCAATCTTTATCCTAAGGTACATCCAACTCCTGTCGGCATCCATCTTTAATTGAAGAAAATACCCAATTAGATCACGAATAATCATGAATGTGGTCCAAGCATGAATTTAGTTTACCTAGTATATATCTCCACTCTATAGGGGTTAGGCTTCTATCCCGTTCCTGGATGCATCTCCTCACTAGTGCCAATCTTAAGCACGTTTCTACTATTTTCAGAAAATTTCAGCAGCACCTCCCCATGGTCTCCAAGTACACGAAATAGACCAAGAAAACTTAGTCTAGGTATGCACTCGGAGAACATGTAGAGACACCAGCTGAAAGTTCCTCAAAATTTATAAAAATGCACCATGTGCATTGGCACCGACCTAAGTGAGAGAAATAAAATCCAGTAATAGTCCCAAACTGGGGACTATTCGACATTCACTCCTAATGAGTGAATGTCGAACGGGTTTCTAAGTTGACACCTCCAAAGCATGTATGTCTTCATCAAGATAAACTAAGTATAGCATTTGCTTAGTTTGAACGATATGATTTAGTTCCCATGTATTATTATGGGAACCATATCATATCATTCAAACTAAGCAAATGCTACTTAGTTTATTTTGTTAATGAAAAACTAAGTAAGTGCTACTTAGTTTATTGAATATGGCATCTCAACTAAGCAAATGCTACTTAATTATTAATTGTATTTAATTTTATTATATTGAATATTGCGGCAAACTAAGCAAATGCTACTTAGTTTATTTCGCCAATGAAAAACTAAGTAAGTGCTACTTAGTTTATTGAATATTGCATCCCAACTAAGCAAATGCTACTTAGTTATTAATTGTATTTAATTGTACTTAATTTTATTTAATTGTATTTAATTTTATTATATTTTATATTTTATTATTTATTTTTATTTATTATTTATATTTATTTCTTTTAATTAATTATTAATTATTAATTATTATTTATTATTTATCACTTTTAATTAATTATTTATTATTTATTATTTATTATTTATTTATTATTATTATTTATTATTTATATCATTAAACTAATTATTTTATTTTATTATATTATATTTTATTATTTATTATTTATTATTTATCTCTTTTAATCAATTATTAATTATTAATTATTATTATTTATTATTTATTATTTATCTCTTTTAATTAATTATTTACTATTTATTATTTTTTATTATTATTATTTATTATTTATATCATTAAATTAATTATTATTTTTATTTTATTTTATTTTATTTTATTTTATTTTATTTTATATAATATAATATACTATAATTAAATTAAATTATATTATATTATTTATTTATTTAATTTAATTAAATTGTATTGTGTTATATTATATTGCAATTGCTGAATTCTGATAGAATTCCGTCGGGAAATCCGTTGGATATAACAAATATGACTAAAAATATCACAGTTTATATAATTCAACAATACAATTCAACAATTGCATATACCCAAATCTGCAAATTAAGGAACATGAACAATCTTCAAACAAACATTTCTGTCAAACAAATTAGTGCTAACATTTGTATATACTCAAACAAATTAACTATGCCTATTCAAGGTTCACAGCAATTCATTCACAACAACTCATTAACATCTATATAGCAAATTAATTCATTCAATTCATTCACAACAATATTCAAGGTTCCTAAAATTATAATTTCAAAACTCTAACTACAAAAACAATTAACATCTAACCTTTAAAATTGAAATCAACAATAGAGGAAGAACACCACCACTGTCGCAGCCTAACACCACCAGTAGCCGCTGCCTATAACACCTCCACACCAGTTGAAACCACCACCAACCAAAACAACCACCACCAGCCGCACGCCACCCGAAACAACCACCACCAGCCGCGCGCCACCACTCGCCAAAACCACCACCAGTCGTCGAACACCACCACTGCCGCTACCACTAACCGACAACTCACATTAATATATATTAGGGTTTTCAAGTACACAAAATTGGGGATTTCCAAGTTAGGGCTTATGGATAATTAGGGCTTAATACAAATGATTGAAGAGGAGAGATTTGTAACGGAGATGAAGACTTGACGGAGCTGCTTGCGAGCGAAACGGAGAGAAGAAAATGAAAGAATAAGACAGATAGGGCTGGGCTTAGCCGTTTAGAAAAAATATCTTTGTTAATTCCGACGGAATTCCGTCGACCATACTTCCGTCGGTGTTATATTAAATTCGACTGATTATTCCGTCTACAGTAGATACTTCTGTCGATTTTATGTTTCGCGCAGGCGGGAACACTTCGCGCCAAGGACCTATGCTTAAGATCGACTGAATTCGGTCGAAGATATTATAAGGTCGACTGAAGTAGGGCCGACCTAAATTCCGTCGTGACTAGTATAGGGTCGAGGGAATTACTTCCGTCGAAGATATTTTCGTCGGAAATATAGTTTTTTCTTGTAGTGTCCGAAAAATCATTTTTAATTAGAATAAATAATTTTCAATATTTTGACATAAAATTTTATTAATATTTAATTTATTTAAATATTAATGAGAATAAAAGTAATTAATAATAAATTACTTAAAAATAATATTAATGATTTAATCATAATTTTAAATAATAATAAATTATTTAAAAATGATATTAATGATTTAAAAATCATTATTAATAAAAATAAACTATTTAAAAATAATATTGATGATTTAAAAATCATTTTAAATAGTTATTAAATATTTAAAAATAATATTAATAACTTAAAAATCATTTTAAATGATATTAAATCATTTGAAAATTATTTTGAGCATTTGAAAATTATGATAAATAATATCTAAAGCATATAAATAAGATATTAAAACTTTTAAATAAAGTTATTGAAAAACTAATTCGATAGCTATTTAATGAAGCTATAAAATACCGAACGGACTCCAAAATCAACCCAGACACTACTAGTTTAATTAGAAATTAATTTTATCATTTCTAATGACTGTTATAACATATATAGGTTGCCAATATACTTTCAAACAACTTAAGTAACTGATCGTGATAAAAGGCAAGTTTTCTAACTTCATTTAATTTCAATATTAAATGTAAGTCCTGTAAATTGATATACGAAATTGTTATAACCATTATTCGTGATATCTGTAATTTGAAAAAGGTTATGACTTATTGTTCAAGCATAACCAAGACATATCAACTGTTACTTGCATAAATTATTTTGATTTAATATCAAAGTATAGACTGTGGTGAAACGAATATTGTTTGGTACAAATATATATACTGATACCATCAATGACCGGCAGTTTTACATTGACCGGGTCGTTATTAATGACCGGCAGTTTGACACTGACCGGGTGGTTGTATAGGATGATATGCATACTCCTAGCTGGTGTGGTTGGCCAAATTAACCCGGGTTGCTAAGTCTATATGACTAACAGAAACTCATAATATGTGGGATTTGGCATATCAAACCTCAGTATATATATATATATATATATATATATATATATATATATATGTGGAAAATACTCTAGACTAAATGTTCCTTCATTTCAGATATTGTGTGAGTATCAACTGTAATTGTTTAAAACTTGCTGAGCATTTTAAAGCTCATTCTTGCAAATATTCTTTTCCTTTGCAGCTGCGTTGAATATCCCAGGAAGTTCAGGAAATAATACTTATGGGTAGAAGTCAATTTATAAGAACGAATGTTGATTATATTAAGACAAAGAATATAATTTGGTATATCTCTGATGTAATAGTTGAACAATATGTACTGAGATATTATTATGTGGTTATGTTATTAGTTGAATGGTTTTACCTTATTCATAGTGAATAGTATCAAGTACAGTATCTATATAAACTATACATCTGAATGAGGGTATTGAATGATCTTGGGAGTTCTGTAAGCACTGAGGTCGCTCCTCAGTTCCAAGAACAATCTTATCATTTGTACTGTGAATGTCAGATAGATAGGAATATTGATATGCAAGAAATATCTGTAAGATTATAAATCTATACATCCAAGTGAGGGTATCCAGATATGGTATTTGTTCTGACGAGAATTCTTAACCGATTGGGATACTGTGAGTTTTGGATTTATAGAAGTTATTATCTTATAGAATATTTACGTGAGCACCAAATCTGCTATAGAAAATATAGAGAATTTGGGGGCGTCACAATTTGGTATAAAAGCCTTAGGTTAGAAACTTTAGGAGGAAACCCTTAGGCTATAACCTCGGAAGTATTTAGACGATAAAAGATATAAGCTCAAATATAGTCATTACGAGAGAGAGAAAGTTGTTAGGAAAGTTAATAGATAAGAATACAAATAAAGTATTAAGTTATGATTTTTAGATACTAATCGATTTTATAAATCTTATTGTAGGATGTCAGAAGAACATCAATTAATTATGGCAGAGCCAGTCATAGATGCGGTACCATTGCAGATGGTATTCCCTTGCCATGGCTGGATAGAAGGGACAGGGTCTTCAAGTTCCCGATCAGGATCTAGAGTGGCTCAAGAGGTCAAATTTCTAGACGAGAGGTTGTTGAGGTTGGAGAAGATGGTGGCAAAGCTGAAGAAGAAGATAGCAACAAAGAAGAAAGAACTTTAGACTAAGGAAGTTTCATCATATAGCTAGCGATAGGGATAAATTGCTAGTCAGATAGGTTATGTAGTTTATTTTCTGTCGTGTGTATAACTAGTGATCTAAAATGAGTCACTATATATGTATATATAGACTTTCAATGTGAAATACAAATTTCTGTCTATCAAACTGAGATGTTTAATTATTGAACTGGTATTCATACTTTGTTATTTGTTATATTTAGATAAATGGCTTACAGAAGAAGAACTCGTGGAGAACTTGAGCAAGAACAGGCAGAGAAAAATCCAACCCAAACCCTCGTAAATATTCTGGTAGGAACTTTACAAGGAAGGCAAGCTAATGCGATACCAGCTGCAGCCAATAACCCAACCATAACTCAGTTTAAGGATTTTAAACTAGTGGGACCACCAGAATTTAGAGGAGCTGATGAACCCATAAAAGCTCAGACTTGGGTTACCGAGATGGAAAAGATGTTGGGTTTGTACGAAATCGTGATGCAATCAAATTGCAAAAATTAGCGAAAATATGGTATATCAGAGTTTAAAAAAATTTGTACAAAACCATTACCTGGATCATCCTTTATGCAAATTATTAATTTAAAACGATAAATAAGAAGTTATGGAATCATACCCTTGTAAAACGAAGCTTCCACATGTACGAGTTCAACTCCTTGTTCTTCGTGATCTCCTTAAATTTTCGGGTTAGATTCCTTCCTTTGATCAACGTTAGCCACCCAAGTGTTTGGCCTCTAGAGGTGATCCACTAAGGAAGATGAATTATCAAGAAGGAGGGTGGTTGGCTTAGTTTTCTATCCTCTATAGAAAAGGAGTACTCTCCAACAATTGGAATTGTCTCAACTGATATCTATTATAAGACTCCTCTTATATAGATATTGGTCAACCCTTCTAATCCTACTAGACATGGGATTTTTTTTAATTAATTAAACTCCTTTAATTAATTTAGGCTTCCTACCACATGGGGAATAATTAATTAAATTCATTTAATTAATTTGTCTCCTAATCTTATTAGGAATAAATGAGAGTACTAATATTAAATTAATTGCTAAACTCCTTTAGAAATTAAAATAATAATAATTATAATAATATTAATAAGACTCCTCTTATTAATTTATATTTAATATTTCTAAAATATTAAATAATAAACATTAAGCTATTTAATTTATTCTATCACTATAGATTAAATTAATTATACTTAATGCATTATTACGATTATGCCATTACCTTCTTAAATAATTATTCTTCCTTTTATGGTGTGACCCTTTAGGTTCTCTATATTAAATCGGTTGTGAATAAATCAATTAGAATAATTTTAATCTTATTTAAATAAATAAATTAAACTAATAATTTATTTAAATAAATAATATTTATTCTACAATAGGGATAAGCCTCCCTAGCGATCAACGACTTTCTAGATAATATAGATTTCAACATTAATCATAAAAGAACCTGTGAGTAAATAGTTACCATACAATTCAATTCTTCCACCATACAATGTCCCAATTAAATATAAGACATGAATTTACGGTTAAGTCTTATTTTATTTAATTATATGTATTTCGATTAGAAAATGCACAACTCCAAATAATGCAAATTAGAAACTCCTTTCTAATTTTATTTTACCTTAGCCAAGGATTCCTGGGTTGTCATTTAAAGAAATCACATAGGACATATCTCCTCTTTTACTAGAGGTGGTAGATTCTTTATTGATCATTCATTATCTCCATATGTAACTCATTATACCCAAGCATGCCCTTTTATATACCCTAAAGGACTTTAAAGAATAAGTCAAAGTATAATTCATTACATACAAGATACTATGATGATCTCAAGTCCAAGGATCACTTGCACTACTATCACATTAGGAATTCCTATTTACAGGCGAGTAAAACTCCATTAGGTATTCCATAGCGAGTCACGTTCAGTGAACTTATTCTCCAATAAGCACCTACATACTTGCTTTAGTGTCTCCACACAAATGACCATGAGATCAATCATCCTCATCCAATGAGCAAGCAACATATGTACCAATCTATCCGGATTTACTAATTCCCTTTTTAGTAATCCCATGATTGGGAAACTATTTTAGTTTTAGAGCTTTCTAAGAATTTAGATCTCATTAGTATGATCATCATCATGATTCTAAAACCATTGCTTAAAACTATGGGTTATTTATATATTATAAAAACAGCACCATGTAGATAATTAAATGCCTTTAATAAATGAATATTTTATTAATAAATAAATAAGATTGTTTATAAAGTACGTGCTTTATCATCATACATGATTGGCTTGTATGCACACTACTATCAATCTCCCACTTGCACTAAAGCCAATCGCCATGGTATCTCATACCCATCTTCTCTAAGTGACGATCAAACTGTTGTTGTGTTAAAGCTTTAGTAAATGGATCTGCAATCTCTTTAGCATTGCATCAATGTACGTTCCTTGGGATAAACCAAGCATCCTTTTAGATCTATCTCTATAGATCTTTATTCCCAAAATATAGGATGCTTCTCCCAAGTCCTTCATGGAGAAGTGTTTAGATAACCAGATTTTAATCGATTGTAGCATAGGAATGTCATTCCCTATCAGTAATATATCATCAACATATAATACAAGGAATAAAACTGCGCTCCTACTAACCTTCTTGTACATACATGGTTCATCGTCATTTTTGATAAAATCAAACTCTTTGATTGTCTCATAAAAACGAATGTTCCATCTACGAGAAGCTTGCTTCAATCCATAAATAGATCGTTGCAGCTTACAGACTTGATTTGTTCCAACCTTTGAAACAAATCCCTCTAGCTGTGTCATATACACATCCTCCTCAAGTTTCCCATTGAGGAAGGCTGTTTTCACGTCCATCTGCCAGATCTCATAGTCGTTATAAGCTGCAATCGCAAGCAAAATCCGAATGGACTTGAGCATAGCTACTGGTGAAAAGGTTTCATCATAGTCAACTCCTTGTCTTTGTTTGAAACTTTTTGCAACCAGTCGGGCCTTATAGGTCTCTTCCTTGCCGTCCGCTCCAGTCTTTCTTTTAAAGACCCATTTACACCCAATAGGCTTAATGCCTTCAGGTGGTGAAACCAAACTCCATACTTTGTTTTCATACATGGACTCCATTTCGGATTTCATAGCTTCAAGCCATTTTCCTTAAGTCTTTATTACTTATAGCCTGTTCATAATTTAATGGATCATCATCATTCATGATGTGTACCTCATCGTCATCCTCTATAACGAATCCATACCTCTCAGGTATCTTCGGTACTCTTCCAGATTTACGAACAGGGTGTGGTATAGTAGGTTCTTCTACTTGGTCAGGTACCTGACTTTGATCCGTGGTAATTTGTGGTTCTTAAACTTCTTCAAGATATATCTTACTCCCACTGACCCCTTCATGGATAAACTCCTTTTCCAAGAAGGCAGCATGTTTCGCAACAAACACCTTTTGATCAGTTGGATGATAGAAATAATACCCTAAAATTTCTTTAGGGTATCCCACAAATCTACACTTATCGGATTTAGTCTGTAGCTTATTATTTTCAAACGTTTTGACATAAGCTGGGCAACCCCAAGTCTTAACATGCTTAAGATTTGGTTTCCTCCCCTTCCACATCTCATATGGAGTCTTTGGGGCGGATTTGGTAGGTACCTTATTAAGTAGGTATGCAGCCGTTTCTGGGGCATATCCCCAGAAAGAAATTGGAAGGTCGGTAAAACTCATCATGGATCGAACCATGTCCAACAGTGTTCGATTTCTCCTTTCAGATACTCCATTTAACTGTGGTGTACCTGGAGGAGTCCATTGTGAGATTATACCATTTTCTTTGAGACAATTGAGAAACTCACCGCTTAAGTATTCTCCACCTCGATCTGATCGAAGTATCTTTATACTCTTGCCCGTTTGTTTCTCTACTTCACTTCTGAACTCTTTGAACTTTTCAAATGATTCTGACTTGTATTTCATTAAATACACATATCCAAATCTTGAGTGATCATCAGTGAAAGTAATAAAATAAGAATACCCACCCCGTGCACTTGTTGTCATAGGTCCACAAACGTCTGTGTGAATCAATGCCAACAACTCTGTAACTCTTTCTCCTTTTCCACTAAAAGGAGATTTAGTCATTTTACCCATGAGACAAGAATCACAAGTTGGATATGATTCATAATCAGATAACTCAAGGAGCCCATCTTTATGCAACTTGGATAATCTTGTTTCATTGATATGACCGAGTCTACAGTGCCACATGTAGGTATAATTAATATCATCTCTTTTCCTTTTCTTAGTTTGTTCAATTTGAAAAATATTTTCTTGTAAGTCAAGTGTATAAAGTCCATTTCGCAAATTTCCAACACCATATAAAACATCGTCTTTATAAATAGAACAACTATTGTTCTTTATAACAACATTAAATCCTTCCATATCCAATACAGAAATTGAAATAATGTTTTTAATAAAATTCGAAACATAATAACAATTATTAAGATAAATGGACTTGCCCGAAGGCATTGCTAAATAATAAGTTCCTACAGCTAATGCAGCAACCTTTGCTCCATTCTCCACTCGTAGGATCACCTCATCATTGTTCAGCTTTATACTTATGACCAGTCCCTTCACATTATTACATATGTGAGAACCACAGCCGGTATCCAATACCCAAGTAAAATTTTGACGTTCTGAAAAATTAATTTCAATCATGAACAAACCTTGATTGGAAGTCGAAGCTTCTCCAAGCTTCTTATTTGCCAGAAACTTCTTGCAGTTCCTCTTCCAATGACCCGGCTCGTTGCAATGGAAGCACATTCCTTTGCTAGCTGGATCAGATTTCTTTTGTTCCTTTATGTTCACTTTGCCCTTGGTCATCCGAGATCGGAAGAGCTCCTTAGATATCTCATATCTAGCAGTCCTACTTTGTTCACCATACAACTCCTTGAGGTGAATCAACATAGTAGGAGCATTCATGTTTTCGTGCTGACGCTGAAGCTCGTTATTCATGGATGTGAGCATGATGTATTGAGCCACAGATGCATCATCTTGCCACTTTACAATGGTGGCAATCTCTTCCTCAGAGGCTGTTTCTAGAACAGTTTCAGGGACAGGTGAGTTTAGGACAGAAGAAATTTTTTCAGCAATGAGAACTATTCTCAGATTTCTTAGCCAGTCTGTATAATTCGGCCCGGTAAGCTTATTAGCATCAAGTATGCTTCGCAGTGAAATTAATGATTTTGACATTTTTAAAATTCTGCATGTGAAAAACAATATTTTAGCAAACATTCATTTTATTAATTTTGCATAGCAAAATAAATTTAGGTCTTTATTTTAAATTGGTATCTCCCACTATTTTTATCAAACTATATTACCCTCACTTATATAATTCGGCAACATCTAATTAAAGATTTGCTAGTGAGAATAAGGATCCCATTTCAAATGTATATAACCTTGTGGATAGCACAACAAGCGATATACAAATACATAGGTAGACAACTCTTGTCAATTACATCACTATATAACTCCTTTTATTTTGCCTCTTAAATCATAATGGTCAAGTGTGTGCACATCCGAACTAAAATGATTTAAGTTAAGTCCAACCTAGCACTTCCATAAATTCAAAAAAGAAAAATGTTCGTCCTTGTGGATAGCACAACAAGACTAGGTCGTTCAATTTTCTTGATAAGCATCAAATGTGATTAATTAACATCTTAAATATGCAATACTCGCCTTGTGGATAGCACAACAAGCTCATATTAAATATTTAATACTCTATTAATTTATCATGCTAGAAGGCGACGTTCGATATTCCAAATATCATTTGAACGCTTCGGACTTAATATTATTTCTTTGAGGGGTTTGCTATTATTTGTCTCATCTTGTTTAGCGTGCATGCACATATATATATATATATATATATATATATAAAATACGCGTCATTTTATTAAACATGCGAAGCATGTTTGCATAAAATATAATATATATAATCTTTAGCATGCAATATAGAATACTATATTCTTCCCGGATTGATTATAGACTTTTATTCTAGTTTGGTTCACTAGAGCCACCAAGTGAACCAAAAGGTCAAACCTAGGAGTGCAAGAATTTAAATTTAAATATAACTATTACATTTAAACCCGGGCTCCTTACAAACGGGTCTTCATGCGCTCCTTGCTCCTTGGTATCCATTTTTTTCAAGATAATTCTAACTATTTCTATTACATTAAACTATTTAATTTAAATAGAAACCTTGATCAGCAGTCAAGGGGAAGTACATAGGAGGAAGATAGAATTTTACATCAAGAAACAAAAAAATTAGAGAAGACGAGGTACACAGACCCCATTTAATAAAACTCATTCATTCAAGCATTCAACTAAAATAAAATCCAATCCCATTGGTTAAATAGTCCATAATCAATCCCCATTTATTATCATACATATCACCATATATATCAATAAATAAATATTCATCTCATGAATTAAAACATTCCATATATATATGAGTATCATTTAATGGACAATTTTAAATTGCATGAAATCCAATTTCAAGATTAAAATAAACTCTTTATTTTAATTATAAAATTATTTAGAATATAATATATAAATATATCATATATATATATATATATATCATATATATATATATATATATTTGATATTACCGTATATATTATATATATTTATATAACGAATCAGGTTATATATATATATATATATATATATATATATATAATATAAATTCACATTTATTTTTTTAAAAGAAGTCACCTTCTTTTATTAAAAGAGTCCTACAAGTTTATTGAAAGAGTCCTTTTTTGATGGGTCACCTTCTTTTTGGAGTAAGAAAGAGACAACACCTTTTCCTTGCAGAATTCAAGATTAGCACCCCAAAAAAAAATTGTTATTCGTCCCAAAAAAAAAAACGTCATTTTTTTTTTCTTAAAAAAAAAAATTTTATACAATAAAATTATGCCCAATAAAGTAATTTTAAATACATACCCATATGTATATGAAATCAAAAATAAATTAATAATTGCATAAAGGTTTGGCTCTGATGCCACTGTTGGGTTTGTACGAAATCCTGATGCAATCAAATTGCAAAAATTAGCGGAAACATGGTATATCAGAGTTTAAAAAAATTTGTACAAAACCATTACCTGGATCATCCTTTATGCAAATTATTAATTTAAAATGATAAATAAGAAGTTATGGAATCATACCCTTGTAAAACGAAGCTTCCACAAGTACGAGTTCAACTCCTTGTTCTTCGTGATCTCCTTGAATTTTCGGGTTAGATTCCTTCCTTTGATCAACGTTAGCCACCCAAGTGTTTGGCCTCTAGAGGTGATCCACCAAGGAAGATGAATTATCAAGAAGGAGGGTGGTTGGCTTAGTTTTCTATCCTCTATAGAAAAGGAGTACTCTCCAACAATTGGAATTGCCTCAACTGATATCTATTATAAGACTCCTCTTATATAGATATTGGTCAACCCTTTTAATCCTATTAGACATGGGATTTATTTTAATTAATTAAACTCTTTTAATTAATTTAGGCTTCCCACCACATGGAGAATAATTAATTAAATTTATTTAATTAATTTATCTCCTAATCTTATTAGGAATAAATGAGAGTACTAATATTAAATTAATTACTAAACTCCTTTAGAAATTAAAATAATAATAATTGTAATAATATTAATAAGACTCCTCTTATTAATTTATATTTAATATTTCTAAAATAGTAAATAATAAACATTAAGCTATTTAATTTATTCTATCTCTATAGATTAAATTAATTACACTTAATGCATTATTACGATTATGCCATTACCTTCTTAAATAATTATTCTTCCTTTTATGGTGTGACCCTTTAGATTCTCTATATTAAACCGGTTGTGAATAAATCAATTAGAACAATTCTAATCTTATTTAAATAAATAAATTAAACGAATAATCTATTTAAATAAATAATATTTATTCTACAATAGGGATAAGCCTCCCTAGCGATCAACGACTTTCTAGATAATATAGATTTCAACATTAATCATAAAAGAACCTGTGAGTAAATAGTTACCATACAATTCAATCCTTCCACCATACAATGTCCCAATTAAATATAAGACATGAATTTACTGTGAAGTTTTATTTTATTTAATTATATGTATTTCAATTAGAAAATGCACAACTCCAAATAATGCAAATTAGAAACTCCTTTCTAGTTTTATTTTACCTTGGCCAAGGATTCCTGAGTTGTCATTTAACGAATCACATAGGACATATCTCCTCTTTTACTAGAGGTGGTAGATTCTTTATTGATCATTCATTATCTCCATATGTAACTCATTATACCCAAGCATACCCTTTTATATACCCTAAAGGACTTTAAGGAATAAGTCAAAGTATAATTCATTACATACAAGATACTATGATGATCTCAAGTGCAAGGATCACTTATACTACTATCACATTAAGAATTCCTATTGACATGCGAGTAAAACTCCATTAGGTATTCCATAGCGAGTCACGTTCAGTGAACTTATTCTTCAATAAGCACCTATATACATGCTTTAGTGTCTCCACACAAATGATCATGAGATCAATCATCCTCATCCAATGAGCAAGCAATATATGTACCAATCTATCCGGATTTACTAATCCCCTTTTTAGTAATCCCACGATTGGGAACTATTTTAGTTTTAGAGCTTTCTAAGAATTTAGATCTCATTAGTATGATCATCATCATGATTCTAAAACCATTGCTTAAAACTATGGGTTATTTACATATTATAAAAACAGCACCATGTAGATAATTAAATGCCTTTAATAAATAATATTTTATTAATAAATAAATAAGATTGTTTACAAAGTACGTGCTTTATCATCATACATGATTGGCTTGTATGCACACTACTATCAAAAGATATTTAAAGTAACAAAGGTGAATGATGACCAAAAGGTAGATTTTGCCACTTTCTTTTTGAAGGATGAATCTAACCACTGGTGGGAAGCAAATAAGGGGAGAGCTGGAGAAGGTGCCACTAATTGGGACAAGTTCAAGGAGTTTTTCTTTGCCAATTACTTTCCAACTTCGATGCAGGATCGTATGGAGGTTCAATTCTTGGAATTAAAACAAGGGGAGATGACGGTAATGCAATATGCAGCCAAATTCAACGAGTTGGCTTGGTTCGCATCACATTAGGTAGATACTGAGGCAAGAAAGACAAGGAGGTTTGAAGGGGGATTGAAACCCCAAATTAGGAGCAGAGTAACGGCATTTCAAGTGAAGACTTTTGCGGAAATACTGGAGAAGGTCATTATAACAAAGAAGGAAGGAGAGCTTTATTGCAGTTCAATAAGGAGAAGAGGGTTATTACCAAGAAGGGAAACACGAGTGGGAGCAACAACAACAACAATAACAGCAACAACAACAAGAGAAGGTGGGAGGTAGCTTTTCCAAATAACCCTGCAAGAGGAGGGTATAACCCTAACAACAATGCCAACAAAGGAGGTAACAACAACAACAACCAAAAGATGGAGCGCTGTCAAACATGTGGAGAGAATTATAAAGGGGCCGGTTATTTTAAAGGGACGACTTGTTATACCTGTGGAGAAGATGGGCATTATTCCAACTGGTGTCCAAAAAAGAAGGAGAAGAGCAAGAATGTCAAATGTTTCAACTGTGGGGAAGAGGGTCATGTGTCTAAGTTTTGTTCAAAACCCAAGAAGGTGAATGTGAGAGGAGTTCAAAATTTCAACAATAACCCAGGAGCAGCGGCTGCAGAAGTTGTTAAAAATCGTCCGAATGCAAGGACTTTTAGCATGACAGTAAAGGATGCGGTGGCAGCACAAGATGTGGTGACAGGTATCATACCAATTGATGCTGTAAATGCTAATGTGTTATTCGATTCTGGTGCTTCTTGTTCGTTTGCTTCTGTGGATTTTGTTAAAAGATTAAAAATGCCATGTGAAGATTTAGATGCACCTTTCAATGTAGAAATTGCTTACAAAGAAATAATCCCTGTTCATACAGTACATAAGAATTGTAGTGTAGAAAGTCAGGGACATACGTTATCGGTAAACCTTATACCTATACAACTAGGGGAGTTTGATGTAATATTGGGGATGGATTGGTTGGGTAGGCATAAGGCAGTAATTGATTGCAAACGAAAACAAGTAAGTTTAAGGATATCTTTGAAAACAAAGGTAGTATTCAAGGGAAGTTGTTCACCAAAGCAAGTCCGATGTTTAACAGTTATGCAAGCTAAGAGATTGCTTCGAAAGGGTGGTACAGGGTATTTAGCCTATGTGGTGGATACAAGGAAAGAAGGGGGAAAGTTAGATCAAATACCTATAATAAATGAGTTTTCGGACGTGTTTCCAAGTGATCTACCTGGTCTTCCACCTGACAGAGAGATTGAGATTGTAATTGATCTTGCACCAGGTACGGCACCAGTTTCAAAGGCACCATATAGGATGGCACAGGTAGAATTGAAGGAGTTGCATGTTCAATTACAAGAACTCTTAGACAAGAAGTATATACAACCTAGTGTTTCACCATGAGGAGCACCTGTGTTGTTTGTAAAGAAGAAGGATGGGACATTAAGATTGTGTATAGATTATCGGGAGTTAAATAAGTTGACCATCACGAAAAAAACCCTTTACTAAGGATTGACGATTTGCTTGATCAGTTAAAAGGAGCGGAGCATTTTTCAAAAATTGACTTACGATCGGGTTATCATCAACTGAAGGTAAGAAAAGAAGATGTACCAAAGACCGCCTTTAGGACCCGATACAGACATTACGAGTTTCTTGTGATATCTTTTGGGTTAACAAATACACCAGCAGCTTTTATTGATCTAATGAATCGAGTATTTAAATCATGCTTGGATAAGTTTGTGGTGGTGTTTATTGATGATATCTTAATATACTCTAAGACTTGGGAGGAACATGCGGAGCACTTGAGAGTGGTATTAGAGATATTGAGGAAGGAAAAACTCTACGCAAAATTTTCCAAGTGTGAGTTCTGGTTAGAAGAAATCCAGTTCCTAGGTCACGTAATTAATAAAAATGGGGTGGCAGTGGATCCAACAAAGATAGAAACAATCATGAATTGGGATCAACCAACAACACCAACAGAAGTGCGCAGTTTTCTTGGTTTGGCAGGGTACTATCGTTGTTTTATAAAAGATTTTTCCAAAAAAGCAACCCCGCTAACCAATTTAACTCGAAAGACTGTGAAGTATAATTGGGCGGATAAGTGTGAAGAGAGTTCTCAAGAATTAAAGAAATTATTGAGTAGGGCACCAGTATTATCATTACCAGATGAAACTGTGGGTCTTGTAGTTTATAGTGATGCTTCACACAGGGGTTTAGGATGTGTGCTAATGCAATATGGGAAGGTGATCGCCTATGCTTCGCGACAACTTAAAGATTACGAGAAAAGGTATCCTACTCATGATCTGGAGTTAGCTACAGTAGTTTTTGCTTTAAAGATATGGCGACATTATTTGTATGGAGGAAAGTATGAGATATACACAGATCACAAAAGTCTGAAGTATATTTTTACACAAAAGGAGCTGAACATGAGACAGAGAAGGTGGTTAGAATTAATCAAGGATTTTGATTGTGAGATTCTATATCATCCTGGTAAAGCCAACGTAGTTGCAGATGCATTAAGCTGGAAGAATCAAGAGAAGTTGAATACCATCACAAACAATGAGGTACTGATAAAAGAGTTTGAAAAACTCGAGATTGAAGTAAGAGCTCTAACTAACTATAATCATAAGAAATTTGTGATAGAGACAGCCTTAACCTTAATGGATAAAATCAAAGAGATGCATGAGAAAGATGAAGCATGTCAGAAATGTAAGGCCGAGATAACTCATGAGAAGAACATTAAATTTTGACTGGATAAAGAAGATGTACTGAGGTATGAGTATAGGGTGTGGGTTCCAACAGTACAGGTATTGAAAGATGAAATCTTAGCAGAAGCTCATAGTTCCAAGTTTGTTGTGCATCCGGGAAGTACTAAGATGTATAAGGACTTGAGTCAACACTTTTGGTGGTCGAACATGAAAAGAGAGATAGCAGAATGGGTAAGAAAGTGTCTCACATGCCAGAGAGTTAAAGCCGAGCATCAAAGACCGAGTGGATTGCTACAACCTCTATCGATTCTTGAATGGAAGTGGGAGCACATCACTATGGACTTTGTGGTAGGACTTCCTGTCACTCAGAAAGGCCACAATGTTATCTCGATAATAGTTGATCGTCTCACCAAGTCAGCCCATTATCTACCTATTAAGGTTACTTATAATCTCAATCAGTTGGCCAAGTTATACATAAAAGAGATTATTTCTAGATATGGAGTTTCGGTATCCATAGTGTCAGACAGAGATCCACGGTTTACTTCAAACTTTTGGAGGAGTCTTCAGGTGCACTTGGGAACCCAGCTGAAGTTGAGTACAGCATATCACCCGCAAACTGATGGACAAAGTGAGAGAACCATTCAAACACTGGAAGATATGTTGAGAACCTACATTATCGATTTTAAAGGGAGTTGGGAGGACCAGTTACCTTTGGTAGAGTTCGCATACAATAACAGTTATCATGCCAGTATTGGAATGCCACCGTACAAAGCCCTGTATGGAAGGAAGTGTAGAACACCTTTATGCTGGGATGAAGTTAGGGAAAGACAAATTCTTGGACCTGAGTTAGTTCAACAAACCACGGAGAAGATTCGAATTATATGACAACTGTTGCAAGCATCTCAAGACCAGCAGAAGAAATATGCAGATCAACACAGACAGCTAAGGGAGTTTAGTGTTGGGAGTCATGTCTTTCTAAAAGTATCTCCTTGGAAAGGCAAGATTCGTTTTGGTAAAAAAGGAAAGTTGAGCTCGAGATTCATTGGCCCCTTTCAAGTATTAAGGAGAATATGTGAGGTAGCCTATGAGGTAGCTCTACCCCCAGAGTTAGGACACATCCATAATGTGTTTCATGTGTCTGTGTTACGTTTATATAAACTTGATTATAAGCATGTGATAAACTATGAACCTGTTCAGATAGAGAAAGATTTATCATATATAGAAGTTTCGGTGCAGATAGTTGATCGAAAGGAATAGGTGTTGCGAAATAAGGTTAAATCATCAGTTAAAGTAATCTGGAAGAATCATGATATTGAAGAAGCTACATGGTAGCTAGAAGATAAGATGCGAGAAGACTTTTCGCATTTGTTTTCATAGGGTGTAATTTCAATTTCGGGACTAAATTCTTATAAGAGGGGGTGATTGTAATATTCCAAACTTTAAATAGAAATATTAATATAAACAGTAAATATAAATATGCTTTATATCTTGTGTGATGTATATTTAACTTTATTATTGGTATATATAATTATATATCAACACATAAGATGTAATTATGTACAGATATATCAAAAGTTTTATAAGTAAACCCTAATTTAGGATTTTAATTAAATAAGGAATCCTAACCCTAATTGTTATAATAAATTAGAATTATAGCATAATACATTGATAACGTTATATAATATTATGAATATATACATATATTAATTTAATATGATGTATTAAATATTTAATTAGAAAAGATTGTAAGGAAACCCTAATTAGGGATTAGGAAACCATAACCCTAATTATGAAACCCTAATTTTAAATTAAAAACCCTAATTATAGGTTATAAACCATAATTGTTCATTATTATTTTAAATTTTCTAAAATTAATATCAAATGACTAAATTACTCTTGGTTTTAATTGGGAAATTACCAAACTACCCTTAGTATATGCGAAAAGACCAAAATGTTCTTATTTTGTTTTCTTATTAAAACAAGATAGGAACAAATCTTTTGCTTACAAGCAAAAGATTTGTCACATGGCATTAGCATTCTTGGCATGACAACACAACCCATATCATTAATGCTATAAGCTTACTTGTCAAAATGAGAGAGTATTTGGATTTCTACCCTCACTTGGACTTTTCATATAAGGATAGAACCTAAAAACATACGGCCACATTTTTGTTACTTAATGTATACACCCAATTGACTGACAAACAAAACTCAGCAGTCCAGAAAAGGAATCAGAAAGAGAAAGAATCAAAAAAGCACTAAAAAAGGTTAAAAACCTAACCCTAGCTTAATTTTTAAATTTTGAAATTTGAATTGTTATTGTTATTGTTTAAATATGTTCATTAGTAAGTTATTTAGTGATCTGGGTTGCTAAAACACGAATCCATAACGTTTAAAAGCATTAAAAAGAGGTTTTAAGCAAAACTGTCGAAGTTACAAAACAGGGTCTGACAACGAATGTCAGACCTCATATCTCGTTGATTAGTTGTTATTTTGATGATTTAAGAGTTAGTTGTCATAGCCTGCAATATTGTTAATAGATTAGTAATGGTAGATTAGACCTCAGAACACTGGATTGGAAGTTATAATGGGTCAAAACCCGTTGACCGACATTGATCGCCCGCTTTTTGGGTAACCCAGAAAACGTATGAATGAGCCTGACAGCCTTTTAACCGCATGGATCCCTTTCCTGTCAGGTTAATTAAGTGTTAGATGTTAGTAGAATTGTACCTTGACATGAGTACTATATAACTAGAGCACTCTCAAGCCCTATAAAATCACTGGCCGGAAAATATAAACGGTAAAACCACGTTGACCGTCCAGATTCAATTTCTGGGTAACCTAGAAATGCTGAGCATCGATCTGACAAGATTTTGGAAGGCTTGGATCTTGATTCTTAGTTGAGATATAGACTCTGTGACTGCTCAAACCATGTAGCATTGTAGTTCGTCTACAAAACCCGACAATTGGAACACCCAAACATTAACCGGCCGGCAAGATATAAGGCTATAAAAGTCGTTGACCGGCATTGACCATTCAATTCTGGGCAACCCAGAATTGAAGAACATCGTGGGTATGCTAGTTTGACCAGCTGTGGGAACTTGTAGCAAGGTTTTTAGGCACTGAAAAAAGCATAAACATGTACTCCTACACTAGCACTGCAATTCCTTTGCATTAGACTGCCCAGAAACTAATCCAGTTGATAATTAGAGCAGGTCAAACAAGGGCCTAGCACGTTGACTAACGTGTTCTTGGCTGGGCCAAGAATACTTATAGCAACACTTCTGTCGCTAAAGGTCTTTAGCGACAGGCAATATTTGGAAATTAATTTTATTAATTATAATAAATATAAATAAATACAAAATAAATTCTAAAAAATCATTTTTAATTAGAAAAAATAATTTTCAATATTTTGACATAAAATTTTATTAATATTTAATTTATTTAAATATTAATGATAATAAAAGTAATTAATAATAAATTACTTAAAAATAATATTAATGATTTAATAATCATTTTAAATAATAATAAATTATTCAAAAATGATATTAATGATTTAAAAATCATTATTAATAAAAATAAATTATTTAAAAATTAATGTTGATGATTTAAAAATCATTTTAAATAGTTATTAAATATTTAAAAATAATATTAATAACTAAAAAATCATTTTAAATGATATTAAATCATTTAAAAATTATTTTGAGCATTTGAAAATTATGATAAATAATATCTAAAGCATATAAATAAGATATTAAAACTTTTAAATAAAGTTATTGAAAAACTAATTCGATAGCTATTCAATGAAGCTATAAAATACCGAACGGACTCCAAAATCAACCCAGACACTACTAGTTTAATTAAAAATTAATTTTTATCATTTCTAATGACTATTATAACATATATAGGTTGCTAGTATACTTTCAAATAACTTAAGTAACTGATCGTGATAAAAGGCAAATTTTTCTAACTTCATTTAATTTTAATATGAAATGTAAGTCCTATAAATTGATATACGAAATTGTTATAACCATTATTCGTGATATCTGTAATTTGAAAAAGGTTATAACTTATTGTTCAAGCATAACCAAGACATATGAACTGTTACTTGCGTAAATTATTTTGATTTGATATCAAAGCATAGACTGTGGTGAAACCAATATTGTTTGGTACAAATATATATACTGATACTATCAATGACCGACAGTTTTACATTGACCGGGTGGTTATTAATGACTGGCAGTTTGACACTGACCGGGTGGTTGTATAGGATGATATGCATACTCCTAGCTGGTGTGGTTGGCCAAATCAATCCGGGTTGCTAAGTCTATATGACTAACAGAAACTCGTAATATGTAGGGTTTGGCAGATCAAACCTCAATATATATATATATATATATATATATATATGTGTGTGAAAAATACTTTGGACTAAATGTTCTTTCATTTCAGATATTATGTGAGTATCAACTGTAATTGTTTAAAACTTGCTGAGCGTTTTAAAGCTCATTCTTGCAAATATTCTTTTCCTTTGCAGCTGCGTTGAATATCCCAGGAAGTTCAGGAAATAATACTTGTGGGTAGAAGTCAGTTTATAAGAACGAATGTTTATTATATTAAGACAAAGAATGTAACTTGGTATTTCTCTGATGTAATAGTTGAACAATATGTACTTAGATATTATTATGTGGTTAAGTTATTAGTTGAATGGTTTTACCTTATTCATAGTGAATAGTATCAAGTACAGTATCTATATGAACTATACATCTGAATGAGGGTATTGAATGATCTTGGGAGTTCTATAAGCACTGAGGTCGCTCCTCAGTTCCAAGAACAATCTTATCATTTATACTGTGAATGTCAGATAGATAAGAATTATTGATATGCAAGAAATATCTGTAAGATTATAAATCTATACATCCAAGTGAGGGTATCCAGATATGGTATTTGTTCTGACGAGAATTCTTAACCGATTGGGATACTGTAAATTTTGGATTTATAGAAGTTATTGTCTTATAGAATATTTACGTGAGCACCAAATCTGCTACAAGAAATGTAGAGAATTTGGGGGCGTCACAAAGCCTCCGTCACACCCTCTGAAAGCAGGCACATGCCCCGGAGAAAATAGGCAAAGGTATATGAGCCCCAATCAAAGTCACTGAGGTGCTCTACATGCTGAGTGGCGCTGATCAAAGCAAATGACACCGTCGACGAGTTGTTCGCCATAAAACAACCCCTAATGAACGACAAAAATAATCGCCTCAATATACGATCTCTAGCCCTCCGATCATCAGGCGGAGGCAACTGCAAAGTCTCGTCCTAGGCATCTATACTCAAGGGACCCTTCAATGCTGACTGAGGGACTCTCAACAGAAATCTAACAGCGGTGGGTAAAATATCAGACACGACAGGCACTGTCTCGCCCTCAAACTCAATGCCGGTGATAAATCTCCAGTCCATAGGAGTCATCATCACCTCGTAATCAAGCATACGAAGGGACTGAGTCTGGTGGAACCAGCGCTCAGACAAAGCCCTCATATACCCCCAAGGGCAACGGCGGGGCAGGATCAAGAAGAAGGCCTAAAATCCCTAGCCATCTACGATATCCCTGTAATCCTCGTGCAGAGTCTGATAGAGGGAGTGCACACTAAACCAGTTCCCTCGAGGCTGTGTCAAGCCAGGGACCTACATCAAAAATCAACCCATGTCAAAAACATGTGCCCCGAGAATGGCCAGAAGATGGGAAAAGAATCCAGAGAGAAGAAAGACTTTGAGTCACCTCGTTGGCCTGAAGATATCTCGAAGGATGGCGACTTAAGTCGCCCAGCAACTCCTTTGTCTGCACAGCAATGCCCGGGACATCCGCAGGTGGAACCTGAGCTGGAACAGGAGCAACAAAAGCAGCCTCCTCATAATCAATGTCAATGGGCTGCTCGTCCTGTGCCAGACGTATCCTACTCTCTACCAATCTGTAAGGCGTCCTAGCTGGACGGGCCTGTGGGACGGCAGAAGCCCTCCTCTGTTTAACACTTGATGAAACCCTAGTAGAGCTACTGGGTCTATCGCGATCCATCGCATACACCAGTACTCCAAAATCACCTCAGACAGGGTGTGGTAAGCTTAAAACCTATGGCTTATTAATCAATCAGTCTAACATATATATGTAAGCCCTAAAACATGCATGAGTCCATCAAAAATACCCCGTACAGTCAAAACTGGATGTTTTCAAAATCCCATAAGCTCAAAACCTGCATTGTGTCAGTAAAAAACTCCCCACAGAGTCAAAAATGCATGATTTTCAAAACCTAAGATTTTAGAAAAATTTCGTCAGAGTCTCCTTTGTAAAATGGACTGTCCACATACACACAGGCATGTCTAAGTGGCCATTCAGTAGCACACCTACCCAAAAATAGAAATAGTTTATATTTACTAAAACCAATCAAAAACCAGCCTCACATGGTTTCCAAAATACCATATGCATTTTAAGTTGAAAATCCAGGCTCGCTAGGCCTCAAAAAGGATGATTAGACTGACCAAAGAGCTCAAAATAGTACTGTCTCAGAACCTGAATTTTCTTACATCTAAATTTGCATTACAGTAAAATATGCATACATATGTAGACAGAAAATTTTTCACAGGTTATATAGACATAAATTTTTCATACATTACGTTTAAAAGCACCCTAGGTGGTTCACATGCTTTTAACGGTCAAAAACTACGAAAGAAGGATGTAAAACGTTACCTGAGCTGCGCTGAACGCGAAGGAACTGACGAAATTAAAATCTGACTACCAGAACTCCATAGATCTGAAAAAGAAGATCAAAAATCATTTCGCTGCTCAAACGGAAAACTTGCAAAATGAAAATCCTGCAGCACATTAAGTAGCCCAGGTGGGCGCACCTCCACCTGCGGCTGCCGCACCTCTACCTGTGACAGCCCAGGTGGGTCCCACTCCCTCTAAGCCCGATTCGGTTCGGGTTGAAATGCAGTTTAAACAGGCCGCCGAGTCAAATCTGAAGAGAAATCGCTACGCGATTGAGCGGTTTAACCTGAAATCCTGCGTTCATGTAGTATAATCCTGACAGAGAGGGAAACTCTACATAGACCTTTGACATTCATCCTAGAGACATGTCCGAGGATCAACAAATCAAACTACGAAAGAACTGAGCAAAAATTGCCCAAAACTGCCAAAAACTGCCATTTTCGAAGCAGTTTCAGCCGTTGGCTCAGCTTCAGCGAAGTTTGAATACTGATCGAAGTCAATTTCAGCAGTTGGCTTAGCCCCAGCAAAGTTCAGTTTCTGACTGAAGCAGTTTTAACTGTTGGCTCAGCCCCAGCGAAGTTCGAGTACTAATCGAAGTCAGTTTCAGCCGTTGGCTCAGCCCCAGCGAAATTCGGGTACTGACCGAAGTCAGTTTCAGCTATTGGCTCAGCCCCAGCAAAGTTCGAGTTCTGACCGAAGCAGTTTTAGCTGTTGGCTCAGTCCCAACAAAGTTAAGGTACTGACCAAATTCAGTTTTAGCAGTTGGCTTAGCCCCAGCGAAGTTCGGGTCCTGACCGAAGCAGTTTCAGTCGTTGGCTCAGCCCCAGCGAAGCTTGGGTTCCGACAGAAGCAATTTCAGCCGTTGGCTTAGCCCCAGCGAAGTTCGGGTTTCGACCGAAGCAGTTTCAGTCATTGGCTCAACCCCAGCAAAGTTCGAGTTCTGACCGAACCAGTTTCAGTCGTTGGCTCTGCCCCATCGAAGTTCAGGTTCTGACTGAAGTAGTTTCAGCTGTTGGCTTAGCCTTAGCGAAGTTTGGGTTCCGACCAAAGAAGTTTCAGTCGTTGGCTCAGCCCCAGCGAAGTTTGGGTTCAGACAGAAGCAATTTCAGCCGTTGGCTTAGCCCCAATGAAGTTCGGGTACTGACCGAAGTCAGTTTCAGCCATTGGATTAGCCCCAGCAATGTTCGGGTTCTGACCAAAGCAGTTTCAGCCATTGGCTCAGCCCCAGTGAAGTTCGGGTTCTAACAGAAGAAGTTTCAGCCGTTGGTTTAGCCCCATCGAAGTTCGGGTACTGACCGAAGTTAGTTTTAGCCGTTGGCTCAGCCCCAACGAAGTTCGGGTTTCGATCGAAGCAGTTTCAGCAGTTGGCTCAGCCCCAGCGAAGTTCGGGTACTGACCGAAGTAATTTCAGTAGTTGGCTCAGCCCAGCGAAGTTTGGGTACTGACCGAAGCAGTTTCATCCGTTGGCTCAGCCCCAGCAAAGTTCGGGTACTGACCGAAATAGGTTCCTCCTTTGGCTCAGCCCCAGCGAAGTTCGGGTATTGACCGAAGTAATTTTAGCCGTTGGCTCAGCCCTAGCGAATTTCGGGTACTGACCGAAGAAATTTCAGCCGTTGGCTCAGCCCCAGCGAAGTTCGGGTATGGACCGAAGCAATTTCAGCCTTTGGCTCAGCCCCAGCGAAGTTCGGGTACTGACCGAAGAAATTTCAGCCGTTGGCTCAGCCCCAACGAAGTTCGGTTACTAACCGAAGCAGGTTCAACCGTTGGCTCAGCCCCAGCGAAGTTCAGGTACTGACCAAAGCAGTTTCAGCTGTTAGCTCAGCCCCAGCGAAGTTCGGGTACTGACTGAAGCAAGTTCGACCATTGGCTCATCCCCAGCGAAGTTCGGGTACTGACCGAAGCAGTCTCAGCCGTTGGCTCAGCCCCAGTGAAGTTTGGGTACTGACCGAAGTCAATTTCAGCCATTGGGTCAACCCAGCGAAGTTCGGGTTCTGTACCTAAGCAATTTCAGCCATTAGCCCAGCCCCAATGATGCTTCAACTGACGGCTTAACCCCAACCAAGAGATAGAAGGGATCTTGCAACGGAAACAATTATAACAATCCATCACAACTGATGGAATCTGTTGTACACATCCTCAAAGGGGATCATTGAGATAGTATCAATCAAAATCTACAAAGCTATTACAAAGGACATCATCCCTAACAGATCAAAATGGAAAATTCTGTGATAGCTTAACCCCGCCAATCTCATCAGAGTCAAACCATTAATCGTGAATAATGTCATCCCCAACAAAAAATGATAAAGGTAGTTCGCAGTAACTCCTTAATACCATCAAGGACTATACAAGACGGCGTCATCCCCCAGCCAAGTGATAACGTACGCAACAAAAAGTAGCCCCATTCTACTTCAAGATGCCCATCTTTCGAAATGACTATGGCATTTTCTATTCCTAGTGTCTACTAATCTTTATCATGTCCATTCCACTACGTTACATGGACATGATAAAGTGGGGCATCTGTAGACACTTGAGATTTTCCTTGCCCCGATGCTCATCTAGTAGAAGGGTAAAACCATCAATCAACCCAAATTCGATCCACAATATCAGCACCCCAGTCAAATAATTCCCAATATCGGTAATCAAGTTCCAACAGTCAATCGGACCATCAATCAAGTTCCGACAGTCAATCGGACCATCAATCAAGTTCCGATAGTCAATCAGACCATGAATCAAGATCCAACAGTCAATCGGACCATCAATCAAGCTCTGACTGTCAATTGGATCATCAAGCTCAGCCCCAGTCTCAACCTAGGAAGTATTAATCAACCCCGGTCTCAACCCGGGAAGTCAAGATCAACCTCAGTCTCAACCCAAGAAGTGCAGGTTATCCCTGGTCTCAACCCGGGACGTCAGGACAACTTCAGACATCAGCCTGAAGCATCGCAACAACTCCATAGCAAAACCTAAAATGACCACGTCAGCCTCAGAGACAACCCTGAGGTCAAAAGACTCGACTGGGATCCAAGTCTTGGAATCAGCTCCTAGAAGTCAACCAGCGACCATGCCGACACTGCAGGCAACCCCGGGAGGGGTACAATGGTTATTTTACCAACTTTCAACTAACTTGGTCACACTCAAACCAAATCGATGTCGCCAAAGTCAGAATGAACCCTAACGACGATCCCGAGTGTCAACAATGCAAGACAGTTCAACAAAATAAACTACGGGGAATCGAAGACCTGGTTATGAACCCATCTTCCTGGACCAGAAAAATATTTTTTCCCATGTCATTGCAACACTCTGGGTGAGAGCTTTCTGGAAAGGTATTGCACGCCTCAAACGGATGCTCCGATCAAAAGTTATAAAGTTTCCTACCGGACATCGCATTGCTCGGAGTACACGTAATTCGAGATGACCAAACTGGGCATGCGGGACCCACCTCGAGTGGCCGTACCTCTACCCGCGGTAACCGCATGTAGAGGTACGGCTCCCCTTTCTATAAATAAAGGGGCAGCCCCCTCTCATTTGCATAGGCAAGAAGCGCAGCGAAGCCCTGCCCGACTGATTTTTTGACTTTTACACCTCTTCCAAACCCAAATATTTTCATTTCAACACATAGATATACCCATTTAATACCACATATCAAAAAAACCACCGGTGGATTTGGACGTTTAAGGTCTACGATTCGATAAAAAGCCCGTAGTAAAGCCCATTGTAAGTATTTTTACAATCAGCAAGTCAATACTACTACTTTGCACTGTTTTACACCTGTACATCAAGTTTTATCTTTTAAATATGCCCAAAACTTAGTTCCGTGGCCATTTTAATCTAAAATTGATACATTTTTGTACATAAACTCCATTTTTAATATTTTTACAACTCGGATTGATAATCTGTCAGCTCGAGTAACTTCAACGCACTAGCACACACCATTTTGTCAACTTCGCCGGACTGGGTTGTCTTCCCAGTCCGGGTTTGGCCTTTTTCTGTATATATTTAACTATTTATATACTAACATTCAATTCTGTCAAACTCGGATGTCAAATCCAAGGTAGCCTACCGCTTTTATATATATTTACGCATATATAAGCAACTCTCACCATAACTGGTCTTCGTACCAGTATTGGTTGACTACATTTCTGTCAATATATATATATATATATATATGTATATGTATATATATATATGTATATACATATACATATGTATATGTATATATATATATATGTATATATTGTAATTCAGTCCGGGCACAGGCGTGAAAACCCATCACCCTTATTGCTTTTATATATATTTATGCATATATAAGCAGCCTTAACCATCACTGGTCATCTTTCCAGTCTTGGTTGACTATGTTTCTGTTAATATATATATCTACATATATATTTAAATTCTAGTCCGGGCTTGCGAGGGAAAACCCATTGCCCTTTACAGTTTATATATATATATATATATATATATATATTGCTTTGTTTAATTTATTCAATTGCTGCATTTTACATTCATTTGTATATGAATTTGCATTGACATTTCTGCAGAGGAATTAGATTTATCCAAATCTCGCCACTTCTAGCTTTCAACGGTTCAAACAGGTCCCGACAGAACCTAGAAGCTATAATGGCTGAGATTTCTTTAAATCTAGTTATTTTTTATAGTTTCAGTCTCAAAAGCAACCTCGTGTCCCTTAGATCGCTATCTAGTGGTAATGAGACGCTTCGGCCGTGCGGACCGGGATTTACTGAATGAATCCCTGGTTCTGGCTAATTTGGGATATTTATCTACTTCTGTACAAATTTGAACTGTGCAGGTTTTTTCTAGTAACTCATATGTGAGCCTATGAATCATGGGATTCATGATCAAACTGATCAGAGTCTGATTCCCACGATGGACAAACTCCAATTTACAGAAGTACCCTGTCAGTTTTTCTGTAAAATGTACATGCACAGACCTTAAAACGGTTATCCGGATTTAAGGTCTCAACATAATGAAAATATGGATTGTCATGTCAGCGTCCCTCTGATGGTTTTCAGACCTATGAGGAGACCGACACTTTATATTTCTGTGGTCGAGGATGCCTCGCAGCCCGACAAAACACCAGTTGCATGCAGCCTTAAGGCTATAAAGATAAAATTGAGAGTACCGCTATGCTTCAATTCCTATGTCAGCGTAAGGGTTTGATAAAACCAACTTTCAAAACATCACTGTCAATTCAATTCAAAACATTTTGCAAATCAAATTAAATAATGCTTTTTGCAAATCAAATCAAAGATTGATTTTTAAATCAAATCAAACCCGTCGTATATAGGCTCAACGAAGCCTGTCAAAGCTTTCAATCAACCAAAAGGCCCAATTTTCAAATAGCATTCACTCACGCATTCCAATTTTAAGGGAAATATTAAAAAAATTGCGGTACCGTGTTTACATGGGAGTCGTGGGGTGCCTAACACCTTTCCCACACTTAACCAAGCCCACGAACTCAAAACTCCAATTTTAAAGATCAAGTTTCAACAGTGTCCAGCAATTGGGCCTTTTTTCAAATCAAATTCGGTTGAGTTGGTACAACCATTTTCAAAACTACCAACTAGCGACTCTGTTTAAATCAAATCGTCGACATATACACATGTTAGCCTCTTTCCTAAAAAACCCTTCAAAACCATTTTTGCAATAAAAAGAATAAGTGTTGAGATAACTTAGGAAGATCGATTTGAGGAAAACCGAGTTATAAATCGACCCGCGGTATTTCTTAAATTTTCCAACATCGACACCCTTCATTTTTAAGAATTCCGAAACGCAGCGAAGCTCTACCAGTTCGATTTTCTAACTTTTACACCTCTTCCAAACCCAAATATTTTTACTCCAACGCGTAGATATACCCATATACTACCACATATCAGAAAATAACTGGTAGATTGGGATGTATAGAGCCTACGATTTGGCAAAAAGCCCGTGTAGCAATCCATTGTAAGTATTTTCACAATAAAAAAGTGAATATTACTTCTTCATACTTTTATACACTTGCACGTTAAGTTTCGTTTTCTAAAAATGCCCACAACTTAGTTCTGTGGCCGTTTTAGTCAAAATTTGGTACATTTTTGTACATAAACTATTTTTTGGCATTTCTACAACTCGAATTGACGATCCGTCAGCTCCAGCAGCTTCAATGCACTAGCACACATGTTCTGGCAACTTCGCCGGACTGCGTTATCTTCCCAGTCCAGGTTTGGCCTTTTTTTGTATATATTTAACTGTATATGTACTAACATTTCAATTCTGTCAAGCCCGGATGTCAAATTCGAGGTAGTTTATCGCTTTTATATATATTTACGCATATATAAGCGATTTTCACCATCACTGGTTCTCATATCAGTCTTGGTTGACTACATTTCTGTCAATATATATATATATATATATATATATATATATATATATTTCAATTTAGTCCGGGCACCGACGTGAAAACCCATCGCCCTTTATACTATTTTTGCACTCTTCGCTATACTGAGTGATCTACCCAGTCACTAGTTGACTACTTTTATGCAATTTACATTCCAGTCAGGCCTGGACTATTTCATGGCCTTTTATACTGTTTTTGAACACTTCACCATTACTGGGTTATCTTCCCAGTCCCTGGTTGATTACTTTTCTGTACATTTATATTTCAGTTCGGCCTGGATCATTCTGTGGCCTTTTTGCTGTTTTTATATATATTGATGCATATATAAGCAGCCTTCACCATCACTAGTCCTCTTCCCAGTCTTGGTTGACTACGTTTCTGTCAATATATATATATATATATATATATATATATATATATATATATATTTCAATTCTAGTCCGGGCACCGACGTGAAAATCCATCGCCCTTTATAGCTTTTATATATATATATATTGCTTTACTCGCTTTCTATTCAATTGCAGCTGTAAATATTCATTTTATATGAATTGACACTGGCATATCTGCGGGCGGACTAAATTCATTTAAATCTCGCCAACTCTAGCTTTCAAAAGGTTCAAAACATCCAGACTGACCCAGGAAGCTAGAATGACTGAGATTTTCTTAAATCTGGCTTTCTTTCTACTTTCAGCTCCAAAAGCAACCTCGCGTCCCTTAGATCACTATCTAGTGGGAATGAGACGCTTCGACTGTGCGGACCGGGATTTACTAAATGAATCCTCATTTCTGGTAATATTAGGATATTTATCTGTTTTGTGAAAATTTAAACTATGCAGGTTTATTGGCTACTCATATGTGAGCCTAGGAATCGTGGGATTCATGATCAAACTGATCAGAATCTGATTCCCACGATGGACAAACTCTGATTTACAAATGTACCCTGCCAGTTTTTCTGTAGAAATGTACATGTAAATAGACCTTAAAACGGTTATCCGGATTTAAGGTCTCAACATAGTGAAAATATAGATTGTCGTGTCAGTGTCCCTCCGATGGTTTTCATACCCATGAGGAGACTGACACATGTTTATTTTGTGGTCGAGGATGCTTCGCAGCCCGACAAATCACCATTTACATGCAGCCTTAAGGCTATAAAGATAAAATTGGAAGTATAAACAGGTTTCAATTCCTATGCTAGCATAAGGGTTTGATAAACTAACTTTCAAAACATCATTTTCAATTCAATCAAAAGAAAAGCTTTTCAAAGAAAATCAAATTAAATGCTTTTGCAAAACAAATCAAAGATTGATTTTCAAAATCAAATCATATATAGGTTCAACGAAGCAAAGCACTACTTTCAATCAATCAAATCAATAGGCCTAATTTTCAAACAGCATTCACTCACGCATTCCAGTTTTAAAGGGAAATATTGAAAAAATGTGGTACCGTGTTTACACGGGATTCGTGGGGTGCCTAACACCTTCCCCACACTTAACCAAGCCCCCGAGTTCAAACTTTGTTTTCAAAGATCAAGTTTCGACAGTGTCCAGCAATTGGCCCTCTTTAAAATAAAACTCGGTTGAGTTGGTAAAACCATTTTTAAATCTACCAACTGGCGACTCTGTAAAATGTTCAAATCGTCGACATGATACATGTTGGCCTTTTTCCTAAAAAAACCCTTCAAAACCTTTTTTGCTAAATAAAAAGAATAAGGTAGAGAGAACTTAGGAAAAGAGATTAAAAAGACCCGGGTTATGACCCGACCCACGGATTTTTTAAACCAACGTCGACAATAATAAAGCAATCCGAGGTAGATCACCTTTTGAACGTAAAGATAAATAAAAGTAAGTATCGAAGTCCTCGATTCCTAGGCAAAGGATTTGAAACCTTGCTTTCCAAAACATCATTTCAATTCATACATCTTGTTAAAAATGAAATTTTTGTCAAATCAAATCCTTCGTACCTAGGCACAAAAGAGGTACAACACTACTTTCAAATAAACCAAAATAAAGACTTAGAATAAAACTGAATAAAGCTTTTAAAATAAAACACACATACACACACACACACTCTCACACACATACACTTTATGCGCAGAAAATCAATAAGATGAGGTACCGTGTTTTTACGGGAGTCGGGGGGTGCCTAACACCTTTCCCCTGCTTAACCTAGCCCCTGAATTCCACTAATCTCGGGTTACAGACCAACCTTATGGAGTCACATATTGGACCATATTGCGAAAACTATTAAAACTTGGATGAGTTGGTACATCCATTTAAAGAATACCAACTGGCAACTCTATCTCATTCGATCCAATCATAAAATAATAAAATCAATGTTTTCAAAGTCGTCGACACTTATGTCGGTACCGCTTTACTAAAAACTCACCCTTTGATAAAATCCATAGACATAGCAAAATGGAAAAAGGGTAAAAAAAAAGCTTAAGAAAGACGGACTTCTACCACCAAATTTGTCCTGGCGTCGACAGGTGTTGACTCTGTTGGGGACTAAAGAGGGCTTAAGCCGCGTTCAATCTTTTTTATTTTTTCTGCATGTGTATCTTGTGTGAATGATCTTTCTGTGTGGTAATTGTCTCAATCTTTAAGCATTTTTTGTATTAGTGCCTCCCATAATATATTAGTGCTTCGCACAATGTCATCATATTACATACGGTGAGGATGTGAATGTATGTTGTGTGGTACCTCCATTAGGTGGCAATCCCGTCGGTTGTTTATTACTAGACTCCTCTGGGTGTTTCCATTGTGAGGCTCAGGAAAGGCACCACTCAGATCCGCTCCAATAGAAAAATGAATGTTTTCATCAAGTAAATTGCGAAGATCTGGGAACCAATTTCAAAAAGCCCGTGAGAGTAACCTAAAATAGGTCAACCTCTGATAAAACAAACGCGCGGTGTGTCTCTTCATGCCCTATTTAATCTTCTGCGTATATAAATGACAATCATCTTGAAACTGTCATCTATACACCATTCTTATTCTGTCATCAATTTGACTAACCCGTTGGGTGCAGGAAAAGATTAAAAAACCTTTAAACTGATGCATAGCATATCATACATCTCTGTCCACCAATATCTAGTCAAAACTAGATATTGGTTTTTTGCAGATTGGTCCTAGAACTCGATTTCGAGCCAAGAAGGCCCGTTCACCACCGGTCAAGATGGCTGAAGGAAGTTCATCTGAACCCATCCCTATATCTCGAGAGGAATTCGGGGAATTTAAGAAACAAATTTCCGAGATGAAGACCCTGTTGAGAGAACAGTGCAAAGTGTCTCAGGAACCTAAGCATAAGAGTCAGACTAAACCCTCTGTGCAAGAAGATATGAAAAGACAAGAAAAGGACGGTGATACCCAGATGTCCACTCCTATCTCTCCCCTTGATGTTGGAGTATCCAAGGAGGCCACGATCCAGAAGATGACACAGGAAATTATAGACCTCTGAGAAGATAAAGAAACTGGAGATATCAGGAGAAAGGTTAGGCAGATGGAGGACGCCATCCTGGTATATGAAAGGGATAGGATCCCACTGGAGCGTCAATTATTCGGATTTGTGTATTTTCCCAAAAGCAAGATACCCGAATAAGTTTTAAATCCTAGAGTTCGAGAAATACAACGGACTGGGAGATCCCTATACTCACTTAAAAGTCTACATAGGTGAACTGGGAACCTACGCCGAGGATGAAAACCTCAAAATGCAGCTATTATAGAAAAGCCTTACCGGTGAAGCTCAAACTTAGTATGCTTGAATAGATAATTCCAAAGTCCAAGGTTGGGAAGATTTGGCCCATGCTTTCCTCAACCAGTATAGTTTCCAATCCCAGATGGCACCTGATCGCTACCAGGTTACCAAAGTTAAAAAACTGAGCAATGAGTCGTTCAGAGAATATACACAGCGGTGGAGGCGAATGGCGGCCCAAGTTAACCCACCAATGGATGAAAGTGAGACGGTGACAACTTTCATTGACATACAAGAAGCCCCTTTTCTATGAGAGAGTCCTCACTGGGCTAGGAAAATCCTTCTCCGAAATGATCAAACATGGGGAAATGGCCTAAATGGGTTTGAAGTCTGGCAAAATTAAAGATCTCACTGCCTTGGAAGCTGTAGCAGAGCACATACAGTCGAGAAACTATGCAAGCGCTCCCAAAAGAGTATCGAAGAGGAAGGAAGAAGATATCTCTTTGACATTGCAAGGACAAGCTACCAACAAGAGCCCTAATCCGCTTATTCAGAAGCAGAACTCTCATCATGTGAATTCTTGAAACCCTACAACATTAAAGGTTGGGGAGAACAAACGAAGAAGGATATTCACTCCTTTAGGGGACTCTTTGGAGAATATATTAGCACTATTGATTGCCCAGAAAAAGATCGTTGAGCTAGCTCCACCTTCTGATCCAAACGAAAGGAAATTTGATCCCATCAAGAAATACGCTTGTCATTCCAACTCACCGGGGCATGATACTCAAAAATGTTGGACTTTAAAACACAAGATTCAGAACTTGATTGATAATGGGGAGATTATTGTCAAAGCGCTAGAGCTGTCGAATGTCAACAACAACCCTTTGCCTCTACATAACGAGGAAGAAATCAACATGATCAGTGCAGGAGGCAGGGAAAACCGCAAATACCTGAGGAAGATGGGAGAGGCACCCTCTGCACATGACCATGTAATATGGGGATACCCCGAAGAGAAGTATGGGGTGAAGCAAGACTTGGCCCTAATTAAAGCACGGGCCGATCATTTGGCATAGTTGATCGTATACCAACATCAGTTGACCCGACAACTAATAGACCAAGTCCTACCAAGGCCAACTGACACTATATCCGTCCAAGATGTCCCAACATCAAGAAAGGATCGAATTCGCTATCAAGAGCAGAACAAATGGACAGAAAAGATGGCCAGGGAAGCTAGACTTCAAAGCCGACGAGAATTTGCAACCAAATAGAAATTCACCCCCTTGGGGCAGTTCAGGGAGGAAATTCTCTATACCTTGATTGAGGAAGGGAAGATCATAAAATTTCTGCCACCCCCAGATCTACGATCGAAGTGTTTCGATCCTTCAAGATCCTGCCTCTACCATTCGAATGCCCTTGGACATGCCACAGAGAAATGTTGGGCCCTACGACGCTTAATTCAGAATATGATTGAATCAGGAGAGCTGGAACTAATGAGTAAAATGGAGATCTTCTCTAAGGAAGAGATAATATACCCTCGATGGGCCAGGAATTTGGAAGGAATGGTAGCTATTATCCTTTGCATAGAAGGAGTGTCTAGCGTACCCATAACCATAAAAGGATTATATGAGCAAAGAAACAACGCTACTCTCGAGATACCGGCACCAAAACCCCTAATGTTGGCTCCTTGGCTGCAACTCCCAATTCTTAGCCTAAAGAAGGTACTATGAAATTATGGAGAAGGCATCAAATTGACACCCGATTGTACAATCATCGTACCTAAGGAGAATCCACTTTACCTCCCAGGGCGTTTATTGAAACCGGCAACCAAGGTATTGAGGAAGATGTCAACGAGAAAGATCGTAGAATTCCTCCTTAAGATGGGGCACAGTGAAGCAAGGACGGTGAAGCAGTTGGGAGCGGAACCACATCAAATCTCCATTATGGATTTAATATTAGATTCTGACAACCATCGCTAAATTCTAGTCCAAGTATTGGAGGAGGCACACTTGCCCAAAACCATTGATACTGAGAAATTCCAGCACCTGATCAGCCATGTATTGGACAGTAATGTGATATCATTTACCGATGACGATATACCGACCGAGGGAACTTGGCATCACCGACCATTGCATATCGCTGTCGGGTCATCTGGATATGTGGTAGGAGGTGTACTAATTTATGGCGGATCATCCTTTAACATATGTCCACATGATACTCTGGATAGGATGAAGATCAACCCAAATCTAATTCGGGAAAGCCATGTACTGGTACGAGCATTCGACGGATCAAGAAGGGATACAATTGGGGAAATTAAACTTCCGGTAGAGATTGGCCTGTTCACCTTCAATATACCTTTCCAAATCCTGAAGATCATTAACGGATATAATCTGTTGCTAGGATGACTATGGATCCATATGGCTGGGGCTATTCCTTCAACTCTTCATCAGCAATTAAACTACATCGTCAACGGCAATTTGGTCACTATCAGTGCAAAACCTGATTATCCTATCCATAATCTAGGGAGACATGCCCCTGATCAGCGTGAAGGAGGGTATTGAGCCCGCCAGTTTTCAAGCATTTGAAGTAAGCAATCCATGATACCACTCTGTGGGCTGCGCCAGCATTAACTCCCCAGATATCTCCAGAAGTGATGGCATTGGCCAAGAGATGCTTTCCAAAGGAGATCGACTAGGCCGAGGATTGGGTAGAATTGGCCAAAGAATCAAAAACCGGATCCACATACCCATGTAGTTGGGAAAGGCTGGATTAGGATACTCTGGTGGGTCCAAACATCGTAGTCCTCACAAGCACCTGCCAGTTAGCCATTTGATTCAACTCAAGACAGACCTCAGTGAAGCCAAATTTAAAGAGCCGTTGAAAAGTTCCCCGTTATTATCTCAAACCTCCTGATCCCTAAAGTCAATCAGAATGGACATCAGGAGATTGGTGCTGAAGAGCCTCTCAAGGATGCTGCTCGGATGGCCAAAGATAAGAAATTTTTGGAGGAGATTCAGTTGCAATTTATGAGCAGCTTTTGCCTTTCTGAAGATGACCTGGAGAAGTCCAATGGGGCAGACCTGTTGAATGATCAACCCATCCTTCCGATCCTTAACTGGGGAAATGTGAACATCCCGAAGGAGAATCCAGGGACTAGTTCCAAATCAGTTATGGTCATCCTAGAAGACGTCGATAACTCCAGCAACACGTCTATCTCAGCTATCCCCCAAGACCTGACTACCAATAATTAGACGGTCACCCCCCAGATAGTCCAAAAAAGGTAAAATCAAAAAGTGATTCGTTGAAAAGGAGCTTTACCTTTACATATTTATGTCTATTTTGTTTTATCTACAACTTGTTATTGCCTGTTGTCATATCAACTGGTGAATCCTTTTGTAATTGACAACCTTTTGTATATATTTAGCAATCAAGTTTTTGTCTCAGGTTTCCAAATTTGACTATTTCTAGCCACGTCCATGACTTGCCAAATCTGAGTAATGATTACAATTTCGATATAGAATTGGTCTTTGACTTGATGGGGATCAAGCAAGAGGAAGTGGATGATGACGAGATGCCCAAGGAAATCAAAGCATGGGTCGAAGATAAATCTAAACCCAACCTTGATCAAACCACCACCATAAATATCGGAACCCATGATCATCTTCAAGAGATACAGATCAGAACCAACCTCCACTCTAACCAAGAAAAAGAACTAATCAAAATCCTGACCCAATTTAAGGGTGTTTTTGCCTGGTCTCATGAAGACATGATAGGTCTATCCACCGATATAGTTGTCCATTGACTACCAATCAAGGAAGGCTTCAAATCGGTCAAGCAGAAATTAAGACGATTGAGACCAGAATGGAGCCTGAAGGTCAAAGAAGAAATTATCAAACAGTTTAAAGCGGGAATCATTATGGTGTCAAGATACCCTGAATGGTTGTCCAACGTAGTCCCAGTGCCAAAATCTGGGGGGAAGGTGCGAGTATGTGTAGATTATCGAGATCTTAACAAGGCCATCCTTAAAGATAACTTTCCAGTGCCATTTATCCACGTGTTAATTGACAATACGGCAAAGTTCGAAATGTGTTCTTTCTCCGATTGCTTTACTGGATATCATCAGATTATGGTTGTTAAAGAAGACAGGAAAAAGGCTGCCTTCATTACCCCTTGGGGAACATTCTGTTATCAAAGACTAGCTTTTGGCCTTACCAATGCTAGTGCTACTTATCATAGGGCCATGATGACCTTATTTTATGATATGATGCATAAAGAGATCGAAGTATATGTGGATGATATCATCATGAAGTCCCGACAGGCCGATGACCATTGCACCCATATTCGGAAGTTGTTTGAACGACTCCACAAATTCAATTTGAAGTTAAACCCAGCAAAGTGTGCTTTTGGTGTGAAATCCGATAAACTGCTAGGATTTTTTGTGATCAACTGGGGCATTGAGTTGGATCCGGCCAAGATCAAAGCCATCACAGAGATGCCCGAGCCAAAGATCAAGAAGGAAATCCGAGGCTTCCTGGGAAGAATAAACTTCGTCAGACGGTTCATATCGCAGTTCACAGCAACCTGTGAACCCATTTTCAAATTATTAAGAATGAACTCCTCAGGAAAATAGAATAAAGACTGTCGAAAAGCTTTCCGCACCATCCAGAAGAGGTTGATTGAAGCACCTATATTGGTACCCCCAAGGGATGGAATTTTGTTATTCATGTATATCTCAGTCAATTCCAACGCTATGGGTTGCTTACTGGGGCAAAAGGATGATATGGGGAAAGAAAGGGCGATTTATTATCTCAGTAAACGCTTCAGCTGCAGAGAGTAGAAATACACCCTCATAGAAAGAACCTGTTGTGCATTAGCTTGGGCAGCCACGAGGTTACAACATTACCTACACGGCCATACAACTTATCTCATCTCTAGGATAGATCCCTTGAAATACATCTTCAGTAAGCCGATATTAAACTGCCGATTATCCAAGTGGCAGTTGATCCTCCAACAGTTTGACATCGTCTATGTGACCCAAAAGTCCATCAAAGGGCAAGGGATTGCAGATCATCTGTCAGCCACACCAGCAAAAGGTTATGAACCTCTGGAAACCTATTTCCCGGAAAAGGAAGTGATGTCGGTTCAACTAACCAGTAAGGAGGATCGAGGTTAATTCTAGAATATGTATTTTGACGGCACATCAAACACTGAAAGTGCAGGAGTCGGGGCAGTTCTGGTATCCATCACAGGAGATCAATACCCTGTGGCAACCAAGTTGCATTTTAACAATTCCAACAATACCGCAGAATATAAAGGATGCATTGTGGGGTTAAAACTGCTCAGTCCATGGGAGTTAAACGATTAGCAGTGTTCGGAGATTCAGAACTAGTCATCAGACAGTCCACCGGGGCCTACACCACCAAGGAATTGAATCTACTGCCTTACCATTGGCATATTCTCAGATTGGCAGGAGAATTTGAAGACAATGCCTTCATGCATATTCCCTAGAACTGAAATGATTTTGCTGGCACATTGGCTACATTAGGTTCATTGGTGAACCTATCAGTAAGAAAGAGAATGTTTGTCATCACTTTCACTAAACAAAGTGCACCATCATATGGAAACAATGTGGGGAGATATCAGATGAGATAGCACCTACTGGACCACCTTGGTAATGAGTCAAGCTGCGAAGAAGTGAATACAGAAAATGGCCATTAATTTCTACCTAAGTGGAGATGCTCTCTACAAGAGAGACCCAGGTGTAGGCCTTCTGAGATGTCTAAAAAGAGATCAATCCCAACGACTTATGAATGAAGTACATGGTGGGGTGTGCGAAGCACATATAAGTGGACCCTTGCTTGCCAAGAAAATTCTAAGGACGGGACATTATTGGATATCCCTCAAAGCGGATTATGACGATCATGTCAAGCGTTGTGATCAATGCCAGGTCTATGCCAACATTATTCATGCACCCCCGAATTAACTGCATTGCATGACATCACCATGTCCTTTTTTCATGTGGGGAATGGACGTGATAGGACCTGTTGAGCATAAAGCCAGTAACGATCACCGATTCATCTTCACTATGATCAACTACTTTACCAAGTAGGTTGAAGCAGCTTCCTTCCACAAAGTCACCAAGGAGGTCATCGTTAGTTTCATTAGAAACAATATCATCTGTCGATATAGATAACCCGAGGTTATCATATCGGACAATGCAAAGAATCTGAATAACGAGATGATGAGGGAACTGTGTAGTAAGTTTAATATCAAACACCTCAATTCGGTTATTTATCGTCCAAAAATGAACGGCGCGGTGGAAGCCGCTAATAAGAATATCAAGAAGATAATGATGAAGATGTCGATAAATCACAGGGGATGGCCTGATCTGTTGTCGTTAACACTACTTGCATACTGAACGTCGACTCTAACCTCGACTGGGGCAACACCTTACTGGTTAGTCTATGGCATGGAGGTCGTACTTCCTGTTAAAGTGGAGATGGAATCACTAAGAGTGATGCTCGATTCCTAGATAGAGGAGAGCCAATGGATACAAGATCGATACGATCAGTTATCCCTGATAGATGAAAGGAGGGCTGCTGTTATCTTCTATGGCCAACTATATCAGTAACGAATGTCCCGATCTTATAACAAGAAGGTGCGACCTCGAGAATTTAAAGAGCATGATTTGGTACTAAAGAAGATAATTTCAGGCCAGGATGCAGCTAAAGGAAAATTTGCCCCAAATTGGGAAGAACCCTTTGTTGTCAAAGCAATCCTATCGAACGAAGCCTTAAAATTGGAGGAGATGGGCGGTGAGAAATTCCCACAATTGATCAATTTCGATTCAGTGAAACGGTATTATGCTTGAGACGCCTTTCATTTCAAATTGGAATACTTTGTCTTGATAAAAAAAAGAAAAGAAAAAAAAAGAAAAAATATCAAGTCTGATTTTTAGGTCTGAGCCTGAATTATGAAAGACCTGATCTCCCATCTGCGGGAGTACGTAGGCAACCATTTATGGTGCGGTCTAACCCTTGGAAAAATCAAAACCCCATCAAATCAAATCAGAAAAATCAACACCCCATCAAACCAAGCTCAAACCCAAATAAACCATTTTCAACTATTCAGGCCCAGCCTGAACTACGAAAGACCTGATCTTCCATCTGCGGGAGTACGTAGGCAACCATTTACGGTGCGGTCTAACCTCCAAAAGAATCCAAACACTTTCACCTTATAACCAAAATATTAACCTATACAAAAACTAAAATCTAACACAAACCCACCCAATCGACGGCTCATGCGGAATCTGGCACAAGTATGACAAGACCAGTTCTATGACGACATAATAAATCATAAAGCGAGAATGGTAACAGTGTACAAGGATAGACATGCTCAAACAAGGGAAGTGAACTGAACTTGTTTCTTTTTATATATATAATTATTTATAATACAAAAGTTGATTCTAACATATAAAAAGAGATAATAACAAAGTCTGTGCTAGAAAATAAAACAAGGCTATAAATCGGCAGTGAGACGATCCAACATAGCCAAATGTCCAGCGGTCTTTGAGATATGAGGAGCATCTCCTCGTGCTCCAGTATCTCGACATGTCTCAGCATCTCTGATGCCATGCAATAAACCTCCTCCTGACCCTGCACTACGCCCTGTATGTGACTAATGAGTCCATTTGTGAAATTTTGGGCCTCATCTCTATCAATGAGGGTCTGGTCTCTGGAAGCTAGGGATGCATCTCTCTCAGCGATATCAGCATCCCGACCAGCTACGATGGTCAATATTAGAGCTCGAGCCTGATCCCTCTCAAAGGTCACCAGGTAAAGCTGTCTGTCCATCGCCTCCACGAAAATTGAGGAAGAACGCAGGACAGTGCTAACAAGAGAAGCTGTCAACTCTGCAAATAGAGCTTCCTCAGTCGAAGATATAGGATCCTCTATGGGCTCCTCAACGTCAGTATACCCACCATCATCCCTGGTTAAAGATCCTGTATCAACTTGGTCCACGGCGTCTAGTGCCAAATCTGACTTTAGCCAAGATGAGTACACTATAGATCGACCCGGATGGTAGTCTCTGAACTCCGCTATCTGTCAATGCGACCAAAATCCGTAAACCCAAGCTAGATCAGCGTCGGTAACTGAGCAGACGGGGAAGCGATAATCCTCAGTCCCCTCAAATGAATGGACCTCCTGATACTGATCAAACTGGCCCATCACCGCCAGAGGATGATAGGTCGACTACATGGGTGGTGAAACTCAGAAAGAAGTAGTAACCAGAATACATAACTATCGCAAAAGGCTCCCCCATGGCACCCAAAAATGAAGTCCAGGACGCCCCATCGATGCAAGAAGTCAGGCGATATGAGTGGACCTGCGACAGGCCATGTCCAAAGCAGAACCCATGACGACGAAGCTGACCTATCGGTATGAGGTGCATCATGAACCAGATATATAGGAGCACGGGGCTACCTCTAAGCCCCTGATCCCTAATAGTTTGATAGATAGAGGTCGATATCAGTGTCTCTGCCAGGATAAGAGGAAGTATGGTGAAGTCATCTCTGAGAGCCCTGACGGCCATCGACATCGCCACATCTAGATGGTCAGCATAGAATGGCATGTATAGATATGCTATGAGGCATATAACCAGGGTGTCAACTTGGGCAGTATGCCATCTCTCCTCTGAAATGGTAAAATCTCCATGATAGATGGCAAAGCTGTCAATAGGTCCAAAGTGACCTATCATGAAGTCCATAGAGATAATGTGGCTTCCACCCACCTCGGCCAGTACAACTGCCCTCTTCAGTCAGGTCACCGTTATGAACTGGTTTTGCATATGGCCCAACGCCATTTGAACACATCGCCCCTCCATCGACAATCCGGATACAACTAATCCGAGATAAACCAAAAAATATGGCGCTGCGAAATCCAGTAACTACGAATCCCGTCAATAAACCCCTCTAGAACCTAAAAGAAAAACAGAGATAGGGAGTGGCCGAGCTTGCGACTGACTGCAATACGGTTAGAATATGGCAACTGGTTATACCAAACCTTCAAGCTGGTAGCTATCCGACTAGGCAGAAGGTGATCCAAGCGTACAACAACGGAGGAGGCCATATATAAAACTGTGTCAATAAGACCATACAAGGGTCAATATCTATCCAATTATTTAAATATATAACAAGCATGCATCATAACAAGTGATAATATAGCATGTACGATGAATAAATAGAAAACACCATACATAGATATCTATCAAATACATCAGTTTTAATACATCACTGTCACCTATGATACATGTGAAAATTAAAAAATAAAAAGTACAGGAAAATGGGGTACAAATGCTTAAGTACTAGCAAAAGACCTAGGGAACCATCACAATGTCAAAGTCATCCAGGAAGGTGCTAGAATCATCGAACTATTCGACCTGGGGCAAGTCACCTGGGGTGGGCACATCCTGCTGATTGGGACTATAAGGTGTCTCCTACGCATCCGGGTGATAAGTAAACGGATCACCTCCATCCAGAGGACCACCAGCGCCTGAGGGTCTAGCATCATGAGAGCTACCAGTGACTGATGGGCCAGCCTCGTGATCCCGAGCAGCAAAAGTACTAGCCAATGAGGGGTCTCCACCTAGATGATGATAGTACATCGACATCTGCTCTAACTGATGTCTCAAATTAACTATCTGAGTCTGGTGAGAAGGTTCCTAGAAGCATGATATCCAATCCTTCATCATAAGAGACCCTGGAACCATATCCCCCAGGAACTGGGTAGCCTGGGGCTGAGATCCTATCGTGCGTGGGCCCCACCAAGTGGAAAAATCTTCAGACGTGATAGGACCATCTGACAAATGAAATCCATCATACCCATCGGTAGGAATCGCTTCACCTGACTGAGATAGAGGCCAAAATTACTGAGCTAGAGGAAGAAAAGGAAGGTGAATCTCCCCAGTGATACATCGAAAGGCGCGCTCCCCGAGGTAGAGCTCCCAAACTCTATCAAACAGGAAGGGAATCCGACGAGTAGATAGATGATACTTGGGCCCTACTGGTAAACCATCCTCAAATCCCTCAAACAAGTGCTTTACCGAATAAAGGACCCACACCACGTCAAAGGCCGTTAATGTCTCTAACTAAAGACGGGCATGGGTGAAACCTTCTACAACATAAACCTCCGATAGAGTGGACTGATGCCATCTATGTCCCCGAGGATAAGTGTCCAAGCCCAAGACAGAGATAGGGCAAAGACAATGGAGTCTCTCGTAAGCCCAGAACTGTCAATGCAAAGAACCCGACATTAAGCGTGGGAAAAGATAAACTAATTAAAAGTCAATCAAATGAAATTCAGTCAAATTGACTTACCAGAAGAAACAGGTAGAATCTGACCCAGGCGTCGGTAACTCCCTCGGATCGCAGTCGCATTCCGTGAAGGAAGAGAACGAATGTAAAAGATCCCCAATCGTAGTCCCCAATGTGGTCTACGTCACGGACAACCCCTACCAAGCTTAAGGGAATGGTGGAGGAGTTGTTTGCAATGAAATAACCCCTCATGATGGTCTGGAATAAATGCCGCAAGATGCGATCCCTATCCCTCAAATCGACAGGAAATGCTGCTGTAGAGTGCCTCGAGCAGCATCGACGCTCAGGCATCCCGACCAAATACTACGAGCCTTGAAGGCCCGCTCCTGACAAGAAAACCCTAAAAGGGTGCGCACTGTGGTCGAAGTGATACCCGTCTCCAAGGGCACTATGTCCCCAGTAAACTCCAGTCCTGTGATAGACCTCCAATCTGTAACGAATGAGAATTTTATATATTAATTGTAAATATTTATTGAATTAAATAAATATTTAATTTATTTATTTATTGAGCTAAATAAATAAATTGTGTGATTGTTGTGGAGTAATTTAATTAAGTGCAATAGAATTAATTAAATTGATGTGTAAGTAATGGTATAACATAATTCTAATTTAATTGAGAATAATTAAATTAGAGCAATATTATGTGCTAAGTGTTTATAATGATTTACTAATTTGTTACATGAATTATGATTAATAAGAGAATTATAATTGTGTAGCAATTTAGTATTATGTGCAATTTTAATTAATTAATAAATGTTAGCTTTTATTTAATTGAATAAAAAGGTTACAATTTAATTAAATAAAGTGTAGCATTTAAACTATGGGGTAAAAGATTTATTAAAAGAATTGAAAAGGGTTTTAAATTGACTTTACCAAACAAGGCCCTTACTTTTATTTTAAACCTGTTTTACCAAACATGGCCTTATTACTATTAATCTATTTTAAAAATAATGTTGTTTTGCCAAACATGGCCTTAGGGCTTTTTAAATTCAAAATTTTGTAACTTATATAATTAAGTAGTAGTTAGTATATGTAATTAGTATAATACTTATTAGCTACATTAATATTGTAAGTTACATATATGTTATATAAATATTATATATCTATAATATATGTTAGTTTAGAAAAGTTAGTCTGCTAGAGAAAGAATGAACAAAACAGAGAGAAAAGAAAGAATATAGAAAAGATAGAGGAAAGGAAGAAGAGAGAAGAAGAAGAAGAAGGCTTTGAGAAAACAAAAGGATGCAAACACACCATCATCACTTTCATCTTTCCTCCTAATCCAAGCTAGAAAGGGTATAATCTCTATGTTAAATCTTTTCTATATTGTGTTTTACGTACTCCATGTTTTTCATAAATAGAACTTCTCTGTAAAAAAATATCTTTTTGTGTAAATTACTTGATCATGATGTATATATGTGATGTGTGTGTGTGTGTGTGTATATATATATATATATATATATATATATATATATGCTTATATGTGAATTATATAGTTGTTTTAGCGATTCAGTCCACGTAATTACGATGAACGTGAAGAAATCATGTTCATAGTAATTTATTGTGAGCTTATTTTGAAAATTATCATTAAATCATCAAAATTAGTATGTGTTTGTCAATTGTTGTTTAAATTGATCATGGCTTATGTTAATATGTTAAGAAATAGAGTTAACACAATTGAAATTTTATTATTTGATTTAAAAATGAATTCACAGTAGCAAATTTCGTCAAGAACACTTAAGAATGTTGATTTCATCAAAACTCATAAAAACTGTGTTTTGATTATGTGTTGTAATGATTTTATATGTTAAGAGTCTAAAATTTTGTTTTCATTAAGTTTCATGTACATCATGTTGTGAAAAATCGGACTTTGGTGTGAAGAAATAAGCCAAATTGGCTTATTTCTCTGCCGTTCGCGAGCTGGGGGAACCCACCAGTAGTGGGCCCCTCCCCAGCGGGGCTTTTAGCGTGAGAGGACCCGCCCCAGCAGGGCAACCAGCTGTTCAGGTTTTTGTTTTGTGCTTCGTTAAGTTTTTGTGCAGTGTTTGTTTAGCTAACGTATATTGATGACTTGTTAAGTGTAATAGACAATGAGATAACATACTTTTGATATGTTTAAGATGACTTGAAGTCTTATATGAATATATTATATGTGTACGTGTGTATTACTTTCATAAGGTACGCCTGATAGTTTAAAGCATTATAAGCTTGTGAAGCGTATGTTGTGAGTATAGACTCACGTATGTGGCTAGTTAGCAACTTATGTTGTAAACCACTTTGTGAGTTGAACTTAAGTAAGAATTTCAACGATGTTAACGTAACAATCGTGTACTAATTGATATTATAAAAATAATATAATATGTAGGGTAATTATGGAAGTGGTTTGTAATTATAAAGTGTAGCTTGCGCTTGAGGCAAGTGTTCTAATCCTTACTCTTTTACGTTAAGCAAGTTTGCTAAAACCTTTCTTGTACGTTTATGCGAGCTTTCTCATTGTATCTTTTCATTGTGCAAGTCCTCTAACCCTTGCTCATTATATCATGCAAGTTTATTTCTGATTCTTAACTTGTTATGTATTGTACAAGTTATGTTGTATTCTAATATTCATAATGCACAAGTATTGAAGTATTATGAAGTATTGCGATCTTGACTTAATTGTTCAAGCAAGATCTACTTAATCTTTCAATTGCTTTAAGTTATTTCTAAAGCATGCCTACTTATTATGAAGTCTATTGTTATGTCTTACAATTGGTTTATAGTTCTTATATTATCAAATTGATAAAGTATTGTGAGTCGATTCAACTACTCTTTAGTTGATGATAGTTGAAACTCCAAATTTCCTTTAAGCTTATCCAAACCAAACTTTCTTTGGTGCGAACTTGTATTCAAATACTGAGATGAACAACCCTATTTATTAGGGGAGGTTACTACGCGAAAGCGTTGAATGTTTATGCACAATACATGGTATGAAGGGCTGATCCCCCTAAGTACGAGTTAAAGGTCCATAGTCTCAATGACTGTTAAAGGTTTTAAATATAAATATTTTTAACCTAGGACATAGTTCAAGGTCGTATGACCCTCAGATAAATTATATATTCAAATTTTAAATATGATGAAAGAATTATTATTCAATTCTATATTTTGACGAAAGTAAAGTTATTCAAACCCTTTTTGAAGTTATTCAGTTATGTCATATCATTGTTATATTTCAAGTGAGCTTTTGTTTGCTCACTCTTGCACATTTTATAACCCCTTGCAGTTAAAACCGAGAATGTTGACGTACCGTCAACTACTAAAGGAAAAGGAAAGATGAGCAAGTGCAGACTTGTTGTCTTCAATTTTGATTGTAATAAGACTTAATTCATAATATTTTATTTTTGCACTTATTTGTTATGTTAAGGTTATATAACCCTGGGATTTATTTTGGACAAGGTTGTAATCCTTTTATAAGGAAGATGATTTTTATTTAAGTAATTATGAAGGTTGTAATCTACTTTGCAATTCTTTATTATTGGGTAGATACATGTTTTATTTAAAAAGTGAACACCAAATCTTGTGGATACGAAGTACCCAAATTTAAGGGTGTCACACAATCCATGGGAGTCATCACAACCTCACAGTCCAGCAGATGGAGAGACTGACTCTGATGAAACCATCGCTCTGACAAAGCTCGCAAATAGCCCCAAGGGCAGCGACGAGGAACAATGGTGAAGAAAGCCTCAAATCCCCAAGAATCTACTACCACCCGGTTCTCTGGATGTAGCGAATGATACAAGGAGTATATGCTGAACCAGTTACCCCTGGGCTGGGTAAATTCTGGAACCTGCACGACCTTAAGGTTGAGAAAATCGGTTGTTGACAGAAAAGAGAAATGAATGTGAATTAATATAAAGACGAGGTACCTCGTTTGCCTTCAAATGAATAGAGGGATGGCGGCTCAAATCCGTACCCAACAAATCAGGGACAGCTACCTGAATATCGGGAAGAAATTGTGGAATAGCAATGGGCTGAGGCTGAACCTCAAGCTCAGGGATGTCCTCCTCCTCCAAATGAGGTTGTTCCTCACCAAGAGGACGCATAACTGGCTCCATCAATCGCTGAACCCGTCTGCTAATCCGTGGAATGGGAACATCAGAGGGAGGTCTCCGCCGGCGAACTCCAGCTGAAACCCACTGGGATGAAGAACAGCTAGGTCCCGCAAAATCTATCTCTAAACAATAAGTTCATAGGAATTAAAGTAAAGTCAGGTATATTCCTGTCCTTTTCAAATTTCAAATTAAATCCATGAAATATAATTTAGGTCAGCACATCATGCATGTCCTACATGTGCCCTTATATGTGTACATCATTTTAACTCGCATCCTAGCATATCTATATATACATCTAAGACCCTGACGTCTGGTTCATGAATTTTTTTTGCCAGAGTCTCCCCTGTAAAATGGACTATCCACATGCCCGAAGCATGCATTAAATCACCCTATGAGGGTATACCATCACAGCCAAACAATTAAATATCAATTTAAACTATTGTTCTAACACATAGCTATAATGCATGTCTAGATTAACTGATAAATGATAATATGTCACATCCATACGGTCTATAAGATGATACGTAAGCATGCATTGCATTATAAACATGTTCATCAACCTATCTATTCATACATCTTAGATATAATGCGTTTAACGAAAGAAATAAGGGTTTTCACAGACGAAAACACGAAAAAATGGAGTCTATACGTTACCCGTACTACGTAAAAGAGATATACGGTGACGGATCGCTCTAAATCAAGCCAGAATAGCGTAGATCAGAAGAGAGGCTCGGATTTTTCAGAGAGAAAATGAGAAAACGCAAGTCAAATGAATGAAAATGAGCCATCCCAAGGGTATAAGTCCAATCACGAGCAGCCTCATACATATATGCTCTAGCTGCATACATATATGCGGCTGCCATAGGTAGGTCCCGTGGCTTCCTGATTGGTAAAGTGCAGTCCAAAACGTGTTATTTTAGATTCAAAATGGTACCTTTCCGGGTCAGTTTTAAACCCCGAAAACCCTAAAAAACCCTCCAAAAAGCAAAATTTTGGTAAAGATCAAAAATCTAGACATTGAACGCCGGAAGACCAGAAAGTCAATCAAAATCAATACTACATCTCAGAATCCACCGACAATGAACCGGTGAAGGCGTCGGCTCTACCCCCGATGATGTAATCCACCGACAACGAACCAGTGGAGGCATTGGCTCAATCCCTGATGATGTAATCCGCTGGCTACAACCCAATGAAGGCATCGATACAACCCCGATGGTGGAATTCGTTGGAAACAACCCAACGCAGATCGGTAAAACCCCGATGGTGTAATCTGTTGGCAACAACCCAATGCAGATTGGCAAAACCCCGATGGTGTAATCCATTGGAAACAACCAAATTCAGATCAGCAAATCCCCGATGGTGTAATCCGTTGGCAACAACCCAACGCAGATCGGCAAAACCCCTATGGTGTAATCCATTGGCAACAACCCAACGCATATCGGCAAAACCCCCGATGGTGTAATCCATTGGCAACAACCTAACGTAGATTGGCAAAACCCCGATGGTGTAATCCATTGGCAACAACCCAACACAGATCAACAAAACCCTGATAATGTAATTCGGTCGCTACAACCCAGTGAAGGCGTCGGCTCGATCCCCGACAATGTAATCCGTTGACTACAACCTAATGAAGGCATTGAAATGTCCTCGATGGAGTAATCCATTGAATACAACAAAACGTAGGTCAGCTCAGCCCCGATAAAGTAATCCATTAGTTATAACCCAGTGAAGGCATCGGCATGACCTCGATGGTGCAATCCGTCAGGTAAACCCAGCGCAGGTCGACTTCACCACTACAACGTAATCTTTAACGTCCCCAGTAGAGGAGAGTAACCCTTTTATAATCTCACATATCATTACATATTTTATACATGACATTGCATCATCAAATATACCTTGTCATGCATTCTTCGTGTCTAGTAATCTTTGTCGTGTTCATTCCATTACATTGTATAAACATAACAAAGAGGGGTATCTGTAGACACTCAAAATTTTGCTTTCTTTGTAATAACTTCGCAGAAGGGAAAAAGCATAATTCTACTTCGGAGACAACCCCGAGGTAGGGCAAAAGAGCCAGTCATCCTGGAGACGACCCCGTGAAAGATTCAGAGGACCAATGACGTCCGAACATGTCGTGAACCTGATAAGTAGGTTTTATACCTACTTATTAGCTATCAACTTGCTAGAATTATATCTTACCCTCAAGTGTTTTAGTTACTTTTGATGCTTTTTATCTTCGTTTTATAGGTTGCATGAAGGAAACTCTAATGGCAAAGAAATGGCATGGAATTGGCATAGAATTTGCAAGATGGTGAGCATGTGGTAAACTGACGATGGAGCATAGCATGGGGACTTGAAATGTCAAGTGAAAAGGTGCAAAGAAAATTTGCAACAAACAAATGGACTTAAAGCATACACCAGCAGAAGTATTGCAGCAGCAGGCAGAGAAGACCAACCACGCGGCCACACAAGCTTGAAGAGTAAATTCAGCGCACCCGCGCCCCAAATGGCTTACGGGGTGGTGCGGCCATGCCAATTAACCTTTTATCAGAGTTGAATTTTACTTAAAAAACTGTTGTAGCGTGTTTGTGACACCCCCGAATTCGAGTCCTCTGACCTCGATCCGGTCGTCACGATCTAACATAAACATCCACCTCTAAACAACATACGATAACTAAAATGCGAAATATAATACGTACGTCGTTCATTCAAAAGGTGTTACTAGTCCCAAGATTCGATAACCTTAAAACAGTCATACAAACATACCTTGGAATAGTCAATAGGGTTCATATTACATAACAATAAATTAATTAAACATAAAGATAAAGTCTGCTCCTTACAAACTAATCCTACATCTTCCCTTTACCCTTGTCCTTCCCTGAAGTCTCGGGCTTAACTGTAATATAAGTCATGATATAGTAAGAATGAGCAACAAGTTTGCTCAGCAAGTTTAAATACAATAATAAAGGATATATCATGCTGAAAGGAATATATCTGATAATGAATTCAACAATATGAATATCGGAAGCAGAATAATAATTGCTTTTAGAATAACTGATAGTCAAGTAGACTTTTGAACTATAAAACTCCAACGGAATCAATAGCTGATTGACCCTTTGGTTACTGGCTACAGAATAAGTACTTGAGGGGATCAGCCTAGCGTACGCCATGTATATGCATAACATTCAACTCTGCTATTTGTATCTTATATTAGATACCTGGGATGCTCCCCTATCATATAAGGGGTGTTCTTTTAGTCTAAGAATCCTTACCATCAATTGGTTTGGATAACTTTTATAAAATTTTATACAATTGTCTGACCGAACAAGGGTTCAGACTCTATCTGACACAGTTCAAGAATTATAGAACTTTAAACAATGTACAAGTCCAAGACTGTACGAACTCAAGTGCACTGAGTGCGAATATCAAAAAGATTGATGTGGAATAATTGTAAAAAAATTAAACCACCTAATAGCATACTTGGAAATAAGGTCCAAGCGTCAATAAATAACTAGCAACACAATAATAACCTGCTCAATACATTATGAGAAGGCTATGAAACTTGCACAATAAAAAGTGAAGTACAGAAACTTGCACAATATACGAATTTGTATAAGTTTAGAGAACTTGCATAACCAAAGAAATGAAGTTCGGGAACTTGCATTCAAATCAAGTGAAATTTAAGAAACTCACTTACAACATTCCTTGAGTAAAGTAAACACAAGGATAGGATACATGCTCAAGTAAAAGAGTAAGAATTAAAGGACTTGCCTGTTCGCTCAGCTACGATTAAGTTCTAGCTTTAATTAAATCTCGCTGAAATAACCTAACATTAATAAGTCGGTATTCCAATTAGTATGTGTAAACTAATACGAGTCTACACTTACAAGAATCTGCTTATCATATAAATCTATCCATAATTCACGTAAGTCAATCTAATCATGCCATAGATTTAATAACTTTAGATTATCTAGTTTCTATGCATTAATATAGGCTTGAACATATAGTACTTTATGTTACTTATTTTTAATCAACACACATGCTTTATGATTATAATTTCAAGTTTGAAAACCTAGCATGCTCATCCTAATCCAATTTAAAATCATATGTCTTTATGCCGACCATTTACATACTTTAAGCAATACACTTTCATGCTTCAAAATTGGTTACTAGAGTCATGTCATCACATAACAAGGCTAAATAATATTTAATATGCATGCTTGAGTATACTACACATATATACTTTAATCACGTAGTTCATGCTTCAGAAATTCATTTCTTATGAATACGTGCATATGAGAAATTCACGCTTTGACCAAACGAGGTCTATGTTAATATGCTTATAGGTATAATGAACGTTAATACTCATGCTCGCATGATCATAATATCATTTGCATGGTAATCGACGCTATTTAGTTTTCATACTTTAAGTTTTCATTGAAAAGTACACTAAGTCAACTTAATATATACAAGGCATCTCGACATATAGTTTATATGTATTTGAAACACATCAACGCCATATAAACATATTCAAATGGTCAAAATCTACAAGATAAAAGTCTTGGTCAAGTTCACTTGAAAAGTCTTAAGTTTCTTATTTCGAAAACCTTTAAATCCATCAATCTCGTATGCTAACGTGTTTAACATTTTAAACATGCATTTCAAGTTATATAACCCTACTATCAAGTTCATAATATTAGAATACATATACTCGATAGGTTCATAACAGGTTTACTTTAGAAATTTCTAAGTTCATATTTGAAATTGTAAGTTTTCTTTTAAATCATATGCTTTTCTTCCCTAAGATATGTGCTAACATGGTCACATGCCTCATGCTACGCCGAACTACTCATATATGCACATGAATTCTGTTCACATACCTTGCTCCAACAAAACATTACATGATAGTCTGAACAGAAATTAAAAAGAAGCCAAAAATCCTGCAGCAGTCCCTGCGCAGCTGCCAGTTCTAAACTGGGGCAGCTGCGCCGGTTGCAGTCCAGACGCAGACGCAGGCTGCTTCGGCAGTTTCTAGCCCAACTCACAAAATTTCATACCAAATTCGTTCCAGCCATCATGCAATGCATTTCTAATATGGTAGTAAACTAGCATAGCATCTAATAAGCATACTCTAATCAATTAAACCATGCTAAATTCAAAATCAAGAGTTTAGAATTATTACAGAGAATGAAAGAACATGAATTTGGAAAATAGAGATTATACCTCTGTTAATGGAAATTGAAGTTGCTGTTACAGATTATATAATGCTACTATGCTAACTCACTCTCAATTCTCTTTCTATCAATTCTAAGAAAATCTCAGCAATAGAAATTGAGAAGGGAAAGAACTCTTATATAGAAAAATGAAAACACAGTTCTTGAATTTACTCACCAAATCAATACAAAGGATTACATGATTGTATGCTAGATAACAAGAAGTGGGTGAATGCAATCATAAATCCCACTCCCCCTATAATGATCATAGCTAGCTTTGATGAATTTGAGGAGAAGAGTAGCTAGCTAGCCTTTTGTTTTCACGTGAGAAGAATTTGAGGTGTGACTCTCAATTTGGGAGAAGACCAAACTCAGCATTTGCAAATACCACACTTGGGTTATATCATATATACACATAATATATACACTTAGGCTATTCTTAGTTTATACATTTAATTTGTTACAATGTTATTGCAATTAATAGCACAATGTATCAAATAGGGCTACACCACATATAATCTATGCACATTTTCCTTAATACCAACTATAATTTAATTGGGTATTATCATTACTCATTACCATCACTGTTATTATTATAATAACTTATTGAAATCATTATCAGTTAACAATAGTTTATTGATATTAATATAAAGTGATAGGGTATCATATTAATGTCTAGTCATATATAACATGTAACTCACATAATGTCATTAATCATACTATATAGTCTACATATATACTATGTAGACGTATTAATGTGTCACCTTGCACTATATATAATATATAGTTAACTACCATATATTACAAGGTTTACTTATCACATGCTTGTATAAAAATAATAAATCAATAAAATATAATATAATAATATTATATTATCAGTTCTCTTACTCATTAATTATTATTTATTCATAATAATAATTAAACAACACATTATCGATTAATTAATCATAATTAAAATTAACCAATAGGTTCAAATCTTGCCACTATATTCAAATAAATTGAATATTTAATTATTAATAATCTCATACATTCTCTGATATTAAATCCTTAAGGTTAGTCCACTAATTTAAATAACTAATTAGTGACTTCCTTTAATCATTTCACAAATTCACATAACCACATAAGGTTTAAATAAACTCACAAAACTAACTCGTTAAAATTAAATCACATATTTAATAAATAAGGAGTTTAAAATTCATGGTCGTTACAGTGTTTTTCCTTTAAAGGGTGTAATTGCAAGTTACGAGACTAAGTTTTAATAGTTTTTATTTCCATTCTAGGGTTTTGAAGAGCTAGAGAGAGTTCTTAGCTACTATTCTATTCTTTTGGCTTCTTTCTTGGTTCTTATTAGATTTTGATTATTAGGATTTTGGATTTGGTTGATTGTGGTTTTGAACTTAGCTTGAAGGTTTACTTTGGACAGAGAAAAATCAGATTTACAATTTCGTATTCCCTTGATTCTCTTTGTTTCAATTTTATAATCTCAATGCTTGGACAAAATCCCATAATGGTTATTGCTTCAGTGATGAACTAATCACCATTATGGGATTCTAATGCAGCTTTTTTCTTAGTTCAGATCTCTATACCTCTTTGTTGCACTTGATTGATTATATATGGATTACCTAGCATAGTTGTGTTAATTGTTTAGATGCTTAATCACCATCTACCTTATTAATTTGTATGGAAATGAAAGAGGAAGTACAAATTCAGATTTGGCCATGTTAGCTTGTATTCATGAAATTTGCATGTGATAGATTTTATGATTCGTAACCCGAATAGACATATACCGGCTTACCATGTGTAGTCAATTGAGAGAGCTTGCACTTAAATTGATATTACTTGTAAGTCACATAGAAATATAGTGAGTTAGGTAATATTGATGTTCTCATGAATTCTATATCTTTTGTGGATTTTATGTGATATGGCATGGTATATCGAAAGATAGCCATGTTTCACCTTTGTGCTCTCGACTAGCAATTCGAAGTAATTAATTAGGCTTAACAAGAGGTATATAATCTGGAAGACGCATTAAGTGAAGTTAGGATCCCATATCTTCGCAATTTGAATCAGTCGCTTGTTAATTAGTTTATTAGTTGATAATTGTTATTATTAGTTAAATCACATCTTATTCACTCGTTTAAGCAGCCAGAATAGCTACAAAGTTGTTGCATGATAGATTAGAAATAATTACTTTTCTCCGTGGGAACGATACTTGACTTATCATATATTACTTGTTGACCGTGTATACTTGCACGTGTGTGTCTGTTTTGTTAACACCGAAACAGGCCAACAAGTTTTTGGCGCCGTTGTCGGGGATTAAGTTGTTATTTTTATTACTTTCGTCATCAATTTAAGTTAAATTTATCTGACTTAAATAATTCACATCTCATCTCATTTCTATTTTATTTTTATTTGGTTTCAGGTACTCTTTGTTAGTTTATGCACACTCGATCTACAAACACTGCCTTGGTGCCTAGACAGGATAACATCAATGGGAAAGCTTGGAGAGCGAATACACGTACTGCTAACACGCAAGATGACACTAAAATACCGGCACAAATGGCCGATAAACATAGAGTATTGAGAGATTATTCTATGTCGAACATCAATGAGCTACAGTTGAGCATAGTCAGGCCAGCAATAGCCGCGACCACCTTTGAGATTAAACCGAGAACAATCCAGATGGTACAGAATACGGTTCAGTTTGGGGGTGTGTCTACTGATGATCCTAACGAACATCTTCTTAGTTTTATTGAAATTTGTGACACATTCAAGTATAACGGTGTATTGGATGATGCGGTGAAGCTTCGGCTCTTTCCATTCACTTTGAGGGACAAAGCCAGGAGTTGGCTTCACTCGCTACCATCAAGTTCAGTTACTACGTGGGAGGATTTAGCATAGAAATCTTTAGCAAAATTCTTTCCTATGGCTAAAACAGCGAAGATAGGGAGTGCTTTATCTCAGTTTGAGTAACAACACAGAGAATCTTTGTATAAGGCTTGGGAAAAATATAAGGAGATTCTAAGGAAGTGTCCTCACCATGGAATGCCATAATGGATGGTGATCAATACATTCTATAATGGTTTGGGATGGCAACCTAGGTCGATCATTGATGCCGCAGCAGCAGGAGCTTTATGGGCTAAGAGTTATGAGGAAGCTTATGAATTGATTGAAACCATGGCGGCAAATGACTTTTAGAATCTAACAGCTAGAATTCCTCAACCAAGAGTTGCCGGGGTATTGGAAGTGGATGCCATCACGGCACTATCAGCTCAAATGGCGGCGATGGCTAAGAAAATTAATTCTATGGTTGAAAATAAAGTACAACAAGTTGCATTCATCTGTGAGTTATGTGCGGGATCACACCCAACGAAACAATGTGCAATCACTGCAGAATCAGTTCAATTTGTGAGTAACTACCAAAAGCCAAACAATCAATTTCACAATTCATACCATCCGAACAATAAAAATCATCCTAACTTTAGCTGGAGTAACAATCAAGGTGCTCAACAACAACAATACCAACCACAACACCCACAACTACAGTATACACTTAGACCGTCGTATCCTCCCGGATTTCATCAACAACAGCATCAACATCATCCAGCTCCTGCTCCACAATAAGAGAAGAAAACTAAAATGGAAGATCTTATGTTGATGTTAAAGAGCCAAGCGGTGGCTATCAAAACATTAGAGAATCAAATTAGCCAGATGGCCAATATGTTGACTAACAGACCGCAAGGGGCTCTACCAAGCCATACAGAGGTAAATCCAGGAAAAAGGGATGGAAAAGAATAGTGTCAAGCTATTACATTGAGGTATGGGAAGCAAACTGCTAAAAATGGGCCTGGCGCGGCCACGCCCTAGGAGGAAGGGAAAACGGCTCGCCCGCGCCAATCTACAGAAAATTCTGAGGTTGTTTTAAATGAGTAAATTGATGGGAAGCAGGTAAAAGATGTAGAGAAACAAGAAAATGTGGAAAAACCATGTGCTACACCACTAGTTGTCTACCCTCCTGCACCATACCCTCAGAGACTTCAGAAACAAAAATTAGATAAACAGTTTGCTAAGTTCTTGGAGGTATTTAAGAAGCTGCAGATTAACATTCCTTTCGCAGAAGCTTTCGAAAAATGCCAAGCTATAAGAAAGTTTATGAAAGGCATTCTGTGGAGAAAGAAGAAACTAGAGGATTATGAAACTGTTGCCTTAACGGAAGAATGCAATGCAATATTGCAACGGAAGCTACCTCTGAAACTTAAAGACCCAAAAAGTTTCACAATACCTTTCTCCATCGGAAGATTGTCGTTCAATAAATGCTTATGTGACTTGGGGGCGAGCATCAATCTGATGATTCTATCGGTGTTTACACAGTTGGGATTGCCAGCTCCTGAGCCGACAAACATATCATTACAGCTTGCCGATAGGTCCATCACATATCCAAGGGGTATTATAGAAGATGTCTTGGTGAAAGTGGACAAGTTTATCTTCCTAGCTGACTTCATTATTCTGGACTACGAAGAGGACAATGACATATCGATCATTCTTAGGAGACCTTTCCTAGCTATTGGGCGCACTCTTATCGACTTACAGAAGGGAGAACTGACAATGAGAGTTCAGGACCAAGAGGTTACATTTAATATTTTCAAAGCTATAAAGTTCCCCACTGATGAAGAAGAGTGTTTTCGGATTGATGTAGTGGACAAAGTACTAAATGAAAAGGCTGAGCAATTGATAAGCATTAATCCATTAGAGAGTGGTCTACTAGGGGATTCTGACATGGAGGATATAGATGTTGTGGAGTATGTACAAATTCTGAATATAGTGCCACAGATGATAAAATTCAAGATTCCCATTGAACCACTCGGATATACAGGGGAGACATCGGAGCAACTTAAGCCTTCTTTTGAGATTCCCCCCACTCTTGACCTTAAACCTCTTTTGAATCATCAAAGGTATGCATTTTTAGGTGAATCGTCAAAGTTGCCTGTTATAATTGCTGCTGCACTAACATCTTGCCAGGAAAGTAAGTTGCTACGAGTGCTACAAGAATTCAAATCGGCTATTGGGTGGACCATAACTCCCCTCATTCTGCATACATAAGATACTTCTTGAGGATGACAGTATGTCGACAGTGGAGCAACAGAGGAGATTGAATCCCATTATAAAAGAGGTCATCAAGAAAGAAATCCTAAAGTGGTAAGATGCCGGAATCATATACCCAATCTCAGACAGCTCATGGGTAAGTCCGGTGCAATGCGTTCCGACGAAGGGAGGCATGACAGTAGTCTCCAATGAAAACAATGAACTGATACCTACCAGAACAGTCACAGGGTGGAGGGTCTGTATGGATTATCGCAGATTGAACAAGGCGATAATAAAGGATCATTTCCCTCTCCCGTTCATTGACCAGATGTTAGATAGGTTAGCAGGACATGACTACTACTGCCTCTTGGATGGTTATTCGGGGTATAACCAGATAGTTATAGCCCCAGAAGATCAAGAAAAGACTACCTTCACGTGCCCATATGGTACTTTTGTATTCAAAAGGATGTCTTTCGATTTATGCAACGCTCCGGCCACATTTCAGAGATGTATGATGGCAATATTCTCCAATATGGTTGAGCAAAATATGGAAGTCTTCATGGACGACTTCTCAGTCTTTGGAGACTCTTTTGATATATGCTTGGAGAATCTGGTTATGGTATTAAAGAGGTGTGTTGAGACCAATTTAGTGCTGAATTGGGAAAAGTGCCATTTCATGGTACATAAAGGAATTATCCTCGAGTATAAAGTTTCAGGGAAAAGATTAGAGGTGGACAGAGCAAAGCTGGAGACTATTGAAAGTTTACCGCCACCAACTTCTGTGAAAGGGGTCCGTAGCTTCCTTGGGCACGCAGGGTTCTATCGTCGATTCATAAAGGACTTCTCAAAGATCACAAAGCCATTATGCAGTTTGCTTGAGAAGGATGTCCCATTTAAGTTTGATGAGGAATGCTTAGCAGCTTTTGAGCACTTAAAGAAGAAATTGACTACGACACCCATTATCACAACTCCCGACTAGTCTTTGCCGTTTAAACTGATGTGTGATGCAAGTGACTTCGTTGTGGGAGTTATTTTGGGGCAGCATAGGGACAAGGTTTTTTATATCATTTACTATGCCAGTAAGACCCTAACGGATGCCCAACTGAATTATATTACCACAGAGAATGAGCTGTTAGCGGTGGTTTATGCATTCGATAAATTTTGTTCTTACCTGATTGGCACAAGAGTAGTCGTGTATACCGATCATGCTGCAATCCGATATCTGATTTCAAAGAAAGATGCAAAGCCTCGTCTCATTCGATGGACTCTTCTTCTGCAGGAGTTTGATTTGGAAATCAAAGACAGAAAGGGTACTAAAAACCAAGTCGCTGACCACTTCTCCCGACTAGAGAACCCGGGAAAGGACACGAACGATAGAGTGATGATTAATGAGTCCTTCCCGGACGAACAGTTGTTTGTGGTACAAGGCGAAATGCCATGGTTTTTTGATTTTGCAAATTTTGTATTGAGCAACATTATCCCTTCTGATTTGACAAGACCTGTAACGATTGAGATTTTACATATTAAATTTTAAATATTTATTGAGTAAATAAATATTTTATGTGATTTATTTATTGAATTAAATAAATAAATTATGTAATTTTGTGGAATAATTTAATTAAGAGTTATATATTAATTAAATGAATATTTAATATTTAATTTAATTGATGTATATTGATTTTCTAGTATAATTTTAATTTAATTGAGATAATTAAATTAGATGATTTATGTGGTGAGTGTTGCATAAAATTATAATTAGCGAGTAATTATAATTCTTATGTGATTAATTGATGTTAGATTTTTATTAATTAAATTAGAATGTAAAGATTTAATTAATTAAAGTGTAACATTAAAGTATGTGTTAAAAAAGATTTATTAAATAAAGAAAAGAGTTTTAAAAGATCTTTGCCAAATGAGGTCCTTGCACCTCTTTTAATCTTATTTTTCCAAACAAGGCCTTAAGCTCAAAAAGTTAGTTTTTTAAAATAGTGTGGTTTTACCCAAACATGGCCTTATGGCTATTCAATTTCAAATTTTTATAACTTATGTAATTATTAGTAGTTAATAAAGTAATTAGTATAATACTTATTAATATTATAGGTTACATATATATGATATATATATATATATATGTATATTATATCTATAATATAATACACGTTAAAAGATTCGTCAGTTAGTTTTAGAAGAACAAAGAAAGAAAAATAGAGAAAAGAGTTAGAAAGAATACTCAAAGAAGAAGGAGAGGAAGAAGAGAAAAGAGGAAGAAGTTTTGAGAAAGCAAAAAGGAAGCAAGCTCCATCATCATCTTCATCTATTCTCTTAATTCAAACTAGAAAGGGTATAATCCTAGAACTCCATGAATTTTATTATGTTTTTCAATATTTTAATAGTTTAAAACTTCTCTGCAAAAGCTTTTTGAGTAAATTATTTGATCATGATGTATATATGTGATGTATATATATATATATATATTGATAATTATATATGAGTTATATTATTGTTTTAGCAATTCAATCCATGTAATTTCGTTAAATAAGAAGAAATCATGTATACAGTATTTTACTAAGAACTAATTTTGAAGAATAGCCTTTTAAACTATCACAATTGGTATGTGTTTGTCAATTATTATTTAAATTGATCATGGGATATGTTAATATGTTAAAATTAGAGTTATTGCAATTGGAATTTACATGAATTAATTGAAAAACGAATTCGTAATAGCAATTTTTGTCAAGAACATTTGATATTGTAGTTTTCTTCAAAAATCATGAAAAACTTGATTTTGATTATGTGTTGTAAGGATTTTATATGTTATAATCATGTTAAAGAGTCCAAAATATTGTTGTTATCAAGTTTCATGTTAATCATGTTGAGAAAAATCAAATTCGGTATAAAGAAATAAGCCAAATTGGCTTATTTCTCAGCCAATTCGCGAACTGGCACTTCCACCAGAAGTGGGATCCGCCCCAGCGGGGCGTATTGCCTTGGGGGACCCTCCCCAGCGGGTTAACCTGCTGTTCAGGTTTTTGTTGTGTGTTTCGTTGAGTTTTTGTGCAATGTTTGTTTAGCTAACGCATTTTCATGACTTGTTGAGTGTAATAGGTAATGAGATAACCTACTTTTGATGTGTTTAAGATAATTTGAAGCCTTATATGAATGTGTTACATGTGTATAGGTGTAATACTTTCATAAGGTACACATAATGATCTAAAGCGTTATAAGCTTGTGAAATGTATGTCGTGAATATAGACTCACGTATGTGACTAGTTAATAACCTATGTTGTAAACAACGTTGTGAGTTGAACTTGAGTATGAAGTTCAACGGTTGGAACGTTATAGTCAGGTACTGATAGATGTTTTGAATATAATATAATATGTAGGGTAATTGTGGAAGTGATTATAATTATTAAAGTGTAGATTGCGCTCGAGGTAAGTTCTCTAATCCTTATTCTTTTACGTTCAGCAAGTCTCTATTTCTAAACTTGTTATTTATTTTGTGCAAGCTTTCTAAACCATTCTTGTACGCTATGCAAGCTTTATCATTGTATCTTTTCATTGTGCAAGTTCTCTAACCCTTGCTCAATATATCATGAAAGTTCATTTCTGTTTTTCTTAACTTGTTATGTATTGTACAAGTTATACTGTATTCAAATATTCGTAAAGCATAAATATTGAAGTATTATTTAAGTAATGTGATCTTGACTTAGTTGTTCAAGCAAGATCTATGTGATCTATCGAATGCTTTAAGTTATTTCCAAAGTATGCCTAGTTATCATGAAATCTATTGTTGTATCTTATATTTGATTCATAATTCTTATATTATCGAACTGTTAAAGCATTGTGAGTCGATTCAACTACTTCTAGTTGATGATAGTTGAAACTCCAAAGTTCCTTTATCTATCCAAACCAAACTTTCTTTGGTGCGGACGTGTATTCAAATACTAAGAATGAACAACCCTATTTATTAAGGGACATTTATGCGAAAGCGTTAAGATGGTTGTGCACAATACATGGTACAAAGGGCTGATCCCCCTAAGTACCAGTTAAAGGTCCATAGTCTCAATGACTGTTAAAGGTTTTAAATAGAAATATTTATACCCTAGGACATAGTTCAAGGTCGTATGACCCTCAGATAAGTTCTATACTCGAATTTTAAATATGGTGAAAGAATTATTATTCAATTCTTTATTTTGATGAAAGTAAAGTTATTCAAACATTTCGAAGTTATTCAGTTATGTCATATCACTATTGTAGTTCAAGTGAGCTTTTGTTTGCTCACTCTTGCATATTTTATAACCCCTTACAGTTAAGGCCGAGAATGTTGACGTACCGTCAACAAGTAAAGAAGAAAAAAAGATGAGCAAGTGAAGACTTGTTGTCTTCAATATCTGATTGTAATAAGACTTAGTTAATGATGTTTTATTTTCGCATTTATTTGATTGATGTTAAGGTTTAGTTAACCCTAGGATTTTATATTGGATAAGTTGTAATCCTTTGTCAAGGAAGATTCTATTTAAGTATTTATGAAGGTTGTAATTTACTTTACAATTCTTTATTATTGGGTAGATGTATGATTTATTTAGAAAGTGAACACCAAATCTTGTGGAAACTTAGTACCCGGATTTGGGGGTGTCACAGGTTGGTATCAGAGCTTTAGGTTATGAACCTTAGGTGGGGAAAACCTTAGGTAGTAGCCTTATAGGAAGATCAAAAAGATAGTGGTGATAGGTAAAGATAATAAACTACCTTATGTGCTATGTGTTTATGTTATAGTATTCGAAGAGTGACGATTCGATATCACGTAATAATAAACTTTAAAATTCTTTTGTCAGGATGACGAACGTTGGAGAATCCAGTCAGGCTAGAGAGGATATACCTCAGGTGCCTAGAGAGGAGGAGCCTCGAGACATCCATGTTATCTCGGAGTAGCTAGTTAGGAGAGAGCCATCTCTAGTGATCACCATAGCTGGTCGGGAGCATGAGATGATACCTATTCCAGAGGTAGAGGACGAGGATGAGTCAGAGGAGTCAGAGGAGGAAGAGGATCCCAAAGAGGAATTCCCACCTCACTCTATTAGTGCAGAGATGTACGAGGCAGTCTACGACAGTAACGTGGAGCTACATGGTCGAGTCGGAGAGCTCAAAGAAACCATCCAACAGTGGGATGAGACTATCGAAGAGATAGATAATGAGCTAGGAGAAGCGCAGTGGAAGCTAATTCACATAGCGAATGATAGAGACGAGGCTCGAAGTGAGATAGTAAAGCTGAGACAAGACATCCAGGAGGAGTCGATGAAACGTGTCAGAGCTGAGGAGACAAGCTTGAGGGCTACTCAACAAGCCGATCGAGCTGAACATGAGGCTAAAGCCAAGAGGGCCAAGCTGAGGGAAACAGAATACGCATTCCATACTACTATAGATAGAGCACAAGATCGTGTCTTCTATTACCCAGCTCAGTTCCAAGGTTTACCATGGTATGTGGTGGATCGAAGAACAGTGTTTAGGGTAATGGAGGAAGAACGCAGAGAGGCTGTGCGACGTCTTAACATGCCTAGATAGTATAGTTCTTAATTATGTGTTTCTTTTTGTAATAAATGTAAATCCCATAATTTGAGATAAGAATGGGATGAGTTAATAATGTAATCCTGCAACTTGTTTCAGTTCAGGAAAGATGATGTAAATAGTAGAGATGTTATCTATTCTATGTTTTTAAAATTTACGAGTAATGAAAAAAAGAAGTTTATTAATGTGTTATGTGTTCTATGTGAACTGAGTTATTTAAACGTCTAAGTATGAACTTGAATACTTAAGAATTAAATAAAGGATCTAATAATAATATTTTCTTAACAGAAAATGACTCCTAGAAGAAGATCTACATGTCAAAACCCCGAGGGTTCGACGAACAACAACAATAATAACGATGAACTCGGTTCAGCAGTTAGTGAACCTACTGACGGGGGCACTTACAAATCAGCCGCAAGTGTAGGGTACTACTTTTAAAGAGTTTAAGGCAGTAGGACCACCTGATTTCAAGGGATCGACAAACCCTATAGATGCCCAAACGTGGGTAATGGAAATGGAGAAGGTCTTCGACGTTGCTAAAGTCGGTGAAGACCAGAAGACGACATTCGCGACTTTCATGTTGAAGTCGGATGCTAGTTTTTGGTAGCAAGCCAACAAAACCAGAGAGGGAGAAGGAACGATACCGTGGAAGCGTTTCAAAGAGATGTTCTTTGAAATATACTTTCCCGTGAGCTCGCAGGACCATATGGAGGTCCAATTTCTAGAGCTTAAGCAGGGGGGAATGACGGTGTCGGAATACGCTGCAAAGTTTAACAAGTTGGCCAGGTTTGCTACTTATCAGGTAAGCAGGAAAGCTAGGAAGGCTAGGAGGTTTGAGCGGGGACTGAAACCCTGGCTCTACAGCAAGGTCTCTATGTTCCAGCTGAACACGTTTGCAGCCGTGCTGGAGAAGGCCATTCTCGCTGAAGGAGGGAGCGACGCCGTGACTAAATTCAACCAGGACAAGAAGAAGAAGATTGAGACAAAAAATAAGGCTGGTGGTAGCGGGATTATCCATCAGAAAAGGAAGTGGAACGACAATACCTCTGTTGGGAGTCAGCAGGGAGGCCAGCAGAAAAGGAAGCTCGAAGCATGTGCTACATACGAGAAGACTCACACTGGAGTGTGCATGAAAGGGAAACGGGTGTGCTATAACTGTGGTCAGGAAGGCCACATCGCGTCGAATTGCCCAAACTTGAAGAAGGGAGCTTGCTATACATGTGGATCCAAAGATCACATGGCTCGTAATTGCCAGAAGAAGCCAGCAGCAGGGTCAACAGAGAATGGAGGAAATGGCAATGGCAGCACTCTGACTATCGCTGAACCATCGCCACTGCAAGCCATTCGACCCACTGCCCTCGCATTCAACATGACGGTGCAGGACGCTGTGCAGTCAAAAGATGTGGTGGCAGGTATTATTTTGGTCAATAGTATAAATGTATATGTATTATTTGATTCGGGTGCTACTTGTTCATTTATATCTGATGATTTTGCTAAGACCCTAGACTTACCTATAGAGGAGTTAGCTTCTTGAACATAGAAATTGCGAATAGGGAGGTTATTCATATTAGGTTTGTATACAAGAAATGTAGATTGGACATTAAGGGTCAAGAGCTGAGGGTATATTTGATTCGGATAAAACTTGGGGAATTCGATGTCATATTAAGGATGGACTGGTTGTTCAACCATGGGGCGGTAATCGACTGTCAGAAGAAGTCGATAAACCTTACGACTCCATCAAAAGTAGTGTTCTATGGTAGTAAATTGCCTAGACAAGCGAGTTGTCTGACGGTTATGCAAGCCAAGAAACTTTTGATGCAAGGCTGTGTAGGATATCTAGCCTACATAGTAGATACGCGTAAGGAGAGCCCAAAGTTAGAAGAGATACCAGTGGTTAGGGAGTTTGTGGACGTGATTTCGGACGATTTACCAGGACTTCCACCAGATAGGGAGATAGAGTTCGTGATTGACTTAGCACTGGGAACTGCTCTAATTTTGAAGGCTCCGTACCGAATGGCTCCAATCGAGATGAAGGAACTAATGATTCAACTTCAAGAATTACTGGACAAGAAGTATATTAAGCCAAGCATTTCGCTGTGGGGAGCGCCAGTTTTATTCGTGAAAAAGAAGGATGGATCGATGCATCTTTGCATTGACTATAGGGAATTGGACAAAGTTACGATCAAGAATAGGTATCCTTTACCTAGGATCGATGACTTGTTCGATCAACTGAAGGGAGCTAGATACTTCTCGAAAATTAATTTGAGAGGTGGGTATCATCAGTTGAAGGTGAGGAGAGAAGATATACAGAAAATGGCTTTCAGAACTCGGTATGGACATTACGAGTTCTTAGTGATGTCATTTGGTCTAACGAATGCCCCAGCTGCATTTATGGATTTAATGAATAGGGTGTTTAAGCCATTCCTGGATAAGTTCGTGGTGGTGTTCATAGATGACATCCTAGTTTACTCCAAAACCAAGGAGGAACACACTGAACACTTAAGGCTGAGCTTAGAATCGCTGAGACGAGAGAAGCTTTATGAAAAATTCTTGAAGTATGAATTTTGGTTGGAACTTGTGCAATTTCTTGGCCACGTGATTGACAAAGAGGGGATTTTGGTAGATCCGTCGAAGGTTGAAGTGGTAATAAATTGGGATCAGCCAAAGATTCCATCTAAAGTTAGGAGTTTCTTGGGATTGGTAGGTTATTACAGAAGATTTATCCAAGAATTTTCCAAGATTGCAACTCCGTTAACGAATTTGACTCATAAAATAGTTAAGTTTGTTTGAACGGAAAAGTGTGAGGAAAGTTTTCAGGAGTTGAAGAAGAGGTTGAGTACTGCACCTGTGTTGTCTTTGCCGGATAGTACGGGAAATTTTGTGGTATATAGTGATGCCTCACATAAGGGATTAGGTTGTGTGCTGATGCAAAGCGGCAAGGTCATTGCCTATGCGTTATGTCAGCTGAAGGATTATGAGAAGGGGTATCCAACCCATGACTTAGAATTGGCAGCAGTAGTGTTTGCTCTGAAGATATGGAGACACTACTTATATGGAGAGAAATATGAGATATACACAGATCATAAGAGTTTGAAGTATATCTTCACCCAGAAGGATTTGAACATGCGCCAAAAGAGATGGTTGGAATTGATCAAGGACTACGACTGCGAGATACTTTACCATCTAGGTAAAGCTAACGTCGTCGCCGACGCTTTGAGCAGAAAAGGTCGGGAGAAGCTGAACATGTTAACTGATCAGGATCAGTTGATAGAATAGATGGCTAGATTAGAACTGGAAGGGAAGTTTCCGAATGAGTCGAATGAGAATTTATTTCAAGTAACTACTAGTTCTACTCTGGTAGACAAAGTGAAAGAAGCACAACTTCACGACGAAGAATGCGAGAAGATTTGAAAGAGAATAGCCGATGGCAAAAAGTTCAAGTTCAAGATCGATAATAAAGGTCTGCTATGATTTAAAGGAAGAATCTGGGTACCGCCAGTACCAGAAGTCAAAGATGAGATTTTGGGCGAATCTCACAGCTCGAGATATTCGATTCACCCTGGAAGTACGAAGATGTACTAGGATCTTAGGCACCATTTCTGGTGGCTGAATATGAAGAGGGATGTTGTTGAATGCGTTGCAAAATGTCTAACTTGCCAGAAAGTCAAAGTAGAACACCAGAGACCTAGCAGGTTGCTACAACTGTTGGAAATTCTAGAGCGAAAGTGGGAGCATATCACGATGGATTTTGTTGTTGGTCTTCCAGTGACTCAGAAGGGATTTGATGCGATATGGGTGATAATGGATCGACTGACGAAGTCAGCCCACTTTCTACTAATCAGGACTAAGTACAACTTAGAACAATTGGCGTAGCAGTACATCAAGGAGGTTATTTCTCGTACACGGTGTTCCGGTGTCAATTGTGTCCGACAGAGATTTGCGTTTTACAGTCGAATTTCTGGAAGCGTTTGCAAGAGTGTCTGGGAACACAATTGCGAATTAGTACAGCATACCATCCTCAGACCAACGGCCAGAGCGAGAGAACGATTCAGACGTTAGAGGATATGCTGAGAGCTTGCGTTATAGACTTCAAGGGAAGCTGGGATGATCATCTACCGTTGGTGGAGTTTGCCCACAATAATAGTTACCACGTGAGTATCGGCATGCCGCCTTAAGAAGCGTTATATGGCAGGAAATGCAGAACTCCCTTGTGCTGGGATGAAGTCGGTGAACGTCAGCTATTGGGACCAGAATTGGTGCAACAAACTGCTAAAATTGTGAAGCTGGTCAGAACAAGATTGGTTGCTGCTCAAGACAGACAAAAGAAGTATGCCGATCAACATCGACAGAATCAAGAATTCTTACCAGGTAGCTTCGTTTTCCTTGATTTATTGGGCCTTTTGAGGTACTACGAAAAGTTGGTGAAGTAGCTTACGAGTGGGCGTTACCTCCAGAGCTGGACAATATACACAACGTATTCCATATTTCCGTGTTACGACCTTACAAACACGACTATAAACATGTAATAGAATATGAGCCTTTACAGTTTGATAAAGACTTGACATACGAAGAAGTACCTGTTCAAATAGTTGATAGGAAGGAACAAGTACTTAAGAATAAAGTAATACCTTCTGTTAAGGTAATTTGGAGGAACCACAGTGCTGAAGAAGCCACGTGGGAACTCGAAGATGTAATGAGGAAATCGTATCCTCAATTATTTGCTTAATTAATTTGTGTAACCCCTTACGTATCGTTATGGGGACAGAATCCTTTTAAGGGGGGAAGAATGTAACAGATGAGATTTTTTTTTATTATGTGTCATTCTGGGGACAGAATCCTTTTAAGGAGGAAAGATTGTAACGATTGAGATTTTACATATTAAATTTTAAATATATATTAAGTAAATAAATATTTTATGCGATTTATTTATTGAATTAAATAAATATATTATGTGATTTTGTGGAATAATTTATTTAAGAGTTATATATTAATTAAATAAATATTTAATATTTAATTTAATTGATGTATATTGATTTTATAGTATAATTCTAATTTAATTGAGATAATTAAATTAGATAATTTATGTGGTGAGTGTTGCATAAAATTATAATTAGCGAGTAATTATAATTGTTATGTCATTAATTGATGTTAGATTTTTATTAATTAAATTAGAATGTAAAGATTTAATTAATTAAAGTGTAACATTAAAGTATGTGTTAAAAAAAATTATTAAACAAAAAAAAGAGTTTTAAAAGATCTTTGCCAAACGAGGCCCTTGCACCTCTTTTAATCTTATTTTTCTAAACAAGGCCTTAAGCTTAAAAAATTAGTTTTTAAAAATAGTGTGGCTTTACCTAAACATGGCCTTATGACTATTCAATTTTAAATTTTTGTAACTTATGTAATTATTAGTAGTTAATATAGTAATTAGTATAATACTTATTAATATTATAGGTTACATATATATGATATATGTATATGTATATTATATCTATAATATAATACACGTTAAAAGATTAGTCAATTAGTTTTAGAAGAACAAAGAAAGAAAAACAAAGAAGAGAGTTAGAGAGAATACTCAGAGAAGAAGGAGAGGAAGAAGAGAAAAGAAGAAGAAGCTTTGAGAAAGCAAAAAGGAAGCAAGCCCCATCATCATCTCCATCTCTTCTCTTAATCCAAACTAGAAAGGGTATAATCCTAGAACTCCATGAATTTTATTATGTTCTTCAATATTTTAATAGTTTAAAACTTCTCTGCAAAAGCTTTTTGATTAAATTAATTGATCATGATGTATATATATATATATATATATATATATATATTGATGATTATATATGAGTTATATTATTGTTTTAGCAATTAAATCCATGTAATTTCGTTAAACAAGAAGAAATCATTTATACAGTATTTTACTAAGAACTAATTTTGAAGAATAACCTTTTAAACTATCAAAATTGGTATGTGTGTCAATTATTATTTAAATTGATCATGGGATATGTTAATATGTTAAAATTAGAGTTATTGCAATTGGAATTACATGAATTAATTGAAAAACAAATTCGTAATAGCAATTTTTGTCAAGAACGTTTGATATTGTAGTTTTCTTTAAAAATCATGAAAAACTTGGTTTTGATTATGTGTTGTAAGGATTTTATGTTATAATCAAGTTAAAGAGTCCAAAATATTGTTGTTATCAAGTTTCATGTTAATCATGTTGAGAAAAAGCAAATTCGGTGTGAAGAAATAGGCCAAATTGGCTTATTTCTCAGCCACTTCACGAACTGGCACTTCCACCAGAAGTGGGACCCGCCCCAGCAGGGCTTATTGCCTTGGGGGACCCGCCCCAGTGGGTTAACCTACTGTCCGGGTTTTTGTTGTGTGTTTCGTTGAGTTTTCGTGCGATGTTTGTTTAGCTAACGTATTTTCATAACTTATTAAGTGTAATAGGTAATGAGATAACCTACTTTTGATGTGTTTAAGATAATTTGAAGCCTTATATGAATGTGTTACATGTGTATGGGTGTATTACTTTCATAAGGTACACATAATGATCTAAAGCGTTATAAGCATTTGAAATGTATGTCGTGAATATAGACTCACGTATGTGACTAGTTAGCAACCTATATTGTAAACAACGTTGTGAGTTGAACTTGAGTATGAAGTTCAACGGTTGGAACGTTATAGTTAGGTACTGATAGATGTTTTGAATATAATGTAATGTGTAGGGTAATTGTGAAAGTGATTATAATTATTAAAGTGTAGCTTGCGCTCGAGACAAGTTCTCTAATCCTTATTCTTTTACGTTAAGCAAGTCTCTATTTCTAAACTTGTTATTTATTTTGTGCAAGCTTTCTAAACCATTCTGGTATGCTATGCAAGCTTTATCATTGTATCTTTTCATTGTGTAAGTTGTCTAACCCTTGCTCAATATATCATGAAAGTTCATTTCTTTTTCTTAACGTGTTATGTATTGTACAAGTTATACTGTATTCAAATATTCGTAAAGCATAAGTATTGAAGTATTATTTAAGTAATGTGATCTTGACTTAGTTGTTCAAGCAAGATTTATGTGATCTATCGAATGCTTTAAGTTATTTCCAAAACATGCCTAGTTATCATGAAATCTATTGTTGTATCTTACATTTGATTCATAATTTTTATATTATCGAACTGTTAAAGCATTGTGAGTCGATTCAACTACTCCTAGTTGATGATAGTTGAAACTCCAAAGTTCCTTTATCTATTCAAATCAAACTTTATTTGGTGCGGACTTGTATTCAAATACTGAGAATGAACTACCCTATTTATTAGGGAACATTTATGCGAAAGCGTTAAGATGGTTGTGCACAATACATGGTATGAAGGGTTGATCCCCCTATGTACGAGTTAAAGGTCCATAGTCTCAATGACTGTTAAAGGTTTTAAATAGAAATATTTATTACCTAGGACATAGTTCAAGGTCGTATGACCCTCAAATAAATTCTATACTCGAATTTTAAATATGGTGAAAGAATTATTATTCAATTCTTTATTTTGATGAAAGTAAAGTCATTCAAACCTTTCGAAGTTTTTCAGTTATGTCATATCACTGTTGTATTTCAAGTGAGCTTTTGTTTGCTCACTCTTGTATATTTTATAACCCCTTGCAAGTTAAGGCCGAGAATGTTGACGTATCATCAACAAGTAAAGGAAAAGGAAAGATGAGCAAGTGAAGACTTGTTGTCTACAATATCTGATTGTAATAAGACTTAGTTAATGATGTTTTATTTCCGCATTTATTAGATTGATGTTAAGGTTTAGTTAACCCTGGGATTTTATATTGGATAAGTTGTATTCCTTTGTCAAGGAAGATTCTATTTAATTATTTATGAAGGTTTTAATTTACTTTGCAATTCTTTATTATTGGGTAGATGTATGATTTATTTAGAAAGTGAACACCAAATCTTGTGGAAATGAAGTACCCGGATTTGGGGGTGTCACAAGACCCCAAAAGAAGAAGTTTTTACATGATGTCAAATGGTATATGTGGGATGAGCCTTATCTGTTTAAACAGTGTGCAGATAGAATGATCAGACGATGCATCCCAGACAGTAAGATGAACAGCATACTCCAGGATTACCATGCATCAGTCTACGGAAGACACTACGGGGTAGAGAGGACAGTAGCCAAGGTGCTTCACGCAGGATTTTATTGGACAACACTCTCCAAAGATGCTTACAACTATGTGCAAAAATGTGACCGGTGTCAGAGGGTAGGTAATATATCCAAATGGAATGAGATGCCCTTGAATATGATCCTAGTGGTTGAGATATTTGACGTTTGGGGGATAGATTTCATGGGGCCGTTTGTTTCGTCGTGTGGAAATCTGTATATCCTACTGTCAGTGGACTATATGTCCAAGTGGGTGTAAGTAGCAGCCTTGCCAACTAATGATGCTAACGCAATGTTGCAATTTTTACAGAAGAGTATATTCACAAGATTCGGGACTCCTAGGGCTATCATAAGTGATGAAGGCACCCACTTTTATAACAGACAGTTTACTGCATTATTGGCTAAGTATGGGGTGAATCACCGTGTCGCCACGGCTTACCATCCCCAAACGAACGGCCAAACTGGGTGTCCAATCGTGAGGTAAAAAGAATCTTAGAGAAAATTGTCAATCCCACGAGGAAAGATTGGTCCCTCAAACTCAATGATGCAGTATGGGCATACAAGACTGCGTAAAAGACACCATTGGGTATGTCTCCGTTTCAGCTAGTATATGGGAAAGCCTGCCATCTTCCAATAGAACTTGAGCACAAGGCCTACTGGGCCATCAAAAAGCTGAACTTTGACCTGAAAGCTACAGAGGGAGAAGAGACTTCTCCAATTAAATGAGCTAGATGAATTCAGACTACAGGCTTACGAAAATTCAAAGCTGTACAAGGAAAAAGTGAAAAAGTGGCACGACCGTAAAATCATTGAAAGGAAATTTGAGTCGGGGCAAGCGGTGTTGTTGTTCAACTCTCGTCTTAGACTCTTTCCTGGAAAACTCAAATCGCGATAGTAGGGTCCTTTCATTGTGAAAATCGTGTTTCCACATGGTGCAGTGCAGATTTTTGACCAATACCCGGACAAATCGTTTAAAGTTAATGGGCAGAGGTTGAAGCACTACTTTGGGGGCGAAGTCAATCGACATAAAGTCTCCTCGATCCTTTCCACTACATGAGTTTATCATAGAAAGTCGAGCTAATTGACTATAAACAAGCGCTCACTGGGAGGCAACCCATCATCTCTCTTCTCCCTCTCGTTTAATTCTTGTTACATATCTCTATTTCCCCCCCCCCCCCTGTTTAATTCTGAACAATTTTGAGTTATAATCATATTACATATAGTCTAAAAAGGATTCACATATATAGCATTTTTAATGATACATACATACATCTTACATAGTTCAATTTTGAGTATGGATTAAGGTTATATCTCATTTTTGAATACTATTTATGCAGGAAATAAAATGCATGTTGGTTGGTTGTCAAGTCCATATGTGCTGCAGAATTATCAGTGTTGGGATCAGGGCAGCGCGCCCGCACCAATACCCAGAGACTCCAGAGAGCATACTTGATCCGCGCGGCCGCGCCAGCCTCAAGGCAAAATGCGGCGCACCCACGCCATATTCCAAAAAAATGCCGATTTTAATATTTTAAAAGCTGACTCCACCCTTATGTTTATATCCATATAATCGAGCATAACTTTCTATTAGAGCATAACTTTCGAGCATTCTAATTCCAAACACTCTCCATAATCTAACCCAATTCAAAACACATACACACCCTCGTCTACAATATAACGACCATGAATTATAAACTCCTTATTTATTAAATATGTGATTTAATTTTAATGAATTAGTTTTGTGAGCATATTTAAACCTTAACTGATTATGTGATTATGTGAGATAGGGCCTATGCAATAAATTGCTAGGATTATTTAAAGGAAGTCACTAATGGTTTATTTAAATTAGTGGACTAGCCCTGAGACTTTAATATCGGAGAATTGATAAGATTATTAAAAATTAAATATTCAACTTATTTGAATATCGTGGTAGGATTTGAACGTGTTTGATTAATTTCAATTATGATTAATTATTTGATAATTATTATGAATAAATAATAATTAATGAGTAAGAGATTAATAAATATAATAATATTATATTTACTTGATTAATTGTTTCATACAAGCATGTGATATGTTAAACCTTTAATATAAGGTTGTTATCTATATTGTATATAATACAATGTGACTTTTGATATGGCTATGTATATTATATATAGACTATATAGTAAGATTTATTTGTATTAGTAGAGTTACACAATAAAATTGTTTATGTGACATGAAGTGTGTGAGTAAACATTCATGTATACCTCATCAACATATAGTAATATCAATAAATAATTGATCTCAGTAAGTTATTATAATGATAACAGTTATAATAATGAGTCATAATAATACCCAATTGCTTTTCATTCGGTATTAAGAAAAATGTGCATGGATTATATGTTGTGTACCTATTCATTATCAATTGCTATTTGAGATAACATTGTATCACCCATTTAAATGTATATGGAGTAAATACATATAACTTAAGGATATACTATGTGCATATACATTATATAATCTAAGTATATATATATTATGCTAAGTGTGGAGCATACATAATATATATACAATTTGCAAATGCCTAGGTTACATTGTCCCTAAATGAGAGGCCATCCTCAAAGTCTTCTCACGTGAACAAACAAAGCTAGCTACACTCTACATTTCTTTCTCAAATTCATAAATTCTAGCTAATGATTATAGGAGATGTGGATTTCATGATGAGAGTTACCAACTCTCACCAACTTCATCTTATCCATTGTAAATTCTTGCAATCCTCTGTTTTAATTTAATGAACAAAGTCAAGAACCGGATATACAAATTGCCTATATAAGAGCACTTCTTCCCTCTCATTTTCTTTTGCTGAGAATTATGTGAAGCAAGGCTAGCTTGAGTATAGTATTATAGTGAGCAAGATTTGTGAGAGTTATCAGTGAGGAATTAGTTTAGCAGTAAGTTCAGTTTCCATTTGCAGAGGTATACCTTCTACCATTCCCATTCTTGTTCTTCAAATTTTGTGAAATTGCTAAGTTCTTGATTCTTTGAATTCAGCATTTATTTGTTGATAATTAATTTGGGATATGTTACTTAGAGTTATACAAACTTCTAAATATGTTAGATTAGCAATATGTTATGTTAGAAATGAATCTCGTATGAAAATTTCTGAGTTGGTCTAAGTTCTGTCGTTGTTGGGCAGCTACTGTCTCCTGGCCTGAGCCCTGCGCAGCTACGCCAGTATTGTACTGCCCAGCAGCGCAGCTGCGCCAGTACCAGCTTCCAGATTCTATTTTCTGTTAAGTGTTGTGATAAACTAGCATGTGATATACTATTGGAACAAGCTTGTGAACATGATTTAAATGTAGATATTAGTACAACGACATGATATATGTATGTATTCCTTGATGCTACACGTATATGCCATGACCATATGTTTTAAAAAGGGAAACTTGTAATTTCAAAAGTGAACCTTGTCATGGGCGTATCACGTGAACATTCTAATTTTATGAACATGATAGTATAGTTTATATTAACATGAAATGCATGTTTAAAGTGTTAATCACACACTAGCATACTTGATCGAAAGTTAAGATGTTTTCAAAGTAGAACTTAAAGAACTTTGAAAACGAACTTGACCAAGGTTAATGTCTTGAGATTTCTGACCGTATAAGATCGTTTATGTGACTTAGTTATGTGTTCAAAGACATGTGAGTTATGATCACGAGACACTTAACATGTACTATGATGCCTTTATTAACTTAGTGTGATTTTTCAACGAAAAGCTTAGAACGTGAAAGATTATATCATCGATCACCATGTGGATTACGTATTGATCATGCAAGCATGTATATTAGAGTTCATTATGCCTATAGACATATTAACATGGACCCATTTGTTTATACATGAGTTTCGCATGTGCACGCATATTCATAGAAAATAAAATTTTAAGGCATAACCTATGTAATTTAAGTATATATGAGTAATATACGCACAAACATGCTTACTAAGTATTGTTAGCCTCGTGATGTGGTAATATGACTATGTAGCTAACCCTTGTAACATGGAATTGATTATCTTAAGGTATGTGAACTACCGGCATGAAAACATATGACTTTGAATGTGGTTAGAATGAGCATGCTAAGTTTAAAAATTGAAATTATAACCATAGAGCATGTATATTAATTAATGTCAGTAGTCTGAATGCTAGTGAATAAACTCAGGTTGTCCAGCAGCATAAAAAAAATCATTTTTGGTTTGAACAGTGAGTGGCGCAGCTGCGCCACTCTTAAAGCTTAAACCTGCGCAGCTGTGCCAGGCCACTTTCAAGTCTGGACAGTTTGTGAAATCTAATTTTTGGCAGTTAACATATAATGACCTATAACATGTTAAATATGGTATGTTTGATAGAAATTGTGGTCTTATGTGATAGACTTACCTGATGACTAGATTTTTGTATGTATGAACTTATGTTAGTTTACACATACTAATTGAGAGGCCGACTTATTAATGTTAGGTCGTTTCAATGCAGTTTAATTAAAGCTAGAACTTATTCATAGCTGAACTAACAGGCAAGTATTCTAAATTCTTGCACTACCTTATTCAATGAATCGTGTAAGCGAGTTCTTAACTTCACTTGATTTGAATGCAAGTTCCCTTACACTCTTTATTGTGCAAGTTCCTATCCTTCTCATATTATATTGAGCAAGTTATTATCGTATTGACGGTTAGTTATTTAAAACTTGACTTTATTTCCATACATGCTATTAGGTGGTTTAATTACTTTACAATTATTCCACATCGATATTATTGTTATTCGCACTTGGTGCACTTGAGTTCATACAGTCTTGGAGTCGTACATCATTTAAAGTTCTATAATTCTTGAACTGTGTCAGATAGAGTCTGAACCCTTGTTCGATCAGACAAGTATATGAAATTTTATAAAAGTTATCCAAACCAATTGATGGTAAGGATTCTTAGACTGAAAGAACACCCTTATATTATAAGGGAGTAGCAGGTATCTAATATAAGATACAAACAGCAGAGTGAATGTTATGCATATACATGGCGTACGCGAGGCTGATCCCCTCAAGTACTATTCTGTAGCCAGTAACCAAAGGGTCAATCAGCTATTGATTCCGTTGGAGTTTTATAGTTCAAAAGTCTACTTGACTACCAGTTATTCTAAAAGCAATCATTATTCTTGCTTTCGATATTCATATTGTTGAATTCATTGTCAGATATATTCCTTTCATCATGATATATCCTTTATTGTTGTATTTAAACTTGCTGAGCAAACTTGTTGCTCATTCTTGCTATATCATGACTTATATTGCAGTTAAGCCCGAGACTTCAAGGAAGGACAAGGGTAAAGGGAAGATGTAGGATTAGTTTGCAAGGAGCATAATTTATCTTAATGTTTAATTAAATTACTGTTATGTAATATGAACCCTAATGACTATTCTAGGGTATGTTTGTATGTTTGTATTTAGGTTATCGAATCTTGGGACTAGTAACACCTTTTGAATGAACGACATACGTTTATTATATTTTCGTATTTAGTTATTGTATGTTGTTTAGAGGTGGATATTTGTATTGTTTTGTGACGACCATACCGGGGTCAGAGGACCCGGATTCGGGGGTGTCACAGGTTGGTATCAAAGCTTTAGGTTATAAACGTTAGGAATGCAAAACCTAGGTTATAACCTTAGTAGAAAACTCAAGTATAGTTTGTAAGTGATGGGTTGAGGAGATCCATGGGGTTTTATTGTGATACTGAAGTTGTTTATTTGAATCAAATATGATTGATAGACGTCTTAAACATCTTAATGCTAACATGAATAGCATATCACATAAAGTCTAATGTTTTCTTCCTTTCCTCAGGATCATGCCACCTAGGAGACTACCGCAGAACCAGAGGGAGGAAGGATCCGTTAATAATGGCGGAGGGAAAAATGTCGACCCTATGCAAAACTTCGTTAACTTGTTAACTGAGGAAATGCAGAACAGACCCCAGCCAGCAGCAGGGCAGCCAGGACATCACTTGGCGAGCTTTAAGGATTTTAAATTGGTAGGACCACCGGAGTTTCGGGGAACCTTAGACCCAATCGAAGCCCAAACCTGGATAGAAGAGATGGAGAAAGTGTTTGAGGTCGCACGAGTGGCCAAAGCACAGAAGATGAGTTTTGCTACTTTCATGTTGAAGGGCGAAGCTAACTATTGGTGGAAGGTTAATAAGGGACGAGCAGGCGAAAGAGTTATTCCTTGGGATAAATTTAAGGAGCTATTTCTCAAAAATTACTTCTCGGAGAATACACAACAGGATATGGAAGTTAAGTTTCTGGAACTGAAACAAGGTAGTATGACTGTCGCAGAGTACGCGGCAAGATTTAACGAGTTGGCCCGATTCGCTTCACATCAGGTTAACATGGAAGCCAGGAAGGCAAGGAGGTTCGAATTAGGACTGAAACCATGGGTGCAGAAAGCAGTCGCGGTATTGAAGATTAAGACTTAATCGGATCTACTGAAAAGGGCTATTATTGCCGAAGGAGGCAATGAAGCCATTGCTAGATTTAAACAAGAAAAAAAGACCGGACATGAAGGACAAAAAGGGGGAAGCAGCGGAGGCAGCAACCCCATCAAGCGTAAATGGACGAAGAACCAATCCTCTGGAGGTAACAAGTCCGGGGGAGAGGCCAGGAAAAGTGTAAAGTGCAACAACTGTGGGAGGAATCACTCGGGGGAGTGTATGAAGGGAAAGAGTGTTTGTTACCATTGTGGACAACCGAGGCACATGGCTCCTCAGTGTCCGAATAAGCAGAAAGAAGGGTGTTTCTTGTGTGGAGCCCCAGACCACCAAATCAAGGACTGCCCAAAGAAAAAGGGCGATGCAGCTAGCGGCAACAGCAACAACAATAACGGACTGAGCATCGGAGGGCTAGCCAGTCAAGCCAACAGACCAACGGCACGCACGTTCAACATGACCGTTTAGGATGCGGTGGAGTCTAAGGACGTGGTGTCAGGTATCATCCCGATCAATGATATTAATGCTTATGTGTTATTTGATTTGGGTGCTACCTGCTCTTTTGTTTTTGAAGAATTTGCTAAATGGTTAGACTTACCCCGTGAAAGATTAGAACACCCTATGAACGTAGAAGTAGCGAACAAGGAAATTATTCCCATAGAATACATTCATAGGAACTGTTATACTGAATTATGAGGATTTAAGCTCAACGTGGATTTGATACCGATTCGTTTGGGGGAGTTTGATGTAAGCCTTGGAATGGATTGGTTATCGAATCACGGAGCAGTTATCAACTGTAAGAAGAAGTGCGTACACCTTAAGACTCTGAACAAGTCGAAGGTGGTATTTTATGGTAGTAAATCGCCGAGATAATCTCATTGTCTGACGATGATGCAAGCACAGAGATTTCTTAGGAAGGGTTGTGTAGGTTATTTGGCTCACGTGGTTGATACTCGATGAGTTAAGGGTGAACTAGGTCAGATACCTATTGTAAGGGATTTCGTTGATGTCTTCCCAGATGAGATTTTAGGATTGCCACCGGATAGAGAAATTGAGTTTGTCATTGATTTGGCACCAGGGACAGCACCGGTATACAAAGTGTCGTATCGTATGGCACCGATAGAGATGAAAGAACTGATGGCTCAATTACAAGAGTTATTGGATATGGGATACATTCAACAGAGCGTATCACCGTGGGGAGCACCAGTCTTATTCGTGAAGAAGAAAGATGGATCGCTCAGACTTTGTATCGACTACTGAGAGTTGAACAAGGTCACCATTAAGAACAAGTACCCATTGCCTAGGATCGACGATTTGTTTGATCAGTTGAAGGGGGCGAAGTACTTTTCAAAGATTGACTTGAGAACCGGTTATCACCAACTGAAAGTGAGGGCGGAGGATATTCCAAAGACGGTATTCAGAACTCGGTATGGACACTTTGAGTTTCTGGTAATGTCATTCGGATTGACGAACGCGCCGGCAGCATTTATGGACTTGATGAACAGAGTGTTCAAACAATATTTGGATAAGTTTGTTGTCGTGTTCATCGATGACATTCTGGTGTATTCGGAGACGGAGGAAGAACACGCCGAGCATCTTTGAATAGTGTTGGAAACATTAAGGAGAGAGAATATGTATGCAAAATTCTCCAAGTGTGAGTTTTGGATGCAGAGAGTGCAGTTTTTGGGGCACGTTATCGACAAGAATGGTGTTTCGGTGGATCCAGCAAAGGTAGAAGCGATTATCAATTGGGAGCAGCCGAAGACGCCAACAAAAATCAGGAGTTTCTTAGGATTAGCGGGATACTATCAAAGATTCATCCAGGATTTTTCAAAATTAGCATCGCCGTTGACCAATCTTACTAGAAAGACAGTTAAGTTCGTTTGGACGGAAAAGTGTGAAGAGAGTTTCTTAGAATTAAAGAAGAGGCTTAGTCAAACACCTATGTTAGCTTTACCGAACAACACGGGAGGGTTTGTAGTGTATAGTGATGTGTCACACAAGGGTCTTGGCTGTGTACTAATGCAACACGGCAGGGTCATTGCGTACACTTCACGTTAGCTGAAAGATTATGAGAAGGGTTATCCGATTCATGACCTGGAATTAGCAGCAGTAGTTTTTACCTTGAAGATTTGGAGGCATTATTTGTATGGTGAGAAATGTAAGATATATACGGACCACGAGAGTCTGAAGTATATCTTCATGCAGAAAGAATTAAACATGAGGCAGCGCCGATGGCTATAATTGATCAAAGATTATGCTTGTGAGATTCTGTACCATCCAAGCAAAGCAAATGTAGTGGCAGATGCCTTGAGCAGAAAAGGCAGAGAGAAGTTATCGAAGCTAACCGTTCAAGAAGAGTTAGTGAAAGATTTCGAATGATTAGATTTGGAGGTTAAGTATCCGATGGAGACCAACGAGAAATTATTTACAGTGACAGCGAGCCCGACTTTATTAGATAAGGTTAAGGAGGCACAAGAGAAGGACGAAGATTGTGATATTATCAAGAAGCGGATTGTTGAAGGTGACGATTTGAAATTCAAGATTGATAGCACTGGACTGCTAAGGTTTGAAGGACGAATTTGGGTACCATTAGTACTGGAATTAAGGGAATAAATTTTGCAAGAAGCGCACAGTACGAGATACTCGATACACCCAGGAAGCACGAAGATGTTCCAAGACTTGCATCATCACTTTTGGTGGCCAAACATGAAGAGGGAAGTTGCAGAATGCGTAAGTAGGTGTTTAACTTGTCAGAGAGTCAAGGCAGAGCACCAACGACCAAGCGGGTTATTACAACCGTTAGAGATTCCAGAATGGAAATGGGAGCACATCACGATGGATTTTGTGGTGGGACTTCCGGCAACGCAGAAAGGGCACGACGCCATATGGGTAATTGTAGATCGTCTTACAAAGTCAGCTCATTTTTTACCGATTAAGATTAAGTATAGTTTGGACCAGCTAGCCAGATTATATGCCAAGGAAATTATCTCGAGACATGGGGTGCCGGTATCTATTGTATCTGATAGAGATCCGCGATTCACGTCGAATTTTTGGAAGAGTCTTCAAAAGAGATTGGGGACACAGTTATGAATGAGTACCGCGTATCATCCATAGACCGATGGGCAAAGCAAAAGAATAATTCAAACACTTGTAGACATGCTCCGAGCTTGTGTAATGGACTTCAAGGGTAGTTGGGAGGATCACCTTCCATTAGTAGAGTTTGCGTACAATAATAGTTATCACGCTAGTATTGGAATGCCACCGTACGAAGCGCTGTATGGGAGAAAATGTCGAACACCGTTGTGTTGGGACGAAGTTGGAGAACGTCGACTGTTGGGACCAGAATTGGTACAGCAGACTGTAGAGATTATCAAGGTGATAAGAGCACGACTGGTAGCAGCTCAAGATCGCCAGAAGAAGTATGCGGACTTGCATCATAAGAAGAAAGAATATGAATTAGGAAGCTATGCTTTTCTAAAAGTATCTCCCTGGAAGGGGAAGATTCATTTTGGGAAGAAGGGCAAGTTGAGCCCTAGGTTCATAGGACCGTTCGAGATTCTGAGGCGAGTCGGTGAAGTGGCGTACGAGGTGGAGTTACCTCCTGAACTTGAGCACATTCATAACATGTTTCATGTGTCAGTGTTGCGGCCGTATAAACTAGACTACAAGCATGTTATCTCCTATGAACCTATCCAAGTCGAGAAAGACTTATCATACGAGAAAGTTCCTGTCCAAATACTAGATAGGAAGGAACAGAAGCTGAGGAATAAGATCATTCATTCCGTTAAGATTCTTTAGAGGAATCACGCAGTTGAAGAAGCTACATGGGAGCTAGAAGAGAAAATGAGAGCGAATTATCCGTTTTTATTTGAGTAACCTTATTTTTACAATTTTGAGGACGGAATTTTTATAAGGGGGGAGGGATGTAACGACCATGAATTTTAAACTCCTTATTTATTAAATATGTGATTTAATTTTAATGAGTTAGTTTTGTGAGCATATTTAAACCTTAACTGATTATGTGATTATGTGAGATAGGGCCTATGCAATAAATTGCTAGGATTATTTAAAGGAAGTCACTAATGGTTTATTTAAATTAGTGGACTAGCCCTGAGACTTTAATAGCAGAGAATTGATAAGATTATTAAAAACTAAATATTCAACTTATTTGAATATCGTGGTAGGATTTGAACGTGTTTGATTAATTTCAATCATGATTAATTATTTGATAATTATTATAAAGAAATAATAATTAATGAGTAAGAGATTAATAAATATAATAATATTATATTTACTTGATTAATTGTTTCATACAAGCATGTGATATGTTAAACCTTTAATATAAGGTAGTTATCTATATTGTATATAATACAATGTGGCTTTTGATATGGCTATGTATATTATATATAGACTATATAGTAAGATTTATTTGTATTAGTAGAGTTACACAATAATATTATTTATGTGACATGAAGTGTGTGAGTAAACATTCATGTATACCTCATCAATATATAGTAATATCAATAAATAATTGATCTCAGTAAGTTATTATGATGATAACAGTTATAATAATGAGTAATAATAATACCCAATTGCTTTTCATTCGGTATTAAGGAAAATGAGCATGGATTATATGTTGTGCACTTATTCATTATTAATTGCTATTTGAGATAACATAGTATCACCCATTTAAATGTATACAGAGTAAATACATATAACTTAAGGAAATACTATGTGCATATAGAATATATAATCTAAGTATATATATATTATGCTAAGTGTGGAGCATACATAATATATATACAATTTGCAAATGCTGAGGTTACATTGTCCCTAAATGAGAGGCCATCCTCAAAGTCTTCTCACGTGAACAAACAAAGCTAGCTACACTCTACATTTCTTTCTCAAATTCATAAATTCTAGCTAATGATTATAGGAGATGTGGATTTCATGATGAGAGTTACCAACTCTCACCAACTTCTTCTTATCTATTGTAAATTCTTGCAATCCTCTGTTTTGATTTAATGAACAAAGTCAAGACCCAGATATACAAATTGCCTATATAAGAGCACTTCTTCCCTCTCATTTTCTTTTGCTGAGAATTCTGTGAAGCAAGGCTAGCTTGAGTATAGTATTATAGTGAGCAAGTTTTGTGAGAGTTATCAATGAGGAATTTATTTAGCAGCAAGTTCAGTTTCCATTTGCAGAGGTATACCTTCTACCATTCCCATTCTTGTTCTTCAAATTTTGTGAAATTGCTAAGTTCTTGATTCTTTGAATTAAGCATGTATTTGTTGATAATTGATTTGGGATATGTTACTTAGTGTTATTCAAACTTCTAAATATGTTAGATTAGCAATATGTTATGTTAGAAATGAATCTCGTATGAAAATTTCTGAGTTGGTCTAAGTTCTGTCGTTGCTGGGCAGCTACTGTCTCTGGCCTGAGCCCTGCGCAGCTGCGCCAGTATTGTACTGCCCAGCAGCGCAGCTGCGCCAGTACCAGCTTCCAGATTCTGTTTTCTGTTAAGTGTTGTGATAAACTACCATGTGATATACTATTGGAACAAGCTTGTGAACATGATTTAAATGTAGATATTAGTACAACGACATGATATAAGTATGTATTCCTTGATGCTACACGTATATGCCATGACCATATGTTTTAAAAAGGGAAACTTGTAATTTCAAAAGTGAACCTTGTCATGGACGTATCACGTGAACATTCTAATTTTATGAACATGATAGTATAGTTTATATTAACATGAAATGCATGTTTAAAGTGTTAATCACACACTAGCATACTTGATCGAAAGTTAAGATGTTTTCAAAGTAGAACTTAAAGAACTTTGAAAACGAACTTGACCAAGGTTAATGTCTTGAGATTTCTGACCGTATAAGATCGTTTATGTGACTTAGTTATGTGTTCAAAGACATGTGAGTTATGATCACGAGACACTTAACATGTACTATGATGCCTTTATTAACTTAGTGTGATTTTTCAACGAAAAGCTTAGAACGTGAAAGATTATATCATCGATCACCATGTGGATTACGTATTGATCATGCAAGCATGTATATTAGAGTTCATTATGCCTATAGACATATTAACATGGACCCATTTGTTTATACATGAGTTTCGCATGTGCACGCATATTCATAGAAAATAAATTTTTAAGGCATAACCTATGTAATTTAAGTATATATGAGTAATATACGCACAAACATGCTTACTAAGTATTGTTAGCCTCGTGATGTGGTAATATGATTATGTAGCTAACCCTTGTAACATGGAATTGATTATCTTAAGGTATGTGAACTACCGGCATGAAAACATATGACTTTGAATGTGGTTAGAATGAGCATGCTAAGTTTAAAAATTGAAATTATAACCATAGAGCATGTATATTAATTAATGTCAGTAGTCTGAATGCTAGTGAATAAACTCAGGTTGTCCAGCAGCATAAAAAAATTCATTTTTGGTTTGAACAGTGAGTGGCGCAGCTGCGCCACTCTTAAAGCTTAAACCTGCGCAGCTGTGCCAGGCCACTTTCAAGTCTGGACAGTTTGTGAAATCTAATTTTTGGCAGTTAACATATAATGACCTATAACATGTTAAATATGGTCTGTTTGATACAAATTGTGGTCTTATGTGATAGACTTACCTGATGACTAGATTTTTGTATGTACGAACTTATGTTAGTTTACACATACTAATTGAAAGACCGACTTATTAATGTTAGGTCGTTTCAATGCAGTTTAATTAAAGCTAGAACTTATTCGTAGCAGAACTAACAGGCAAGTATTCTAAATTATTGCACTACCTTATTCAATAAATCGTGTAAGCGGGTTCTTAACTTCACTTGATTTGAATGCAAGTTCCCTTACACTCTTTATTGTGCAAGTTCCTATCCTTCTCATATTATATTGAGAAGGTTATTATCGTATTGACTGTTAATTATTTAAAGCTTGACTTTATTTCCAAGCATGCTATTAGGTGGTTTAATTACTTTACAATTATTCCACATCGATATTATTATTATTCGCACTTGGTGCACTTGAGTTCGTACAGTCTTGGACTCGTACATCATTTAAAGTTCTATAATTCTTGAACTGTATCAGATAGAGTCTGAACCCTTGTTAGGTCAGACAGGTATATGAAATTTTATAAAAGCTATCCAAACCAATTGATGGTAAGGTTTCTTAGACTGAAAGAACACCCTTATATTATAAGGGAGTAGCAGGTATCTAATATAAAATACAAACAGCAGAGTGAATGTTATGCATATACATGGCGTACGCGAGGCTGATCCCCTCAAGTACTATTCTGTAGCCAGTAACCAAAGGGTCAATCAGCTATTGATTCCGTTGGAGTTTTATAGTTCAAAAGTCTACTTGACTACCAGTTATTCTAAAAGCAATCATTATTCTTGCTTCCGATATTCATATTGTTGAATTCATTGTCAGATATATTTCTTTCATCATGATATATCCTTTATTGTTGTATTTAAACTTGCTGAGCAAACTTGTTGCTCATTCTTGCTATATCATGACTTATATTGCAGTTAAGCCCGAGACTTCAGGGAAAGACAAGGGTAAAGGGAAGATGTAGGATTGGTTTGCAAGGAGCAGACTTTATCTTTTTGTTTAATTAAATTACTATTATGTAATATGATCCCTAATGACTATTCTGGGGTATGTTTATATGTTTGTATTTAGGTTATCGAATCTTGGGACTAGTAACACCTTTTGAATGAACGACATACGTTTATTATATTTCTGTATTTAGTTATTGTATGTTGTTTAGAGATGGATATTTGTATTGTTTTGTGACAACCGGACCGGGGTCAGAGGACCCGAATTCGGGGGTGTCACATACAATCCCTCTCACATCTTCTTCATATTCTCTAAACTCTACCCATTATCCCCCCCCCCCCCAATAGTAAACCCCGTTCATCTGTTCTTCATCTCCGGACACAAGTCTCCATCAAAACCTAACCCTAGCCACTTTAATTCCATCATCATCATCAATTAGGGTTGACAAAAAAGGGATTCTAGAGGAGAATTTTGGGGATCGATTTTTAGCAAAGTTAGGGTTTGCTCACAGAATTCAGAGGTAAAGTTTGGGGGTTGTCTTGTGCAATTCAATTTAGGGTTTGTCAGTGCAAGTTTCTGCAGAAATTATGAGTCCAAAAAGAGCTCACTCACGCACTCTGGAATACTCTTCTAACAGTGGCCAAGATGAGAATAATGTGGACTTGACCAAATTCATCAACCTTTTGGCACAAACTCACTATTACAGGATTGTAGCTAAGATGTTTGTGAAGGAACGGGGACTGAAGCGGTCCAAGGAAGATGGCTAAATGCTAGACATGATCAGAGAGAGGTCTTGTTTTGGGGTTGTAGCAACACCTGTGCCTGGTCCGATGGCCTTAGCTCGGGAATTTTATGCAAATGCCAGGGAGACACAGAGTGGCATCTCTTTCGTCCGGGGCATACAAGTTAACTATCATCCACCAGCGATTCGCGAGGTGTTCCATTTGCCTTCTCTCCCGGCTGGTCAAGTAAATTGGGTTGAGGCTGAGCCCTTTGAGACAAACTTAGACAGGGTCATCACAGACTTATGAGTGTCAGGCACTCAATGGAATCTTAAGGCGGGCACAAATACAAAGACTAATTTCCCCAGTGATAAACTGAATCGGTATGCAAAGGCGTGGAATCTGTTCATATGCGCCAATCTGATGCCTTCCATTCACCAGCATGATATCACGGCTGAGAGAGCCATTATTTTGTGGGGGATCATCCCGGGAAAATACCTCGATACTGGACATCTGTTGCATCAGTCCATGCTACGCTTCATGAGAGGCAGTACCACCTGCGGGATTCTGCACGCTTCAATTGTGACACATCTGTGTGCCCAGGCGGGAGTTGAGTGGGACGATGAACAGGTGCAGACGCCTAGCCAGGACATCAATCATGCCTCCATCAAGAAATTAGCAGAGTGGAGTGGTGGCAAGGCACACCAGCGAGGCAAAGGATTCATCCTGCCTACTTCTCTACCAGTACCTCCATCACAGCCATCAGAGGCAGCCGGACCTCCTCCAGCCAGTACAACGAGTCAGGATCGCTAGATGAGGTGACTGTAGGCAAAGATGGATGCTCTTCATGGCAACTTCATGACCTATGCTGATGGACTATCTCGTGCCCTGAGTGAGGCCTTTGCACAGCAGGGGACACTTGTGGACTGGCCAGTGTTCAGTTCTGCCATGCCTTATCTGCTGCCAGACTCACCACCCGAGTCGGGTGGCCATGCCGATACTTAGGGGAGTTTCCTTACCCTTTTTCTCCATTGAGGACAATGTATATCTTAAGTTTGGGGGTATTGGGTTATAGTTTTTAGTATTGCATTGTAGTTAATTGCATATAGTATTGATTGCATGTTTATATTTGTTAGTTAGTTAATTTTGCATGAATTTTTTTTCAGTTTTCTTTTGTTTTGTTTATTTAGTTATGCATTTAGTCGCATTGCATAGCATAATCCCATATTTTTGGTCTGTTGAATTCCAGTCTGGCCGATGATGATATTGAAATGTTATAGATTTTTGAACTCAGTTGATAACTTAGCTTAGTTATAATTTCATACATGATGTAGTCTCTGCCTGTTGCTTTGATGTTAACGGATAGCACAGCATTGTTATTATCTGCTTGTTGGTTAGATTAGCACATGCTTGTCTTCTGAGGGGAAAACTTATTTTTAATAATAAAATTATGTAGAAAATGAGTAATAACCATAATGACATAGAAATTCAAGTTTGGGAAAAACATTGGGTATGCATGCTATAAAAAAAGAAAAAATAAAAATAAAAGAAAAGAAAATGAGAAAAAGAAAAAAATAAAATAAACACCTTGGTTAGCTAAGTCTTGTGGCCAGTTGATACTCGAGCAAGTACGCCCTAGGGGATTGTCTCTACACCCAGCGCCCTAAAGCCTTATGGTTTGGGAGTCGTTGGTCGAAAGCTCGTTAAATGGGTATCATTGAAAAGCCTAAGAGGGCTTGGCATTGCATAGTAGGGTGTAACCACGGGAAAGTGCGCATGTCGCCCTCGTGAGTGAATAAAAGTAGAATAATCCCTTTGTTGACCTTTAGCTTGTGTTGAAGTGTTGGATTGGTTGTTGTTTCATATATATGCAAAGTTCTTGACTTAAAACCTTAGTTTTCTTCCTTAGAAGCATAGCATGTGGAATCTTCACCTTTATCAAGCTTATTTGTGGATATAGCACACACACACTACATCATTGTCAACAGGTTATGATTTTTGGATTGTATGTCCTTATGACTTTAGCTTGGTTTGATGCTCTGTTCATATATCTTGTTATTTCTCTGAGGCACATCTTATTGGAATTCACAACATGACTAAAATTTTGGGATTCATCTTCATAGTAGAGTAGTTTGCATAGCATGTAGTTTGCATTTGTGTTTGTTTCTTGAGGGCAAGCAATAGTTCAAGTTTGGGGGTATTTGATAAATAGATTTTATACCTACTTATTGGCTATCAACATGCTAGAACTATATCTTAACCTCAAGTGTTTTAGTTACTTTTGATGATTTTTATCTTTGTTTTATAAGTTGCATGAAGGAAACTCTAATGGCAAGGAAATGGCATGGAATTGGCATGGAATTGACAAGATGGTGAGCATGTGGTGAACTGACAATGGAGCATAGCATGGGGACTTGAAATGTCAAGTGAAAAGGTGCAAAGAAAATTTGCAGCAAACAAATGGACTTGAAGCATGTAACGATTGAGATTTTATATTTAATTTTAAATATTTATTGAATTAAATAAATATTTTATATGATTTATTTATTGAGTAATAAATAAATATTTTATGTGAATTATTTATTGAGTGAAATAAATAATTATGTGATTTATAGAAATGATTTAATTAAGTGTTACATATTAATTTAATGAATGTTATTTAATTGATGTGTATATATTAATTTTATATTATAGTTCTAATTTAATTGAGAGAATTAAATTAGATGAATTATGTGATGAAGTGTTACATGAATTATAATTAGCGAGTAATTATAATTATGTGGTAATTTTATGTGATTAATTGATGTTAGATTTTAATTAATTAAATTAGTTGATTAATATTTAATTAATTAAAATGTGACATTAAAGTATGTGTTAAATGATTTGTTAAAATAAAGAAAAGGTTTTAAATTGTTTTGCCAAGCAAAGCCCTTGTATTTGTTTTAAACCTATTTATACCAAGCAGGGCCCTAACTATCAAAAAGTTGTTTTTAAATAAACTGTTACCAAATAATACCTTAGAATTAATAATCTATTTTTGAAAATAACCTTGTTTTGCCAAACAAGGCATTGTGATTTTTGAATTTTTGTAACTTACATAATAAATGTATTTATTATATATATTAAGTAATTAGCAGTTACATATATATCATTAGTATACATATATTATATCAGTAATAATATATCTAAACTACGTTAGTTTTTCTTAAGTCTAAACTAAGAACTAAGAAGAAAAGAGAACAGAAAAAAGGAAGAGCAGAGAAGAGAAAAGAGGAAGAAGAATTGCTAGAATTGAACTCACATCGCTTTCTCTTTCAATCTATTAACAAAAGGTTTTATCTATAATCTCTAATTATTATAGAACTCAATTCATATGTTTCATGTATTTTATTCTCTATCAAAAGTTGAGTTTTCATGAAGTTGTATAATTATGACTATGTATATATGATGTTCATATGTTTTCATATGTAATTGTGTGTCATGGAAAGATTTTCAAAATACAATTGTTGTAAAAACCAGTTTTAAAGTTATGATCCTTATATTTTCATTCTCTGTAAAATATGTTTTGGAAGTTGTATAGCATGATGGATATATATATATATATATAATTGTGTTCATATCATGTCTATATGTGATGGTATGCTTAATTAGTTGTTTAATTCATGAATATATATATATATATATATGATATAATGGAGAATTTATGTTTTTCAAAAGTCACAGTGAAGTGTCTGGAAAAAAATAAAGTTTCTCATAGAAATCAAAATGTATGTTGATTGTTGATTTTTGTATAAATTAATTGTGGAATATGTTATTATGTTTAGAAATTAGTTGATCGGGATTGGAATTGTGAGAATTGGTTTTAAAACAAATTCGCAGTGTTCAATTTCATCTAGAACACTGACATTGGTATTTTCTTTAAATTTTTGTAAAAATTAAGCGTTGTAATCTTGCTAATTGATGTATTAGTGTGTTCAAAACATGTTAGAAGCTTTGCTCTTTGTTTTTGTAAAGTTTTATATGACAATTGTTGGCTGAATTGAGAACTCATTGTAGAGAATTAAGCCAATTTGGCTTTTCTCTGCACTGTTCGCGAAGCTGCTCTGTTTCTGTCCGCTGCCAGCGCAGCTGTGCAGGCAGTAAGGGTAGAAGCGGCGCAGCTGCGCCGATGTGTTTTCGCAGGTTTGGCCCCTGCCCAGCTGCGCCGGTGTCAAGGCTAAAGGTGGCGCAGCTGCGCCGTGTCCCGAGCAGTGGCAGTGACTTTAGTTCTTGTGCAGTTTATTTTAAAGCCTTAGTTTAATTATTCATTGATAGTGGATATATATATTTAAATGATATAACATGTTGTTATATGATTGTGATAATTTAATATTTGGGAAATAAAAGAAATTTTAAAAACCTAATATAGTATTTAAATTATAAACTATAATTGTTTAATTGTACAATAAGTTACTTAATTATAATTAAGAGTAAATATTTAATTTAAATTATAGTTCTGTGAAATTATAATGTATAGAAGTTGATTTATTTTAATCAATTAGATGTTAATTTAAATTATAATTTATGTAACTATAATTTAATAAATGCATGTTTAATTATGGATTATAATTTGATAATTGCATGATTAATTATAATTTGTGTAATTAAATGCATGATGTGGTTTAATTGATTATAATTATTTATAATTTAAATGGTAATTATAATTTAAGTAATTATAATTTAATTAAGTGTTTGAATTATAATTGTTTAATTATAATTTAGTTAAATACATAATTGATTTAATTATGTGAATATGTAGGTGATGTAATTAACTATGTGATAGTTGATTATTGTTATGTAATTAGAGTGAGTTAACCATGAGGGTTAACCACTTATGTGAATTAGTTACGTGTTAACTAATTTAGGCTATTGTGATTGAATATATATGTGTAGGAAGTATTAAAGTACGTGAATTGTGTTAAGTAGCTTGCGCTTGAGGCAAGTCTTCTAAACCCTCAACTCGTTAATTTTATGCAAGTTTTCTAAACCCTAATCTTGTATAATTTCTGGAATTCATATATTCATTATTGAAAATGTCCTTTCCATTTCTGTATTGGACAATTGTTTATTTAATTGAAATGATCTTAACTTATCGTTCAAGTAAGATCCAGTTATTATGTTAAATGCTTTAAATTTACTTCTAAAGCATATGTTAATTCATAATTCTTTTATTTATAAATTATTGGAAGTCGATTCAACTAATCCTTAGTTGATGAACGTGAATTCTAAATTACCCTTGTAAGCTTATCCAAACCAAACTTTCTTTGGTGCGGACTCGAATTCAAATTACTGAGTTGAACAACCCTATTTACTAGGGGAGGTTACTACGCATAGCGTTAAGATGTTTGTGCACAATACATGCTACAAAGGGCTGATCCCCCTAAGTACGAGTTAAGGTCCATAGTCTTATTGACTGTTAAAGGTTTAAATAGAAATATTTATAACCTAGGACAAAAAGAGTTCAAAGGTCTTGTGACCCTCAGATAAATTCTATATTAGAATTTGAATGTTGATAGAGAATTATTATTCAATTCTTTATTGTTGAAGTAAGCTAAGTTATTCAATTTTTTTTAAAGATATCCTTTCATGTACATATTATTGTTAAACTCCAGTGAGCTGTGGTTTGCTCACTCTTGCATTAAATAACAATTTCAGTTAAGGTTGATAACGTTGATGCTCCGTCTACGAGTAAGGGCAAGGGAAAGCAAAGCAAGTGAAAACTTGTTTTTATTTAATTGAGAATGATTGTAATAAGACTTGAATGTTATGTTTTTGTTTCCGCACTTTATTATATTCATGTCAGGGTTAGAGTAACCCGAGATTATCTTAAAAAGGTTGTAACCCTTATTTTAAGGGAGATTTATTTATTTTAATTTAAGTTGTAGTTTATTTTACATTATTCATTGGGTAGATGAATGTTATATTAGAAAGTGAACACCAAATCCTGTGGAAACGAAGTACCCGGATTTGGGGGTGTCACAAAGCATACACCAACAGAAGTATTGCAGCAGCAGGCAGAGAAGACCAGCCACGCGGCCGCGCCAGCTTGAAGAGTAAATTCAGCATGCCTGCGCTAGGAGGAAACCGGACTGCATATCAGTGCGCCCGCGCCCCAAATGGCTTGTGGGGTGGCGCGGTCGTGCCAGTCAACTTTTCATCAGAGTTGACTTTTACTTAAAAAATTGTTGTAGCATGTTTTTCCTTTAAAGGGTGTAATTGCAAGTTACGAGACTAAGTTTTAATAGTTTTTATTTCCATTCTAGGGTTTTGAAGAGCTAGAGAGAGTTCTTAGCTACTATTTTATTCTTTTGGCTTCTCTCTTGGTTCTTAGTAGATTTTGATTATTAGGATTTTTGAATTTGGTTTATTGTGGTTTTGAACTTAGCTTGAAGGTTTACTTTGTGCAGAGAAAAATCAGATTTATAATTTTTTATTCCCTTGATTCTCTTTGTTTCAATTTTATAATCTCAATGCTTGGACAAAATCCCATAATGGTTATTGCTTTAGTGATGAACTAATCACCATTATGGGATTCTAATGGAGCTTTTTGCTTATTTCAGATCTCTATGCCTCTTTGTTGCACTTAATTAATGTATGGATTGCCTAGCATGGTTGTGTTAATTGTTTATATGCTTGATCACCATCTACCTTATTAATTTGTATGGAATTGAAAGAGGAAGTACAAATTCAGATTTGTCCATGTTAGCATGTGTTCATAAAATTTGCATGTGATAGATTTTGTGATTCGTAACCCGGATAGACATATACCGGCTTACCATGTGTAGTCAATTGAGAGAGCTTGCACTTAAATTGATATTACTTATAAGTCACATAGAAATATAGTGAGTTAGGTAATATTGATGTTCTCATGAATTCTATATCTTTTGTGGATTTTATGTGATATAGGCATGGTATATCTAAAGATAGCCATGTTTCACCTTTGTGCTCTCGACTAGCAATCCGAAGTAATTAATTAGGCTTAACAAAAGGTATATAATCTGGATGATGCATTAAGTGAAGTTAGGATCCCATATCTTCCCAATTTGAAGCAGTCGCTTGTTAATTAGTTTATTAGTTGATAATTGTTATTATTAGTTAAATCACATCTTATTCACTCGTTTAAGCAGCCAGAAATAGCTACAAAGTTATTGTATGATAGATTAGAAATAGTTACTTTTCTCCGTGGAAACGATACTTGACTTATCATATATTACTTGTTGACCGTGTATACTTGCACGTGTGTGTCTGTTTTGTTAACACCGAAACAAGCCAACAGAACCAAACAAGGATCGCTAAGCTAAGACAGTGTTCGTCGAAAACAACCCAGCAAACCTCGAAATGAGTGCCATCGACGATAAACCAACTAACTACCGTCGGGAAATAGAAGATACTTCTCAGCTATCAGCATCATCGTTTTAGACCTCTACTCAGTCAGACTAGATTGGATTATGCCACATTTCGCATAGAATTTATGAAAGCTCAGTCTGCGTAGGTTAACTTTCTCCGAACCGGGACCACAGGAGCACACTTCGAGACGACGAGCCCCACTTAGCCCAGCTACATACATGTATGCGGCTAGCCGCGCACATGTATGCGGCTAGCTCGAACAACTTAAAACCCCCACAATAGTTTATTTTGAAGAAAGAGATATAATTTTAGAGAGAGAAAAGAAATTCTAGAGAGAGAAGGGCTCGGGTTTGGCATATAAACACCAACTTAAAGTTATTTCATCTTTTTTATCATCCACTTGGAGCCCCGGGAGTGTTCTACGTTGACCACGGGAGTTAAAATGCTTGTTCATTCGTCCCCCAAGGTGAAAAAATGCACTTTCTAGCTATGTTCTTTGTAAATGTTGTTCAATATACTAGATTGATGATATATATTGTTTAAATCTAGTTAATCTTGTTGTTTATAAGCATATTGTGTAATAGTTGATAGATATTACGTTTCTATCGTTATATTGTGCTTATTGTGTTGTAAATCGAATATGGAGGCTAGATCTACCTAGATCTAAGCCGAATCTAGCCTTTGAGTGGTTATTAAGCATGAAGCTTTAACCCGTGTGCAAGATCGGTTTAGATCCATGGTAGATCTACGTGTTTATTATTTTAAATGGTCCCGGTTACCCCATATATCCCTAGATTTCTATCTAAAGGCGGAAGGGGTCCGAAATGGCTTGAAATGGTGATTTCAACCGTAGGAATCATCTAATATCAAAGCCTAGGACATTGTAGATATGTATTTCCGTATAAATAATGTGAGCCTAGGAATCCCGGTGTTGAGATCCCCGATTGGATCCCGACTTGATTCCCACGATGGACCGGTTTTGATGATGTAATGTTTAAATAGCACAAATATCATTGTATATGTAATATTTGGACCTTGAAAATGAATTTGAGGGGTTAGTCTTGAGAAATTGGATTCAAGATCCCGTGATAGTGAAAAATTTAATTGAGGGTGCTCGGTTTCATCTAGATGGCTTACATGCTCGATGATGATCCGACCCTTTTTGGCATTTTTTACATGCATATCATCAAAATGATTTCTAATAAAACCACAAAGAGCTTTCAATCATAATAAAGAGATCCGCGGTAGATCACCTTTCGAACGTAAAGATAAATAAAAGGAAGTATCGAAATCTTCGATTCCTAGTCGGGCAAAGGATTTGAAAACCTTGCTTTCCAAAACATCATTTCAATTCATACATCTTGTTAAAAATGAACTTTTTGTTAAATCAAATCCTTCATACCTAGGCACAAAAGAGGTACAACACTACTTTCAAATAAATCAAAATAAAGACTTAGAATAAAAATGAATAAAGCATTTAAAATAAAACACACATACACACACACTCTCTCACATACACACACACACTTTATGCATAGAAAATCAATAAGATGTGGTACCGTATTTTCACGAGAGTTGGAGGTGCCTAACACCTTCCCCTCGCTTAACCTAGCCCCCAAATTCCACGAATCTCGGGTTTCAGACCAACCTTATGGAGTCACATATTGGACCATATTGAGAGAACTATTAAAACTCTTATGAGTTGGTACATCCATTTAAAGAATACCAACTGGCGACTCTGTCTCATTCGGTCCAATCATAAAATAATAAAATCAATCTTTTCAAGTCGTCGACACTTATGTCGGTACCACTTTCCTAAAAACTCACCCTTTGATAAAATCCATAGACATAGCGAAATGGAAAAAGGGTAAGACAAAAAACAAACTTAGGAAAGATGGACTTCTACCATCAGATTTTTCCCGGCGTCGACACTCCATCTATCAACACTCCTCCGATTATAAACCCTGATGACGTCACTGCTATGTGTAGTGACTTGTAATGGCCCGTCCCTTCTGCGGGTATATCATCGTCAGTGAAAGATATCACATTATTGTTGAAGATGTGTTCTATCACATGACAAAATTTCTCAGTATCTACCGTCTTTGGCAGATGGGCTTCGTCCAGTACTTTCACCAGAATGTTGCGATGATCCACCTAGGACAAGAATAGGTCCAGGATGGATATCTATTTAGGCGCCTCTTTCAAGCTTTGCACCACCTTGATCTCATTATGCCCCATTTTGCTGAGGAATTCTTTAATTTTCTCTTCAGCCACTCTCCCTTTAGCTTTAATGAGTGAATTGATCACCTGCTGAGGCACATACAGTGAATTTTCCTTTGATACATTGGCAATGTTGTTTGAGGTTGAACCTTCATCCTTCCCATAGTTTCATAGGACTCTTTTCAGGCTTACGATAGGGTATTGTGGTCTGAAGGGATCAAAGACTCGGGCGCCACCACTTTCACAGGATTCTGTATTTCTTGGACCCCTTTCCCTTGCAGTATCAGGGGTGTGATGGCTATATCCTTCTCACAAGAAATAACAGCCACTGTTCCTCATCGAGATAACCACAATCTTGGTTTCCTTTTATCAGTTCACCACTTTTAATCAGATTCTGAATTAAACGACGAAGTCCCCAATAATCCTCGGTGTCATGATCGGGTGCGTTGGAATGATACTGACAGATTCGGTCAGGCTTGAACTTCCTGGATCGAGGGTTCACTGGGGGTAACAAATCTGTAACCATCCCCTCATTGATCAGCATTTGGAGAATTTCTTTCATCGGCTGGTTCAAATTAATGAAGTTCCTCTGGAAGGCGAATTCCCTATCACCTTGGAACTTCTCTTCCTTGGCCACCTTGTCAGCCCAGGGTTCATGTTCATGAAACTGATAATGATCCCTCATAGCAATGGGGCTAATTTCCAATGTAAGAGGACTTGCTTCATGCTGGTTGGTCTGATTTATTATCTATCTGGTTATCTGATGTTGATACACGACCAGATCCGCCAACTGTCCAATTTATTCCTTAATAGACTTGATTTCCTGTTCTATCAGGAATCACCTTTCTGAGAACTCCCAACTATCTAGGCTATTGGTGCTTGATTAAGTTGACTCTCCGATATATCGGAGGTATTTGGATCTATCTCCATTCCTTGTGCTAATCATATTGACACTCTCCTATTTGTGTTGAGGGAGTGCATTATCTTGTACATGCGATTGCTCTGGTTTGGTCACCACAATCTCTCTGTTATCTATCAAGTCTTGGATTTTGTGCTTAAGAGATTAACAGTCTTGTGTATCGTAGCCCGGGGATCCGGAATGGTATGCACACTTTTTACTTGGGTCAAAGTTCCGTCCGCCGGTACTGGTTGGTGGAAGGAGTTGAATAATCTTCTTTTATACTGTCAACAGTTTTAGCACATTTTCTAGTGAAACCCCTAAAGGGGTGAATGTTCACCGATGTCTGGCCTCCATAGCCTTCTAAAATGGAGGATTAAGAGGTTGTGCTGGAGCTTGAAAAGGGGAATAGTTTCTCATTTGAATGGGCATGCTGCTCGAATCGCTTCTCTGATTCTGTCCTTGCAGTATTAACGACATTCCTTCTTCTTTCTTCTTGTGTACTCTCTGGAGATTACTCCCATAACTCCCAGATTGGATATTCTCAGCCACGGCTTCCAAGGCGATAAGATCTTTTATCTTCCCAGACTTTAGCCCCATTTCAGCCATCTCTCCGTGTTTGATCAACTCCTAGAATGGTTTTCCTATACCTGCTAGGACCTTTTCATAATACGGAGCTTCTTGAATGTCGATGAAGGTCATGACTATCTCAGATTCAGTTATAGGCAAGGTGACTTCTGCTACCATCCACCTCCATCGTTGGGCATACTCTCTAAATGACTCAGTGTTTTGCTTCTTAATTTTGGTGATTTGATATCTATCTGGAGCCATCTGAGACTGGAAGCTGTATTGATTGAGGAAAGCATATGCCAGCTCTTCCTAACTGTGAATTTTGGAATTATCCAGTCGGGCATACCAGGATCTAGCCTCTCCTGTCATACTTTTCTAGAATAATTGCATTCTAAGCTTCTCGTCCTCTGTATAGGATCCAAGCTCTCCAATGAATACCTTTAAATGGGTGTAGAGATCTCTTAATCCATCATATTTCTTAAAATTAGGGACTTAAAATTTATTGGGGTAACGAGCCCCTGGGAATATACATAAATCTGAGTAATTGATGGACCGGATTATTTCTTCCACTTGTTGGACCTTCTTCAGAATATCACCAGCTTCCTGCTCTTTGTTGAGGTTGATGATTTCAGGGATTTTGTTGGTTATGTCATGGTTTTGAGGCTCAAGAATCTGAGTATCTTTCTTTTCGGTATCCTGACTGCCACCGGGTGCAGATAATTATATATAACCAGGTGTTTATTTCCCTTGAAGGCCTTTGCTTTGTTCTTTCAAGAAAATAGCCAATTTTAATATCTAGTTCTTTAATCCTTCAAACTCCTCCCTAGAGACAGGGGTGGATTCAGGTTGAGCACTTGAAGCTATGTCTGAAGATGGGCTTAGTGCTTTTTTAGATTTTGACCTGGTGACAAGACCAATTTGTACCTACAATAAACGTAGGTGTGTTAATTTTGATGTATGTATATCAACAGGATGCATGCCATGATGTGTTTATTTTTGAGATTTTTTAATCTTATCCTATAAAATAAAGGTTAGTTGTTTTGATGACAGGATAATATGACAGGTTTTTACAAGATATGGAATGTATATTTACATTATAAAATTTACATTGGAATTGGAAAATTGACATTGAATTGAAAGAGGAAGGCATGAAGAAGCTTCCCTTTGGATTTGGTTAATCAGAGGTTGACCTATCTTAGGCTACTCTCGCTGCTTTTCAGCATGAAGGTCCCCAGATCTTCGCAATCTACTAAAGGGTCTTTCAATTGGAGCAGATCTGAGTTGTGCCTTTCCTGAGCCTCATAGGATTAGTCTCCTTTGAGTCCAGCAATCAAACACCGATGGATTCTCCTCCTGGTGGAGGAACCACACAACATACATTCACATATATCGTGTCTTACAGTATAAAATGATGACATTTGTGCGAAGCACTAACATAAAGCAGTAAAGCATTCATTTACATCCATTCAATTGTAAAACGCAGCATCCACACACACGCAGATAGAAAAGAGAAATTTTGAAAAGATATTAATGCGGCTTAAGCCCTCTACAATCCCCAACAGAATCGCCACCTGTTGACGTCGGGAAAAAATTCGGTCGCTTTGGACCTTATCTTTCTCTCTTCCTAAGTTTTGTGATTTTCTACCCTTTATTTGTCTTATCTATTTTATGAAAGGTGAAGGTTTTTTAGGAAAATGCCAACATGTATCATATCGATGATTTAAACGGTTTACAGAGTCGCTAGTTGGTAGATTTGAAATGGTTATACCCACTCAACCGAGTTTTGTTTGATTTTACAAGTAGGCCTAATTATTGGACACTGTCAAAACATGGCCTTGAAACCGAGATTCTTAAAGTTCATGGGCTTGGTCAAGTGGGGGGAAGGTGTTAGGCACCCCCCAACTCCCGTGAAACACGGTACCGCATCTTTTCAATATTTCCCTTTTAAACTGCAATGTGTGTGTGTGTGTATGCTGGAAGTAATTGATGTGACAAACAAGATTTTTGTAATTTATTTTGAATATTTATTGAATTAAATAAATATTTTTTGATGATTTAATTATTGAGTTAAATAATTAATTGATGAATTTGTGGTAGATTAATTTAATTATATGTGTCACATTAGTTAAATTAATGTGGTGAATTTTTATATTCAAAGTATGTATTTAATTGAGCTTATTTGATTAATATATTAATTAATAAGCATAATGTTATTCTAATTAATTTAATAATTAATTAGAGATTTATGATTAGACATAATTAATAAATAAGAATTTTAATTATGTGACTATGTGATTTAATGTAGATTTATGCTATTTTATTTAATTGATTTAAATAGGATTATTGATTAATTAAAAGTGTGACATTATTAAACTATATTATAGTAAGTTAATTAAAATAAATGAGAAAGGATTCCTTAAGCTAGCCAAACAAGGCCTTAAGGGGAGTTGGTCAGTTAACCCACTAAGGGACCAACTGACAACCACTCACCCATTATATATTATACGTATTATACTTATATACATATATACTATATCAATTCATATATTCATATCAGAGAGAATTTTGAGAGAAAAGATTGAGGAAGAAGAATTTGAAAAGTTTATATCATCATCCTTGAATCATCTTCACAAACTAGCAAGGGTAATTCCTTCTCCTAAGTTTTTAAATTCAAGTTCTTAAAGTTTTCCATTAACGTATGTTAGATTCTCTGTGAATAACTAATTTGATAATTAATGTATGATATGATTTTATATGTGTTATTGTATGATCATAACATGTTGTATATCATGTATGCATGATTTAGTGCGATTAAATCCATGTAGTTATGCTTAATTTGATTTTTCAAAAGTTACAGAGTGTAGAAATTGTACATATGGCCCATATGGCCCTTACGTACAAAATTTACACACCTTATGCGTTTATTTAACTTAAATTAACACTTGAATGTGATTGTGTACATTTAAACGAACAAAATGGAAGTTAAACGAACGGATTCGGTGTTATAACGAATCCGTAACGTTGAATTCTTGTTTTCTTTCAAAACTTTATAAAATATTGAAAATAGTGAAATTAAATGTTGTGATTTGTGTAATTCCGTGATTTAAAGTGTTAAAAGCATGCTTAGAACATGGTATGATGTTTCTGTAAATTCTATATCTCATGGGTAGCCTTAAATTCATTTCGTTAGTTTAATTTGGATTTATTTGGGTTGCTCTGTGTGTCATTCGCGAACTGGAAATCTGGGTCTGCGTTGACGCGCGGCCGCGCTGGTCCCAAGGGTAACTGGCGCGCGGCCGCGCCCCTTGCAGAAATTTGAAATTTTTTTTTGCTAAGTGTTCGTGTGTTCTAAGAGGTGGTTTAAAACCTAATGTAATGAACATAAAGATATGCTAAACATATAATAAGAGGTTAATAACTTATATTACGTGAGTAATTAATAAGTTAATTACATGACTTGAATCGTTAATTGTATAGTCCAATAACGTGCTCAAGACCGATGTGTGTGATTCGATACGTATATCGAGTTATTGATTAATTTGTATTGTGAACGTATTGATGTGTAGGGTTTAATAAAGAACGTGAATTATAATTGTAGCTTGTGCAAGAGGCAAGTATCCTATCCCTAATTTATTGATTTAGCAAGTTCCCTAAATTCTAATTTATTCATTTATTAAGCCTTAGACTTGTGTTTCTATATCGAGTAAGCTCGTGTTTTTAATTGTTCAAGTTCGAAATTCATATTACATATTGTAACTCTTTTAAAAGCATGATTCAGTGATACAATACTTATTCGATTGTATACTCTTGAGATTTATTATTCAAGTTGAATATCGATGTTATTGTTGAACCTTATAGGACTAGTGAACCCTTATTGATTCGACTAGTCCATAGTTGATGAACGTTCTAAATTCCAAAATACTTATTGAGCTTATCCAAACCAAACTTCCTTTGGTGCGGACTCTGATGTCAAAACTGAGATGAACAACCCTGTAAAAGGGGATTATTTACGCTTTAGCGTTGAGATATTGTGCACAATATGGTACTAAGGGCTGATCCCCCTAAGTACGAGAAGTAGAGTCCATAGTCTTATGACTGTTAAAGGTTTTGAGTATAAACACTTTACAACCTAGGACATAGTTCAAGGTCTTATGACCCTCAGATGATATTTTGATTCCTGTTATTTATCCTCGAGTCAAAAGTTGAGTTTCTTTATTCAGATGTCCTTGATTCACTCGCATGTTATTATATTGTTGTCATATTATTATACTTGTGGGCAACCGTGCTCACTCTTGCGTAATAATAACATTGCAGTTAAGAACGAAAGGTCTGACGAGCCTTCTACTAGCAAAGGCAAGGGCAAAGTCAACAAGTGATGAAGACTTGTTGTTTATTTTATGTGTTTATGTTTCAGACTTATGTTAAAGTTGTGTAAAACTTATTTAATTAGTTATATTTCCGCATTTGATATTTAAGGTTAAGTACGACCTGGGATTGATGTATTTCTTTTCAGATGTTGTAACCCCACAAGGGGAGGATTATTTCTATTTATTTCATGGTTTGCATTTACTATGGGTAGATAGATAGATGATATTTGTACAGTGAACACCAAGTCCCGTGGAAATTGAAGTACCCGGATTTGGGGGTGTCACAGGTTGGTATCAAAGCCGTAGGTTATGAACCTTAGGTGGGGAAAAACCTTAGGATAGTAGCCTTTTTAGAGATCGAGAACATAGTAATGATAACTCTTATCGAGTTCTAAGAAAGATAATAACTTACCTTATGTGCTACGTGTTTATACTTATATATTCGAGTCTCGATTAGCATCACGTAATTACTAAAACTTAAAATTTTATTTGTCAGGATGACGAATGCTGGAGAACCTAGTCAGTCCAGGGACCTTGTACCCCTAGAGGCTAGAGAGGAGGAGCCCCGAGATATCCACGTAGTTTGGGAGCAGTTAGTCCGACGAGAGCCATCACCCTTGATCACAGTCATTGGTCAGGAAATTGTGCCGGTGTCTAATTCAGAGGAGGACTCTGAGGAAGACCCTGAGGAGATTGAAGTTCAGGCTGAGGCAGCTGAAGAGGAGGAGGAAGACCCTGAAGAGTTCCCGCCGAGCTCTATCAGTGCTGAGATGTATGACGAGCTGTATGACCGTAACATAGAGTTACGTGATACTGTTCAGGAGCTGAGGGAGACTGTTCAGGAGCTGAGGGAGCGGTCGGTTACTCAACAGTCTACCATCGAGCTGAGGGATGGAGAGGTTGAGGCTCTTCACACACGTTTGGGAAATGTAGAGTGGAATTTGGCTCACGAGAAGGGCCAAACCGAGCAGAAGTCAGAGGAAATTGAGGAATTGAAGAATGAACTAAAAGAGAAATCAGCAAGGCTGGCCATAGCAGAGGAGGCTTGGGTAAGGGAATCACGACGAGCAGATCTCGCAGAAGATAATTGTCGGGCGAAGAAGGCCAAGCTTGAAGAGACGTACTCTATACTTCAGTATGCAATTGACGAGGCCCAGGATCGGGTTATGAGGTACCCAATTCAGTTTGAAGGACTACCGTCGTACATGCTAGATCGCAGGACGATGTCTCGGATTATGGAAGAAGAGCGTGGCAAAGCTGTTCGTCGCCTTAATGGGCAGTGATAGGAACATTTGATTTTGTGAAACCTATCTGGTAGTTAATAATGTAAATTCCAATGTGTTTATAAACAGAGGAATATTTTATGTTTTAAATCCTGTAGATTCTTTATCTCAGGATAGTTGATGTAAATAGCAGTGATGCTATCGTATTATGTTAAAACTTTTGATTTAGTAATATATCAGAGTTTATTTGAGATAATGTGTTGACTGATTGTGTCTAAATGTTTAAGTTAAGCCTTAGATATTTAAAAGATTGAATAAAGTTCTAATACGCGTATTTCTTAAGAGTAAAATGCCGCCAAGGAGACGATCTAACCGTCAACAGGCCCAAGAAGGGTCAACTAACAACAACAACGACGCCAATGCTAACCCCGTTCAGCAGTTGGCGAACTTACTTGCTGGAGCGCTTAACAACCAACCTCAAGCTCCACCGGCCACAACGTTCAAGGACTTCAAGGCGGTGGGACCGCCAGAGTTTAAAGGCACCATGAACCCGATAGAAGCTCAAACCTGGGTCATGGAGATGGAAAAAGTTTTTGACGTCGCCAGAGTCAGAGAGGACCAGAAAACCGCCTATGCAACGTTCATGCTGAAATCTGAGGCCAGCTATTGGTGGCAAGCGAATAAGGTCCGGGGAGGTGAAGGTGTGATTACCTGGGAGAGGTTCAAGGAGATGTTCTTCGAGATGTACTTTCCGACCAGCTCGCAGAATCAAATGGAGGTCCAGTTCTTGGAACTGAAACAGGGAAATATGTCCGTACCAGAATATGCGGCGAAATTCAATGAGTTGGCTAGGTTTGCCACGTATCAAGTGCACACCGATCAGAGGAAGGCAAGGAGGTTTGAACAGGGCCTGAAGCCCTGGTTGTATAGCAAAGTGTCAATGTTCCAATTGAACACTTTTGCTGGGGTGTTGGAGAAGGCCATTCTCGCTGAAGGCGGGAGTGATGCAGTTACAAAGTATAACCAAGATCAGAAAAAGAAGAAGAGTGAAGGTGAAGGAATTAACAAGGCTAGTGGTAGCAACACGGGAGGGAGTAATAATCAGAAGAGGAGGTGGAATGATAACTCATCGACTGGGAATCATCAAGGTGGTCAGAAAAAGAGGATCGAAGCTTGTTCGACCTGCGGGAAAGCTCACCTGGGGGTCTGTATGAAGGGAAAACGAGTATGTTATAATTGTGGTCAGGAAGGCCACATAGCACCTAACTGTCCGAACCCAAAGAAGGGCGCTTGCTTCACTTGCGGCTCAAAGGACCATCTGGCAAGGGACTGTCCCAAGAAGGGATCTGGAAGGGAAGGATCAGGTGGAAACAGGGGAAACAGCGGTGGAAGTGCTTTAACTATCACGGGACCAACCGCAACCAACCGACCAACCGCCAGGACCTTCAACATGACCGTGCAGGATGCTGTGCAGTCTCGCGATGTGGTGTCAGGTATCATTCCGATCAATAAAGTTAATGCTTATGTACTATTTGATTCGGGTGCTACTTGTTCATTTATATCCGATGACTTTGCTAAGAACTTAGAACTTCCTATGGACGAGTTAGAATACCCCATGAATATAGAGATTGCGAATAGAGAAGTAATCCCTGTTAAGTATGTACACAAGAACTGTAGAGTAGATATTAAGGGTAACATTATGAACGTAAATCTTATCCCGATTAGACTTGGGGAATTCGATGTTATTCTGGGAATGGATTGGCTAGTCAATTATGGGGCTGTAATTGATTGCCAGAGGAAGTGTATCAACCTTATGACCCCGTCAAAGGTTGTGTTTTATGGCAGTAAATCGCCTAGACAAGCGAGTTGTCTGACGATGATGCAGGCCAGGAAGTTGTTAAGACAAGGCTGTGTAGGATATTTAGCCTACATAGTCGATAGTCGTAAAGAAAATTCGAAATTAGAAGATATACCAGTCGTGAGGGACTTCTTAGACGTATTTCCGGATGATCTGCCAGGACTTCCGCCAGACAGAGAGGTTGAGTTTGTGATCGATTTGGCGCCAGGGACGGCCCCAATATCGAAGGCACCATACCGGATGCCTCCGGTAGAGATGAAAGAGTTAATGGTACAACTACAAGAGTTACTGGACAAGAAGTACATCCAACCGAGCGTATCGCCGTGGGGAGCGCCGGTGTTATTTGTGAAGAAGAAGGACGGGACGATGCGGCTTTGCATCGACTACAGAGAACTGAATAAGGTCACAATTAAGAATAGATATCCATTACCGAGGATCGACGATCTGTTCGACCAATTGAAGGGTGCAAGGTACTTTTCAAAGATAGACTTGAGGAGTGGCTATCATCAGCTGAAGGTGAGGCCAGAGGATGTTCCAAAGACAGCATTTAGGACTCGATATGGTCACTACGAATTTTTGGTAATGTCATTTGGTCTAACGAATGCTCCTGCAGCATTCATGGGCTTAATGAATGGAGTGTTCAAGCCGTTTTTGGACAAATTCGTGGTGGTCTTTATCGACGATATTTTGGTATACTCGAAGACCAAGGAAGAACATGTAGAACATCTGAAGTTAACATTAGAGGCGTTGAGAAGAGAGAAGTTGTACGCCAAATTTTCTAAATGTGAATTCTGGATTGAAAGAGTGCAATTTCTTGGACATGTGATCGACAAGGACGGAATTTCGGTAGATCCCTCTAAAGTCGAAGCTGTGATGAACTGGGATCTGCCGAAAACACCGTCGGAAGTGAGGAGTTTTCTTGGATTGGCGGGTTATTATAGAAGATTTATTCAGGACTTTTCCAAGATCGCAACTCCGCTGACAAATTTGACTAGAAAATCGGTGAAATTCGTTTGGACAGAGAAGTGTGAGGAAAGTTTCCAAGAGCTCAAGAGGAGGTTGAGTTCAGCACCTGTGTTATCCCTTCCGGACGACACAGGCAATTTTGTGGTTTATAGTGATGCGTCGCATAAAGGACTTGGCTGTGTGCTTATGCAAAACGGCAGGGTCATTGCGTATGCGTCACGACAATTGAAAGACTATGAGAAGGGGTATCCGACCCATGACTTGGAGTTAGCTGCCGTGGTATTTGCTTTAAAAATTTGGAGACACTATCTCTATGGGGAGAAGTGTGAAATATATACAGACCACAAGAGTCTGAAATATATCTTTACACAGAAGGACTTGAATATGCGCCAGAGAAGGTGGCTGGAGTTAATTAAGGATTATGACTGTGAAATCTTATACCATCCGGGTAAGGCTAATGTGGTTGCCGACGCCTTAAGCAGAAAGGGTCGGGAGAAATTGATGATGTTGACTACTCAGGAGGAACTAATTTCAGCAATGGAAAAGCTGAAATTGGAAGTGAAGTATTCGATGGAGATTGACGAGAAGTTGTTTCAGATTCAAGCTGGTACAACCCTATTGGATAAAGTTAAGGAAGCTCAACTTCAGGACGAAGAATGTGAGAAGGTTAAGAAAAAGATATCTGAAGGAACCGAACCGAGATTCAAGATAGACAGTGAGGGACTACTGAGATTTGAGAATAGAGTTCGGGTACCGTCAGTGCCAGAGATTAAGGATGACATTTTGAGAGAGGCTCATAGCTCACGGTATTCAATTCACCCCGGTAGTACCAAGATGTACCAGGATCTTCGACAGCACTTCTGGTGGCCAAATTTGAAACGAGATGTTGCTGAGTGTGTTGCAAAGTGTCTAACCTGTCAGAAAGTGAAAGCAGAACATCAGAGACCAAGTGGTTTGCTACAACCCCTGGAAATCCCAGAATGGAAATGGGAACACATTACGATGGATTTCGTGGTTGGCCTTCCGACGACTCAGAAAGGCTACGACGCAGTATGGGTTATCGTTGACCGACTGACGAAATCCGCACACTTCCTTCCGATTAAAATCAGATTCAACTTAGACCAGTTGGCAAGGCTATATGTGAAAGAGATTGTTTCGAGGCACGGAGTTCCGGTGTCAATTGTTTCCGACAGAGATCCGCGTTTCACATCGAACTTCTGGAAGCGACTACAAGAATGCATGGGGACACAGTTGAGAATGAGTACGGCTTATCACCCTCAGACAGATGGGCAGAGTGAAAGAACGATCCAGACATTGGAAGATATGTTGAGAGCATGCATCATGGATTTTAAAGGAAATTGGGATGATCACCTACCGCTTGTGGAATTCGGTTACAACAACAGTTACCACGCTAGTATTGGCATGCCGCCTTACGAAGCGTTGTACGGAAGAAAATGCAGAACCCCGCTATACTGGGATGAAGTTGGCGAGAGACAACTATTAGGTCCAGAACTGGTACAGCAGACAGCAGAGATAGTCAAAGTGATCAGAACAAGACTGGTAGCAGCTCAGGATAGGCAGAAGAAATACGCCGATCCACACCGTAAGAACGTTGAGTTTGAATCGGGTAGCTATGTGTTCTTGAAAGTCTCTCCCTGGAAGGGGAAGATCAGATTCGGTAAGAAGGGAAAATTGAGCCCAAGGTTCATTGGACCCTTTGAAGTACTGCGAAGGATTGGAGAAGTTGCGTATGAGGTAGCCTTACCTCCGGCGCTTGAGAATGTCCACAACGTCTTTCATGTGTCAGTTTTACGCCCCTACAAACCCGATTACAAACATGTGATTGAATATGAACCCCTACATTTTGAGAAAGACTTATCCTATGAAGAAATTCCTGTTCAGATTGTTGACAGGAAAGAGCAAGTCCTCAGAAATAAAATTATACCTTCTGTTAAGGTAATTTGGAGGAACCACAATGCTGAAGAAGCTACGTGGGAACTCGAAGAGCATATGATGAAGAATTACCCAGATTTATTTACTTAATTTTTTTGTTTATGCGATTCTGGGGACAGAATCTTTGTAAGGGGGGGAGAATGTAACGGGACGAAATTTAATTGAACCGTGATTCTGGGGACAGAATCCTTTTAAGGGGGGAAAGATGTGACAAACAAGATTTTTGTAATTTATTTTGAATATTTATTGAATTAAATAAATATTTTTTGATGATTTAATTATTGAGTTAAATAATTAATTGATGAATTTGTGGTAGATTAATTTAATTATATGTGTCACATTAGTTAAATTAATGTGGTGAATTTTTATATTCAAAGTATGTATTTAATTGAGCTTATTTGATTAATATATTAATTAATAAGCATAATGTTATTCTAATTAATTTAATAATTAATTAGAGATTTATGATTAGACATAATTAATAAATAAGAATTTTAATTATGTGACTATGTGATTTAATGTAGATTTATGCTATTTTATTTAATTGATTTAAATAGGATTATTGATTAATTAAAAGTGTGACATTATTAAACTATATTATAGTAAGTTAATTAAAATAAATGAGAAAGGATTCCTTAAGCTAGCCAAACAAGGCCTTAAGGGGAGTTGGTCAGTTAACCCACTAAGGGACCAACTGACAACCACTCACCCATTATATATTATACGTATTATACTTATATACATATATACTATATCAATTCATATATTCATATCAGAGAGAATTTTGAGAGAAAAGATTGAGGAAGAAGAATTTGAAAAGTTTATATCATCATCCTTGAATCATCTTCACAAACTAGCAAGGGTAATTCCTTCTCCTAAGTTTTTAAATTCAAGTTCTTAAAGTTTTCCATTAACGTATGTTAGATTCTCTGTGAATAACTAATTTGATAATTAATGTATGATATGATTTTATATGTGTTATTGTATGATCATAACATGTTGTATATCATGTATGCATGATTTAGTGCGATTAAATCCATGTAGTTATGCTTAATTTGATTTTTCAAAAGTTACAGAGTGTAGAAATTGTACATATGGCCCATATGGCCCTTACGTACAAAATTTACACACCTTATGCGTTTATTTAACTTAAATTAACACTTGAATGTGATTGTGTACATTTAAACGAACAAAATGGAAGTTAAACGAACGGATTCGGTGTTATAACGAATCCGTAACGTTGAATTCTTGTTTTCTTTCAAAACTTTATAAAATATTGAAAATAGTGAAATTAAATGTTGTGATTTGTGTAATTCCGTGATTTAAAGTGTTAAAAGCATGCTTAGAACATGGTATGATGTTTCTGTAAATTCTATATCTCATGGGTAGCCTTAAATTCATTTCGTTAGTTTAATTTGGATTTATTTGGGTTGCTCTGTGTGTCATTCGCGAACTGGAAATCTGGGTCTGCGTTGACGCGCGGCCGCGCTGGTCCCAAGGGTAACTGGCGCGCGGCCGCGCCCCTTGCAGAAATTTGAAATTTTTTTTTGCTAAGTGTTCGTGTGTTCTAAGAGGTGGTTTAAAACCTAATGTAATGAACATAAAGATATGCTAAACATATAATAAGAGGTTAATAACTTATATTACGTGAGTAATTAATAAGTTAATTACATGACTTGAATCGTTAATTGTATAGTCCAATAACGTGCTCAAGACCGATGTGTGTGATTCGATACGTATATCGAGTTATTGATTAATTTGTATTGTGAACGTATTGATGTGTAGGGTTTAATAAAGAACGTGAATTATAATTGTAGCTTGTGCAAGAGGCAAGTATCCTATCCCTAATTTATTGATTTAGCAAGTTCCCTAAATTCTAATTTATTCATTTATTAAGCCTTAGACTTGTGTTTCTATATCGAGTAAGCTCGTGTTTTTAATTGTTCAAGTTCGAAATTCATATTACATATTGTAACTCTTTTAAAAGCATGATTCAGTGATACAATACTTATTCGATTGTATACTCTTGAGATTTATTATTCAAGTTGAATATCGATGTTATTGTTGAACCTTATAGGACTAGTGAACCCTTATTGATTCGACTAGTCCATAGTTGATGAACGTTCTAAATTCCAAAATACTTATTGAGCTTATCCAAACCAAACTTCCTTTGGTGCGGACTCTGATGTCAAAACTGAGATGAACAACCCTGTAAAAGGGGATTATTTACGCTTTAGCGTTGAGATATTGTGCACAATATGGTACTAAGGGCTGATCCCCCTAAGTACGAGAAGTAGAGTCCATAGTCTTATGACTGTTAAAGGTTTTGAGTATAAACACTTTACAACCTAGGACATAGTTCAAGGTCTTATGACCCTCAGATGATATTTTGATTCCTGTTATTTATCCTCGAGTCAAAAGTTGAGTTTCTTTATTCAGATGTCCTTGATTCACTCGCATGTTATTATATTGTTGTCATATTATTATACTTGTGGGCAACCGTGCTCACTCTTGCGTAATAATAACATTGCAGTTAAGAACGAAAGGTCTGACGAGCCTTCTACTAGCAAAGGCAAGGGCAAAGTCAACAAGTGATGAAGACTTGTTGTTTATTTTATGTGTTTATGTTTCAGACTTATGTTAAAGTTGTGTAAAACTTATTTAATTAGTTATATTTCCGCATTTGATATTTAAGGTTAAGTACGACCTGGGATTGATGTATTTCTTTTCAGATGTTGTAACCCCACAAGGGGAGGATTATTTCTATTTATTTCATGGTTTGCATTTACTATGGGTAGATAGATAGATGATATTTGTACAGTGAACACCAAGTCCCGTGGAAATTGAAGTACCCGGATTTGGGGGTGTCACAATTGAGCCTACGTTTGATTCTAAAAGTATTATCATGCTTCATTGAACCTATATACGAAGGGTTTGATTTGATTTACAAAAGTCCTTTTTTGGCAAGATATAAAAATGATGTTTTGAAAGGTGATTTTCAAACCCTTACGCTCACGTGGGAATTGAAGCATATCAATACTTTCATTTTATTCTGTTTAGCCTTTGGCTCAATTGGAATGGTGATTGTCGGGATGCGAAGGATCCTCGACCATATAATATGTACAAATGTCGGTCTTCTCATGGGCATGACAGCTATCGGAATGACTCTAGCACTACAAACCATATTTCATTATGTTTGGAACCTTAAATCCGAATAACCGTTTTAAGGTCCCTTGGATGTACATTTTTATAGAAAAACTGGCTGGGTACATTTGTAATGTGGAGTTTGTCCATCGCGGGAATCAGATTCTGATCAGTTTGATCATGAATCCCACGATTCCTAGGCTCACATAAAAGGGCCAAGAAAACCTGCACAACAAAGATATTCACAGAGAATGTATATTTACATCTAGACGTCGCAAAACAAAGGATTCATTAATCAAATCCTTGCATGCGCGTAGCCGAAGCTTCCCGTTCCCACTATATAGTGATCTAGGGGTCACGAGGTCGCTTTAAATTTTTTAACAAAACTGGAAAGAAAGCTAGATTTAAATAAATCTTAATCATTCCAGCTTCACGGTTCCGGTTGGACCTATTTTGAACCGTTTGAAAGGTAGAAGGGGCTAGATTTAAATAAATCTAGTTCGCTAAATTTACATTAAAACAAATGCATATCAAATAAGCCATTAAAACAGATATATAATCATAGTAAATAGAGAATATATATATATATATATATATATATATATATATATACGAAAGCTGAAAGGGTCACGGATTTCCAATCCAGGCCCGGCTGATATATATATATATATATATATATATATATATATATATATATATATATATATATATATATATATATATATATATTTATAAAAGCTATAAAAGAGCCACAAATTAATCCAGGCTCCACAGAAAAGTGTGTATATAAATATATATATATATATATATATATATAAGTTATAAAAGGCCACGAATTTCCAATCCAGGCCAGACAGAATGTAAATATATATATATATATATATATATATATATAAGCAGCAAAGAGCCACGAATTAATCCAGGTTCGACTGAATGTAAATATATATATATATAGACAAAAGCAGTAAAGAGCCACGAATTAATCTAGGCTAGACTTAATGTAAATATATATATAGAAAAGTTGTAAAGAGCCACGAAATGATCCAGGCTCGACAAAATATATATATATATATATATATATATATATATATATATTAGGAGGCGGTTGTTTATTAGGAGGCGGAATCAGAGTCAAGATGTTTTTGTGGGAAAAATATCTCTCAGAAGATTCTACGTTAGCTATAATTCATGCGGTTCAAATTGATAATGAGGGCAACCCCATCTATGATACTGATGATGGTGTTGTTGGCCCCCCTGATGGAATTAATACCTTAATATTTACCATAATAAAATATTTTATTGGAACTTCCAATAATATTACTGAGAGAATTCATGTACAGTTAACTAATCTCACTTGTCCCACTCTAACTGACTTTAGGTGGTACAAAGATATTTTTATTTCTCGAGTCATGATGAAAAACAACAGTAACAAGCCTTTCTGGAAAGAGAAGTTTGTTAATGGCCTTCCTAGTTTGTTTGCACACAAAGTTAGAGAAGAGCTAAGTAAAAACATAGGATATATTGATTATGATAACCTCACTTACGGTGACATAATCAGTTATATTCAAAAAATTAGATTAAAAATGTGTATAGATTTTAAAATTGCTAAATAAGCTGGTAAAGACAAAAACAAAGCTAAATATGAGCTTGGAACTTTCTGCGAAGAATATGGTCTACCACCGGTTGCTCCCTCTAGGAAAAAGCACCAACAGAAACATATTGAAAAACGCAAAAGCAGTAAGCATCATAAAAAGCGATCTAGTCAGCCTAAAACACAAGATAATTATTATGAAAAACCCAAGTCACATAATAAAACCCATAATAAAAAATCAACAAAAAAACCTAAAAAATATTATAAGAGTAAAGTCACTTGTCATAATTGTGGCCAGAAGGATCACTATAAAAATGAGTATAAAATTAAGCAAAAATTAAATCAGTTAAATATCTCTAATGAAGATACTGAACAGCTTTTAGAATTAATAAGAATTGAGAATGACATTGACAGTAATGATTATTCTGATATTCTTTATTCTTCTAATAGCAATAATAGTAAACAAATAGAAAGTGAAGTTGAAGAAATCACTTTATGTACTGATAATTACAGATCTGATTGCTGCACTAAAACTATTAATGTTCTTAACAAAGACGATGAAGAAAGTTCTTTGTTAATTGATTTAATTAGCAAAAATACTGATTCTGAGTTAAAGGTTCAGTATATGAAATAGTTAAAAGATTTGTTAGCTAAGACCACTACAGTTAAAAATAAGATTGTTAAGGGGAAAGAAAAACCTATTATCAGTCTTAATAAAACTCTTGAGAGATTTAAAACTCCTGATAAAAAAATTACTCTTCCAAATTTAAATCAAGAAGTTAATAAGCTTAAAAAGGAAATTTTAGGTCTTAAAGCAAAAATTTCTGATTTACGCAAACAAATGACTAATTTAGCAACTAAAGATTCAGATCTTCACATCTCTGAATCGTCAGCTGATGATGATGAACCAAAATCGTCAAATGCTAAGAATGAGTCATTACTTATGGTTCAAGGTTATTCTTTAAAAAGACTAAAAGATATTACCATTCAAAAATAGTATATTATTATCAAACTAGTTATCGATAAAACTTTTACAATTGAGCTTCCTGCTTTAGTTGATACTGGCGCAGATCTTAATTGTATTCAAGAAGGGTTAATCCCTACTACGTTTTATAAGAAAACTAGTGAAAGACTAAGTTCAGCTAATGGTAGTAAAATGGAAATAAAATTAAACTTCCTAAAGTTCATATTTGTCAAGATAATATGTGTTTTAAGACAACTTTTATTTTAATACGTAATCTGACATATAAGATTATTTTGGGTTTACCATTTATATATTTGTTATATCCGTTTACTACTAGTAATGATGGTCTAACCACTAATCATTTGGGTCAAAAGATTGTACTTAAATTTATTACTCAGCCTAAAGAAAGAGATTTAAAATTCATTAAAGATGAGTCTATTTCTAAATCTTTAAATCTATTAAATTGTAAAACCACTCAGTTAAAATTCTTGAAGGAAGAAATTAAATATAAAAAGGTTGAAGATCTTCTTAGTAATAAAAAGGTTCAAGAAAAAATTGAAGAGCTTAAGAAATTTATGAGTAAAAACCTTTGTTCTGATTCTCCTAATACTTTTTGGCACAGAAGAAAGCATGTTGTAAGGTTACCTTATTCTAAGGAATTTAGAGAACATCTAATTCCTACTAAGGCTAGACCTATACAAATGAGTCATCAACAGATGGAGCTTTGTAAACAAGAAATAAATGATTTATTAACAAAGGGTTTAATTAAACATAGTAAGTCACCCTGGTCCTGTCCAGCTTTTTATGTCAATAATGAACCAGAAAAGGAGAGAGGTGCCCCTAGACTAGTCATCAATTATAAACAATTAAACAAGGTTCAAGAATAGATTAGGTATCCTTTTCCTAACAAAGAAGACCTACTCAGTAGACTTAGTAATGCCACCATTTTCAGTAAATTTGATCTCAAGTCAGGATTTTGGCAGATTAGCATTCATCCCAGTGATAGATACAAAACTGCTTTCACTACTCCTTTTGGTCATTACGAATGGATTGTTCAGCCATTCGGCCTTAAAAATGCTCCTAGTGAATTCCAGAATATCCTTAATGATATTCTAAACCCATTTAGTCATTTTATCATTGTGTATATCGATGATATTCTTATCTTCTCCAAGTTAATTGAAGAACATCACAAACATTTGAATTCATTCTTCAAAACCATAAAACTCAATGGTCTTGTTTTATCTCGTACTAAATGCAGTCTTTTCCAAACTAGAGTCAAGTTCCTTGGTCATGATATTAATCATAGTCTTGTTCGTCCTATTCAGCGTGTTATTCAATTTGCAGATAAATTCCCAGATAAAATCATTAATAAAACTTAACTCCAGCGATTTTTAGGGTCTCTCAATTATATTGGTAAATTCTATCAAAATCTTAGAAAAATTTGTAATCCCCCTTTTTCAGTATTTACAAAATAATCCCCCTCCCTGGACTGATGAACATACTTCTATAGTCCAACAAGTTAAAAAGTATGTTAAGGTATTGCCTTGCCTTGGCATTTCAAATGAATCTGCATTTAAAATTGTTGAAACAGACGCTTCTGAAATTGGATTCGGAGGTATTCTGAAGCAGAAATTAACTCCTGCTTCTTCAAAACAAATTGTTCGATTTCATTCTGGCGTATGGAATCCTACACAATTAAATTATAGTACTATTAAAAAAGAAATTCTTTCTTTAGTTTTATGTATTAATAAATTTCAAAGTGATTTGTTAAATCAAAAATTTCAAGTTAGAATAGATTGTAAGTCAGCCAAATATATTCTTGGTAAAGATGTTGAAAATGTCGCTGCTAAGCAAACTTTTGCTAGATGGCAAACCCTTTTGAGTATTTTTGATTTTGATATTGAGTATATTAAAGGTAGTGATAATTCTATTCCAGATTTTCTTACCAGGGAATTTATTATTTCAGGTACCCCTACTATTTTAAAATGAGTGTTCGAGGAGGTTCTTCTTCTCGTGGTTCAAGTCGCCCTTTAGGCCCAAGTAATCAGCCCAAGTAATCAGCCCAAGGGCTCTCTAATCCCTCACCCAGTTAATCCAGTCCCTTTTGTGGATTTAGTCAATAGGTTCCATGTCCTTGGTTCCGTCCCAAAACCATATAATACGGTTTTAGCTAGTAAGCCCATCCTTATTGATCCATTCTGCCCTTCACAACAGAATGTTCCTAAAAGTCAAATTTCACAGTACATATTTAATCATGAAGTCAATCTTTTTCATGTTGAACTAACCATGAATCCCAAGAATAATCCAGTCAGTTTAGCTGCCCAGTTCTTCCTGACTGGATGGCATTTTCTTCCTCTTGCTCCATATAAATCACTCACTTTTTATAAGGAAATCCTTATTCAAACTGAATCAATTGCTATTAAGCCAATATATGATAGGAATGATTCCTCAAAAATCATTTATCATTCCCTTTATATTAAGCAAATTCTTTCTCAATCAGATTGGGGAAAACATCCCTCGGATCTCAATCCAATCTCTAGTCAAAACCATTATTTCTGTTACTATGATTATATTGAAGCCTGGCATAAGATATTCCTTCATCAAAACCAGACTTTCAGTCATTCGTGGTTTATCCAATTTGACCACAAATTTAAGAGCCAAATCCCTTTCGGGTTTCTTCTTTGGTGGTCTCAGTATGGTCCCTCCTCAGATATTTTCCCAGATTGCTTAATTCTCAAGTTCTTTATTTCTCTAATCATACTCAGTATAATCCAAAGTTTGAAGGAATCCCAATATTGCTTCAATTCTCTAGTAAATATAAGATTCCTTGGATCTTAAGATGGCAATATAATCTTCTAACACCAGTCATAGAGTCTGTTTTTCAGTCATCTTCTCCCTCTCCCTCCACTTCTATGACCAGTAAAGTTAGTCCAGTTTCCATGGTCACTCGAGTTTACTTTATTAAATGGTGAGATAAATTCGATGTCAATAGAATTGTGGGTCAAGTTTAAAAAGAATTTCCCACCTCTCCTATCATTTCTATCCTAGTGAAAGGTTCTTATAGTAAATCTAAAAAAGGGCGGTCAAAACCTCTTGCTTCTTTAGATCTTTCAGAATTTAACAAGTGTTCTAGCCTTGAGTTACAAAAGTTAGCATAAACCATTCCAAAAGAATTAATCAGCTTTATGAAGAAATTGAAGCTAGTGAATGTTCGTCTTCTTCTTCCAAGAAAACAGTCGGTAGTAAAGCTGAAGCTGAAGATGATGTTAATAGTGACCCCTATGGCAGCATTAATTTACAAGATGCTCAGGACCAATTTGCATAATCATTTTCCTTCTTTTCACCGAAAGAAGCCACCAGTCACATGCAGATATTTCTTCTTTTCTTTAAAGTCAGAAAGATAGTCAAAAGATTCTGCAAATCAAGCAGAGTGCCCTTTCAGTTGTCGGCCATCATTGCCGAAAGTTTCCTAAAGCTTTCATAAATAGTAAAAAGTCACTATTTATTTTACTGTTCATCAATAGTAAATGTCAGATTCGAGTTGTAATAGTAAAGGTTAGTTACTGTTTACTTTTGTAAAGTTTGTAATAGTGCTTTCTTATGTTATAAAAGAAAGTTGGAGTCAGTAGTTGGAGCAGGCTTTGCCACTTCTTCTTTTCTTATCCTTCTTTCCCTTCTCTCTACAAATGTACGAGTCCAGATTGTAGCTTGTGCACCTTTGTAAGTTATCCTTGTAAATATTTAATGTTTTAATAATATTATGTTTATTTAGTAAACTGACTGTGTATGCGCCACTTGTTCTTCTTTTCTTCTACTCATATTAATGATTCTGCCTCCTAATGGTATCAAAGACAAGTTGTTTGTTTGTTAATTGTTGATCAAAGACTCTGTTCTTCTCTATCATCTTTTGAAAATCAAAAATTTTAATTCTTCTTTTGTTCCTAAGTCACCTTACTTACTGTGGAACACTTAACGCGTCTGTCTTTTTCCCTTGTAAGTCTCAGTGTGGAGCAGTGTCGGGTAATGACTTAGAACATAGGTATGAGTCTGCTTAAGGTAAGACGGGTATGTATGGAAGAACTTTTGAAAAATTAAAAACTTTATTTTCTAAAAGATGAGTAGACTGTTCAGGTCTAGTTCTTTAGTTAGCAACCGGTCAGCTTTACCTCCTGTTCCAGACATAGTTAACCATGAAGAACATAGTTATGAAAACATTAATCAAGCTTTAAGTAATTGGAACATACCTAGTGTTTCTCCTAGAGAAATTTATCAGTCAACCTTTCTTGATAATTTTAAAATTGATTATAATGTTAAAACTGTTGAATGGGTTTATGCTATTAATAAAGATGTGGAATTAGCTACATCTATTGATAAATTATTTAAAAAATTATCTGGAGAAACAAGTGGAAGTGAAACTATTGTTGTCATTGATAAGATTAAGGAATCTAAAAGTGAAAGCATTAGTCAATCCAAAAAATTAGAAATTTTTAATTTAATTCCAGATATTAACGACCAGCTTAATAAATTACCTTTTAATAAAACAAGTATAACAAAAAATTGGTATACTAGACCCACTCCTTCAGATCTCCAGTTTGAAGAGAGAAATCTAGATAATCGATTTTCTATTTCGTCCAATAAAATTTATGAATGGAATATTGATGGATTTAGTGAGCAGCAAGCTCTTACTAAAATGAATCATATGTCCATGGTAGCCAATAGTTATATTACAGCATTCAGTACGCTTACTCAGCCTGATATTGTTGAAATATTAACTAATGGATTTACTAGTGTTCTTAGATCTTGGTGGGAAAAACATCTCTCAGAAGATTCTAGGTTAGCTATAATTTATGCGGTTCAAATTGATAATGAGGGCAACCCCATCTATGATACTGATGATGGTGTTGTTGGCCCCCCTGATGGAATTAATACCTTAATATTTACCATAATAAAATATTTTACTGGAACTCCCAATAATATTACTGAGAGAATTCATGTACAGTTAACTAATCTCACTTGTCCCACTCTAACTGACTTTAGATGGTACAAAGATGTTTTTATTTCTCGAGTCATGATGAGAAATGACAGCAACAAGCCTTTCTGGAAAGAGAAGTTTGTTAATGGCCTTCCTAGTTTGTTTGCACACAAAGTTAGAGAAGAGCTAAGTAAAAGCATAGGATATATTGATTATGATAACCTCACTTATGGTGACATAATCAGTTATATTCAAAAAATTGGATTAAAAATGTGTATAGATTTTAAAATTGCTAAACAAGCTGGTAAAGACAAAAACAAAGCTAAATATGAGCTTGGAACTTTCTGCGAAGAATATGGTCTACCACCGGTTGCTCCCTCTAGGAAAAAGCACCAACAGAAACATATTGAAAAACGCAAAAGCAGTAAGCATCATAAAAAGCGATCTAGTCAGCCTAAAACACAAGATAATTATTATGAAAAACCCAAGTCACATAATAAAACCCATAATAAAAAATCAACAAAAAAACCTAAAAAATATTATAAGAGTAAAGTCACTTGTCATAATTGTGGCCAGAAGGATCACTATAAAAATGAGTATAAAATTAAGCAAAAATTAAATCAGTTAAATATCTCTAATGAAGATACTGAACAACTTTTATAATTAATAAGAATTGAGAATGACATTGACAGTAATGATTATTCTGATATTCCGTATTCTTCTAATAGCAATAATAGTAAACAAATAGAAAGTGAAGTTGAAGAAGTCACTTTATGTACTGATAATTGCAGATCTGATTGCTGCACTAAAACTATTAATGTTCTTAATAAAGACGATGAAGAAAGTTCTTTGTTAATTGATTTAATTAGCAAAATTACTGATTCTGAGTTAAAGGTTTAGTACATGAAACAGTTAAAAGATTTGTTACCTAAGACCACTACAGTTAAAAATAAGATTGTTAAGGGGAAAGAAAAATCTATTATCAGTCTTAATAAAACTCTTGAGAGATTTAAAACTCCTGATAAAGAAATTACTCTTCCAGATTTAAATCAAGAAGTTAATAAGCTTAAAAAGGAAATTTTAGGTCTTAAAGCTGAAATTTCTGATTTACGCAAACAAATGACTAATTTAGCAACTAAAGATTCAGATCTTCACATCTCTAAATCGTCAGCTGATGATGATGAACCAGAATCTTCAAATGCTAAGAATGAGTCATTACTTATGGTTCGAGGTTATTCTTTAAAAAGACTAAAAGATATTACCATTCAAAAATGGTATATTATTATCAAACTAGTTATCGATAAAACTTTTACAATTGAGATTCATGCTTTAGTTGATACTGGCGCAGATCTTAATTATATTCAAGAAGGGTTAATCCCTACTAAGTTTTATAAGAAAACTAGTGAAAGACTATGTTCAGCTAATGGTAGTAAAATGAAAATAAAATATAAACTTCCTAAAGTTCATATTTGTCAAGATAATATGTATTTTAAGACAACTTTTGTTTTAATACGTAATCTGAAAGATAAGATTATTTTGGGTTTACCATTTATATATTAGTTATATCCTTTTACTACTAGTAACGATGGTCTAACCACTAATCATTTGGGTTAAAAGATTGTATTTAAATTTATTACTCAGCCTAAAAAAAGAGATTTGAAATTCATTCAAGATGAGTCTATTTCTAAATCTTTAAATCTATTAAATTGTAAAACCACTCGGTTAAAATTCTTAAAGGAAGAAATTAAATATAAAAAAGTTGAAGATCTTCTTAGTAATAAAAAGGTTCAAGAAAAAAATGAAGAGCTTAAGAAATTTATGAGTAAAAACCTTTGTTCTGATTCTCCTAATGCTTTTTGGCACAGAAGAAAGCATGTTGTAAGGTTACCTTATTCTAAGAAATTTAGAAAACATCTAATTCCTACTAAGGCTAGACCTATACAAATGAGTCATCAACAGATGGAGCTTTGTAAACAAGAAATAAATAATTTGTTACAAAGGGTTTAATTAAACATAATAAGTCACCCTTGTACTGTCCAGCTTTTTATGTCAATAATGAACCAGAAAAGGAGAGAGGTGCTCCTAGACTAGTCATCAATTATAAATCATTAAACAAGGTTCTAGAATGGATTAGGTATCCTTTGCCTAACAAAGAAGACCTACTCAATAGACTTAATAATGCCACCATTTTAAGTAAATTTGATCTCAAGTCAGGATTTTGGCATATTAGCATTCATCCGAGTGATAGATACAAAATTGCTTTCACTACTCCTTTTAGTCATTACGAATGGATTGTTGAGCCATTCGGCCTTAAAAATGCTCCTAGTGAATTCCAGAATATCCTTAATGATATTCTAAACCCATTTAGTCATTTTATCATTGTGTATATCGATGATATTCTTATCTTCTCCAAGTCAATTGAAGAACAGCACAAACATTTGAATTCGTTCCTCAAAACCATAAAAGTTAATGGTCTTGTTTTATCTCCAACTAAATGCAGTCTTTTCCAAACTAGAGTCAAATTCCTTGGTCATGATATTAATCATGGTCTTGTTCGTCCTATTCAACGTGTTATTTAATTTACAGATAAATTCCCAGATAAAATCATTAATAAAACTCAACTCCAGTAATTTTTAGGGTCTCACAATTATATTGGTAAATTCTATCAAAAACTTAGAAAAATTTGTAAACCTCTTTTTCAGTGTTTACAAAATAATCCCCCTCCCTAGGCTGATGAACATACTTCCATAGTCCAACAAGTTAAAAAGTATGTTAAGGTATTTCCTTGCCTTGTCATTTCAAATGAATCTGCATTTAAAATTGTTGAAATAGACGCTTCTGAAATTGGATTCGGAGGTATTCTGAAGCAGAAATTAACTCCTGCTTATATATATATATATATATATATATTAAAGCGAAAAAGGACACGAATTAGCAATCAAGGCCAAACGAAGTCAGAAAAATTATATATATATATATATATAGTTATATATATAAAAGCAGTAAAAGGGCCACGAATTTGCAATCCAAGCCCGACAAAATTAAACGTTAGTATATACATTGTCAGTTATATATATAATAAAGCTAAAAAGGTCATGAATCAGCGACCTAGACCCAACAAGTTAGTACATATATATATACATAAAAGTGAGTAAAAGCCACAGATCGACGATCCAGGCTGTGCAAATGAAGAAAAACGTATATATATACTAAAATATACTAAAAGGTTAGCTAAAATGGCCACAGAACTGAGTTCTGGGAAAAATTAGAAGATGAAATTTGATGTGCACATTCACATATACGTAATAAAGTAGAAAATTAGTTCAGATCATAAAAATACTTACAATGGACTGCTACACGGGTTTTTTGCCACTCAGTATGCTTCAAATGGACGTTTCCACAGGTTAATTTTTGATATGTCGTAGAATATACGTATATAAATGTATTGGAAGAATAAAATCTAAGTTTGGAGTACTAGAAGTAGGGCTAAGGGGCAAAATGGGAAGAGTTTCAAAGCATTTTCTTCTTCTTTTTTCTTATTTTTTGGCAAGGGGGGTTATATTTAAAGACCCGATGGTAGCGGGTCTACCCGTGGCTGTCGCTGGTAGAGCTGCGGCTCCTCATGGTGGGCCACACCTGGTGGGTCTTGTCATCTCGAAGTACATGCACTCCGAGCAACGCATGTTAGGTTTGAAACTTTCTAACTTTTGATCAGAGCGTCCGTTTGAGGGGTGCTATACCTTTCCGAAAAGCCCTTTTCGAGAGAGTTACAATGACATTGGACTTAACCTTTTTCAAATCTAGAAAGATGGGTTTATAATCAAATCTTCATTTTTTTACAATTTATCCGTTGAGCTGTATTATGTTATTTTCACTCGGGATCGATGTTATGTCTCTTTCTGACCTTCCTTGCATCAATTCGGCTTGATTTTGATTGAATTGGTTGCAAGTTGGTAAAAAAATCATTTTGCTCCTCCCGGGGTGGTCTCCTGTGTTGGCGAGAGTTTCAATTATTTTCTCAGGATTGTCTCCAAGATTTAATCCCAGTTGACTCTGTTCTTCCTCAGGGTTGTCTCCGAGGTTGACTTGGTTTCCCAGGGTTATCTCTGGGGATCATGTGATGCTTCGAGGTTGTCTCTGAAGTTGATTTGGCTTCCCAGGGTTGTCTTTGGGGTGAATGAATCTCTCAGGTTATGGTCGGGGCTTGACTTGACATCTCGGTGTTATTGCCAAGGCTGAGATTGATCTCCTGGTGCTGTCGTCGGGGCTACTGTACGTCCCCAATTATGGCCAGGGCTTAGCTTGACATCCCGGTGTTGTCACCGAGGTTGAGTTTGATCTTTCGGTGTTGTCGTCGGGGTTGCTGTACCTCCCAGGTTGTTACCAGAGCTTGACTTGACATCCCGGTGTTGTCACCGGGGTTGAGTTTGATCTCCCGGTGTTATCACTAGGGTTGAGTTTGATCTCTCGATGTTGTCATCGGGGTTGCTGTACCTCCCGGGTTGTTACCGGGGCTGGACTTGACATTCCGGTATTGTCGCTGGGGCTTGCCTTGACATCCCGGTGTTGTCGCCGGGGTTGCTGACTTTGCCTTGAACTTCCAGGGTCGTCTCTGGAAGGTAAAAGATGGTTTTGTTCTCCTGCAGGGTTAGTAATAATAATGCAAAATTTTGAGTGTCTACAGTAGGTTTACTATCATCTTCCAAAAGTATCTTGTGCATACAAAAGGAAGGGCTTATCCCCCTAATATCAATAATGGTACATCTAATTGCGGTTTTGAATTCCCGTAGCACTCTCAACAACTTACTTTCCTGAAATGATGTTAATGCAGATGCAATAAAAATTGGTAAAGTAGAAGAATCACCCAAAAATGCATACCTGAGGTGTTTACGAAGAGGCTTGAGTTCAAGTGTAGGAGGTATTTCAAGAGATGGTTTTAAAAGCTCATATGACTTGTCTGTGTACTCTAAAGGTTCAACAGGATTTTTAAACTTGCTCACCCATGGCATTGCATCCAAAATCTGTAAATACTCAACCATCTCTAGGTCATCAATGCCAATGTCCCATATCAGTGCACTCTCCAAAGGATTAATGTTCCTCATACGTGTAAACTCTTCATCCAAAGCCATGTCAACCACATCCATCCTGAAGCATTCCTCTTCATCTATAGGGAATTTCATAGCCTTAAACACATTAAATGTGACTTCTTGATCCCGAACTCTCATAGTAAGTTCTCATTTTTGCACATCGATCAGAGTCCTCCTAGTGGCTAAGAATGGTCTTCCCAGAATGATAGGAATGTCTTTGTCTTCTTCATAATCGAAGGATGATGAAATCAGAGAAAAATATGAATTTGTCCACCTTTACAAGTATGTCCTCCACAATACCTCTTGGATAAGTAATGGACCTATCTGCAAGCTGAAGAGAAATGTTTGTCGATTTTGGAGTCGGCAGACCCAATTGTGTGTAAATTGATAATGGCATGAGGTTAATGCTAGCACCCAAGTCACACAAACATTTGTTGAATGATAAGCTTCCAATAGAGCATGGGATAGTAAAACTACCAGGATCCTTTAGTTGGGAGGTAACTTCCTTTGTAACACCGCACTATATTCCTCAATCAAGGCCACTGTCTCAAAATCTTCTAATTTCTTCTTTCTAGACAGAATCCCTTTCATGAATTTTGCATAGCTTGGTATTTTTTCTAAAGCTTCTACAAATGGGATATTGATTTGTAGCTTTTTGAATACCTCAAGGAACTTGGCAAATTGCTTGTCCAATTTTTGCTTCTGGAGCCTTTATGGATAAGCGGCTGATGGATACACTCTTAGTGGAGTAATATGTGGTTACTTTGCTGTTTCCTTCTGTTCTATTTCAATCCCTTTCTTACCATCCTTTTCCCTTGAAAAATCTATATTTTCTATCTCTGGGGTTGGGCGCGCCGGCGCTGCTTCCCTTTGTACTTGAGTCGCCGCTGCCCTCTGGAGATGCAATTTCTTTTCCACTTCTAAGAGTGACAACTTGGCATTGCTCTTTCCCTTCTATCCTTGGGTTAGCTTCTGTGTTTCTAGGAAGAGTTCCTTATGGTCTATTTATTAGCATGCTAGCCATTTGGCCCATTTAATTCTCCAAATTCTTTATAGCCACAGCTTGGCTCTTTATCATCACCTCAGTGTTAGCCATGTATTTCAACATCATCTCCTCCATTTCTGATTTCTTTTCTGGCTGAGGAGTGGGATCTTGTTGATGGTGTTGGTTTTGGAATCCTAGGGGGTATGAAGGTCTTGGAGCTTGTTGATGGTTTTGGTTATTGCTCCATGACAAGTTGGGGTGGTTTCTGTTATTAGAGTTAAAAGTGTTCTGATATTGGTTTGGTTTCCTCTGATAGTTGCTAACAAATTGCACCGATTCAGGATTGATAGCACATTGGTATATAGGATGTGATCCCGCACAAAGCTCACAAATATAGGCCACTTGTTGCACTTTTGACTCAGCAATGGAATCGATTTTCTTTGAAATAGTCGATAATTGAGCCGCTAAGGCCGTGATGGCATCTACCTCCAATACTCCTGCTACTTTCTGATGACGCAGTCTAGAAGTAGGCCATTGGTAATCATTTGCAGCCATGGTCTCTAATAACTCATATGCCTCTTCATAAGTCTTGGCCATGAAAGCCCCTCTCGAAGCTGCATCAATGCTAGACCGAGTTTGACTACCCAATCCGTTGTAAAATGTATTTATCTCCATCCATTAAGGCAATCCATGATGAGGGCACTTCCTTAGCAATTCTTTGTATCTCTCCCATGCTTCATATAAGGACTCCCCATGTTATTGCTCAAATGTGGAAATTGCACTTCGCATTTTTACGGACTTTGCGGGTGGGTAGAATTTTGCCAAGAATTTCTGTGCCAAGTCTTGACAAGTGGTAATGGACCCCGGTGGTAACGAGTGAAGCCAACTCTTTGCCTTGTCTCTCAATGTGAATGGAAAAAGTCTAAGTCTCACTGCATCATCCGTCACTCTATTAAACGTGAAAGTGTCGCATATCTCAATGAAGCTCAGTAAATGCTCATTTAGGCCATCATTAGCCATACCCCCAAACTAAACCGAGTTTTACACCATTTATATTGTTCCCAATTTAATTTCAAAGGAATTAGCAGCTATTATTAGCCTTCTGATGCTCGACTATAACTCATGGATACACGGTGTTGCATAGTCCCTCAGTGCTTTATGTTCATCTGCCGCCAAGACTACCGGTGTCTCAGTCTCCTCTTGAATGCTAGGAGTACCCTTACTCAATCGCTGAACCCTTCCGTTAATGTTGTCCCTTCTGGGTACCAAAGTAGACTTCTTAGACCGAGTGTGCATACATTATTCAAGAGTGCCTGAAACAAAAGAAAAATAAAAATAGAAATAAGATAAGAAAGATTTGTTTAACGAAGACCAATTTAATTTAAACTGATGACGAAAGTAATAAAAATAATCAATATTCCCCAGCAACGGCGCCAAAAACTTGTTGGCTTAATTGGGTGTTAATCAAAACAGCACACACGCAAGTGCATGTGGTCAACAAGTAATATAGAGCAAGTAAAGTATCGATCCCACGGAGAATTATGAATGTGTTTTAATCTAACATGCAACAGTTTTATAACTATCTCGGTCTACTTAAACAGTTAACTATTGTAAAACTTAACTATGAATAATACTAACAAGGAAATAGAAGAATAACAAGCGAAATAGCCAAATAAGGGAAATATGGGGTATATGATTTCACTTAACAATTCATTCAAGACACTACACTTCCTTACAAGCTTAGTTAATTATGTTAGGATTGTTAGCCAAGCACACAAAAGTAATATATGACCATCTCTCGATGTACCATACCCACATTACATTCAATCCACAAAAGATAGAATAAATGCAAACACCCAAATTGACTAATACACTATATGTCTATGTGAATTACAATCAAAGCAGGTTGAAGCTCAAGTACTCAATGAACTACATATGGTGCTTCGGTATATGTCTATCCTAGGCACGAAACATAAATTCCATCACAAAGTAGAATTCACATACATATGCAAATATGATTAGTTCTAAGCCTATACTTCCTTTTTCAAGTTCATGTAGGCTAACATGGTAATTGGTGATCAAGCAATTAATCATTTAAAGCAAATCATATATGACAAACCAATATAGATAAACAACCAAGTCTTATAAGGAAATATATAAATCTGAACTACATATTAAGATTCATCATAACCCTATAATAAAAATTAGTTCATATATAAAGAAAATCCATCAAAAGAGATTGTTCATACATTGCAAGCCAAAATGAAAAGAAAGAGATACCAAAGATAGAAAGATGCAAATCTAATCTCCTTCTCAAATCTGAGCATAGAATGATAATCCAAGCTCCAATGTTCCCAAATCAGCCCTAATCTAAGCTATCTATCAAAATCTACTATAGAAACCAAGAGAGAAGTATAGATGTAGAAGAAGAGGCTACTCTCTCTCTCTCTGTGTGTGTGTGTGTTTCTCTAACCCTAAAAAGGCAATAAAAACAATCTCTGAATAATGTCTCAACTTACAATCACACCCTAAAAGAGTAAACATTCCATTTGGCCATTTAAGTGAAAAGTCAACTGCTGGTCAAACTGGCCCGGCGCGGCCGCGCTGTCCAAGAGCACACCTGCGCTGTCTATTGAATCTTCCTGGGGTAATGCGTTGTCCCATAGTGTATATAGGGCGCGACCGCGCTAGCCTTCAAGACTGCAATTTGCTGAAATGCTACTGCTGCTTTCTTCTTTCAATTTCCTTTCATGCCATCCTCACTTACACTCCATCACATACACTTTGCATCTACTCGAGCGGGTTTCATATCCAATCCACACACAATGCCACCAATCTAGTTTCCAAGTACATTTCCTACAAAATAAAGATGAAATGCATGAAAAGTTACTAAAACACATGAGATTAAGCCTCAATTATGGTAAGTTAATATCCAATAAGTAAGTATAAAACCTACTTATCATACGCAGGCTAAACATTCATTTGCCATAACTGAATTATTATTTGATAATCCATCTTTCCTCAGAATTCTAACATTATGCGTTTCTCAAAATTTCAAAAATAATTCCCAAGCAGTTTTAGATGAATAGTGATTTTACAAAATTTATCAGAAATCTTTTATTTTCGTCTTGGAAATTCATTCCATTTAATTCTAGCTCACATCCCTAATCCTAACCACTTTCATTCATCCTAGGTCATAGAACGACCCTTAAACAGCTTACTTAGATTAATAAACATATAATCTCATTTTATTAAATATAATCAAATAAAAATTAATTCACATAATAATTTGATTTTCTCGGTCGTTACATTCTTCCCCCTTATAAGGATTCTGTTCCCAGAATCCCGATACAAGTTAAGCAAATAAATGGGGAAAATTTTCCTTCATTTTATCTTCGAGTTCCCACGTTCCTTCTTCAGCATTGTGGTTCCTCCATACTACCTTCACCGAAGGTATTACCTTATTTCTTAAGATTTGTTCCTTCCTATCAATAATCTAAATAGGAAGTTCTTCATACGTTAAGTCTTTTTCAACCTTATAAGGACGTAATACTGACACGTGAAACACATTATGAATATGCTTCAACTCTTGAGGTAAAGCTATCACATAAGCTACCTCTCCTACTCTCCTTAAGATCTCAAAAGGTCCTATAAACCTCAGACTCAACTTTCCCTTCTTCCCAAAGCGTATCTTTCCTTTCCAAGGTGATACCTTCATAAACACATACGAACCGACTTCAAACTCCTTCTCACGATGAGGATCCGCATAATTCTTCTGTCTGTCTTGAGCCGCTACTAGTTGGGTACATATCAACTTAACCACATTGCCGTTTGTTATACCATCTCAGGTCCCAACATACGACGTTCACCTACTTCATCCCAGCATAATGGTGTTCTGCACTTTCTTTCGTATAGCAATTCTTAAGACTACATGCCTATACTTGCGTGATAACTGTTATTGTAAGCAAACTTTACTAAAGGTAGATGTTCGTCCCAACTCCCCTTGAAATCTATAACACAAGATCTTAGCATATCTTATAACGTTTGGATTGTTCGTTCACTTTGGCCATCAGTTTGAGGATGATATGATGTACTCAACCTCAACTGCATTCCCATTTGCTCTTGCAAACTCCTCCAAAAATTTGATGTGAATTGTGGATCACGATCTGATATAATCAAAACTGGTACTCCATGTCTTGAAATAATTTCCTTGACATATAGTTTAGCTAACCTTTCTAGGTTAAACCTGACTCTTATCGGAAGAAAGTGAGCCGAATTCGTCAAACGATCCACTATCACCCAGATAGTATCGTATCCCTTTTGTGTAATTGGAAGTCCCACCACAAAATCCATCGTGATATGCTCCCACTTTCATTCCAAAATCTCCAATGATTGTAGCAAACCACTGGGTCATTGATGTTCAGCCTTAACTTTCTGACAAGTTAAGCACCTACTCACGTACTCTGCTATTTACCTCTTCATGTTTGACCACCAAAAATTCTGTCGAACGTCTTGATACATCTTGGTACTACCAGGATGAATCGAGTACCTCGAACTATGAGCCTCTTCCATTATTTCTTCTTTTAATTTCATATTACACAGAACCCAAATTCTTCCTTGAAAACGTAGTAACCCATCATTGTCTAGGTTATACTTAGTCTCCTCTCCATCTTAAATCCTCTTCTTCATCTGCTCGCACTCCTCGTCTTTGAGTTGTACTTCCTTCACCCGTTCCACAATTGTTGGTTGAGTCTCCACTGTAAATAATACCTCTCCCGATTCACTCGGTAATCTCACCTCTAACTCCATCCTTGCCATCTCTGTTACTAACTCTTTCTTAGCCGTTAACATCATTAATTTCTCCAGACCCTTTCTACTTAAGGCGTCGGTCACAAAGTTTGCCTTCCCTGGATAATACAAGATATCGTAAGCGTAATCATTTATCAATTCCAACCATCTTCTTTGTCTCATATTCAACTCCTTTTATGTGAAGATATATTTCAGACTTTTATGGTCCGTGTATATCTCACACTTCTCCCCGTATAGGTAGTGCCTCCAAATCTTTAAGGCAAAAACCACTGCTGCCAGTTCTAGGTCATGAGTAGGATATCCTTTCTCATAATCCTTTAACTGTCGTGATGCATACACAATGACCTTTCCATGCTGTATGAGCACGCAACCCAGTCCTCTATGCAAAGCATCGCTATAAACTATAAAATTCCTTGTATCATCTAGTAATGACAATACAGGTGCTTCACTTAATCTCCTCTTCAGTTCTTGAAAACTGTCTTCACACTTCTCTGTCCACACATACTTCACGGTCTTCCTTGTTAAATTCATCAACGGAGTAGCTATCTTAGAAAAGTCTGGATGAATCTTCGATAGTATGCCACTAACCCTAGGAAACTCCGCACCTCAGTCAGTGTTTTTGGTTGTTCCCAATTAATAACTGCTTCCACCTTTGCAGGGTCTACAGAAATTCCTTATTTATCGATAATGTGCCCTAGAAACTGCACTCTTTCAAGCCAAAATTCACACTTAGTGAATTTAGCATACAACTTCTCATGTCTTAGTGTTTCCAACACTAATCTTAAATATTAAGCGTGATCTTCTGGCGTCTTAGAATATACTAGAATATCATCAATGAATACTGCGACGAACTTGTCCAAGTATTGCTTGAACACTCTATTCATCATACCCATGAATGCGGTTGGCGCATTAGTTAACCCAAACGACATAACCAAAAACTAGTAATGACCATAACGAATCCTGAACGCCGTCTTAGGTACGTCCTTTTTCCTCACTTTCAACTGATGATACCCCGTTCGCAAATCTATCTTAGAAAACTACTTCACCCCCTTTCAATTGATCAAATAGATCATCGATCATGGGCAATGGGTATTTATTCTTTATCGTTAGCTTGTTCAACTAACGATAGTCGATACAAAGTCGTAACGATCCGTCCTTCTTTTTCATAAATAGTATCGGTGCTCCCCATGGAGAGACACTCGGTTGAATGTACTTTTTGTCTAATAGTTCTTGTAACTGAATCATTAACTCCTTCATTTCTACCAGCGCCATCGGATATGGTGCCCTAGAAACTGGTGTCATTCAAGGCACAACATCGATCACAAATTTGATCTCCCTATCTGGCGAAAGACCGGGTAACTCGGATGGAAATACATCCGCGAATTCTTGCACTATAGGTATCTGTTCCAATGGTGCTCTTACTCTTTGGGTATCAACAATATGGCACAGGTATCCTACACATCCTTTCTTCAACAACTTTCTGGTTTGTGTCATCGTAAGACAAAAAGAACGTCCAGGTGATTTACTACCGTAGAACACTACCTTGGGCTTTTTCAAAGTCTGAAGGTTTACCCTTTTCTTTTGACAATCTATAATCGCCCCGTGGTCAAACAACCAGTTCATCTTGAGAATTATATCAAATTCTTCCGACTTTATCGGTATTAAATATACCGATAATTTGTTACCTCTAATATCTACGCAATAATTCCTATGAATATGTTAAATGGGAATTATCTCTTCGTTCACTACCTTAATGTTTAAAGGTATTGCTAATATTTCAGGGAGTAATCCTAAACGTCTAGGAAATTCATATGATATAAAAGAACAAGTAGCATCCGAATCAAACAACACATAAGCATTTATTTCATTGACCGGGATAATACCTGCCACTACATCCAATGATGTAACTGCATCTTGGACCGTCATATTAAATGTTCGGGCCATTGGTTTACTCGGTGGTGTTGGTCCCACTACTAGTACCCTTACTACCCTCTGACCCCTTCTTCGGGCAGTTCCTTGCCATGTGGTTAGTCAACCCACACACAAAACATCCCTAGTTCTTCTTCGGGTTAGGACAGTTAGGTAAAATATGACTCTCCTGCCTGCAGTTGTAGCAAACTGACTTCCCCTTGAGACAGACTCCCAGATGAGCCTTCCCACACATCTAACAAGCTTCGATCCTCCTCTTAGGATCCCCTTGTTTTTCTCTAGTATTCCCAGAGTTAAAACCCTTCCTCTTGGGAGCACTTCCGCTGCCACTAGATCCCTAAGTCTTTATTCCTCCATCTCCTTTATTCTTATTCTTCTTCTCTTTGTGGTATTGGATTAAAGCCTCGTTACCACCCTCAGCAATTATTTCTTTCTCCAAATGGTTCCGAAAGAAGCGCTCTAGAACACTGAAATCCTACTATAGAGCCAGGGATTCAGTCCCTGCTCAAACCTCTGTGTCTTTCTCACCTCAGTATCCACCTTGTGTGGAGCAAACCTTGCCAGTTCATTGAACTTGGTCACGTATTGAGGAATAGTCATGTACCCCTGCTTAAGTTCTAAGAACTTAATTTCCATCCTACTCTGCATACTAGTAGGAAATTAGTTCTTAAAGAAAACCTTCTTAAACTATTCCCACGTAACAACAACTACTCTAGCCCCACTCTGGTTTGCCTCCCACCAAAAGTTAGCTTCTCCCTTCATCATGTAGGTCGCAAAAGAGGACTTTTGTGCCTCTCTGATATTTGCTATTATAAATGCCTTCTCAATCTCCTTTACCCATGTCTGAGCCTCGATAGAGTCCATAGTTCCTCGGAACTCCGACGGACCTACACTCTTAAAGTCCTTAAAGGTAGTCGCACGTACTACCCCAAGAACCACTGGTACATTACCCCCAATTCTATTAAATGCAACCGTTAATAAATTAACAAACTTCAGCATCGGGTTATCTTGTTGTCCCTCTTGATTATTCTCATTACGAGATTCAGCTTCTTGATTACTGTCTTCTTCTTGCTGACATTTTTCTGTTTAAATAAATAAAGTTTCATTATTATTTACTTATGCCTTTCACTTGGATATTATCCATCAGACAATAACATAAAATTAACATCAAGCACATTTAATAAAACCTCGTTATATTTATATGCTTCTCTATAAAACTATTTACAATCTTATTCCTTATCCATAGCTATTACATTATTTTCTCGCGATTAATTTTCAAAAGTTGGGAATTACAAAAGACTACCCTTTGATTATACAAAAGAGGGTTTTACGTCACTACATAGATACACACAATATTTATATATCTACTCATTCTCTACTACTAGCTAACACTGCCTAACAACATTCTCATGCTTCTTGTTCGCAAGAATCACCACAATAACCCTACTAATAGTGTGACGAGTCTACCCCGACTCAATGGAATAACAAGCAATTTTCAGCTTGAAATCCTCATGGGCACTCCTATAAATATAGGACATCAATGATATCTTCTACTTCTTCTCTCCCAACTCTTTACGAAGCTTATATGCTTCATGCTTATAATCTTTAGCCTTATTCTTGGCCAAGACCTTCTCATCATGTTCCTCATCCCAACCTGCTTCTGCAGATTCCTTCACCTCATGGAGGTCATTAACCTCCTCCCTCAAATTCTATACATCATTGCGCAGTTGAACATTCCTGTCAATCACCGCCAAATACAATGTCATCATTGCTTCTGGTGGGTTTAGCTCTAGTGTAGGTACCACTGTGTTAAACAATTCCATATCCATATAATCCTCCTTATCGGCCACCACATCAAAGTATGATGCCGATCCTAGATTCTCATAATCCTCTGACGGGTCTTCCTCCTCTGGCTCTAGCTCCTCGACATTCACTATCGGTACCTCCACTACCGGCATTGGTACAGGCTCTATCATGTTGACTGGCTCCTCGCTGACTATATGTATATCCCTATACATAGATCTATCTCCTGACATCTACAATAACACATAACATGTTGATTAGTACATAATACAAAATATTATAAGCACAAATCATATTTAATTTATTTAAGGTTAATTTCCATCTTTTAGATCTTTCTGTAATGATTTCCTCAATCCATTACTTAGGAACTCTAATGGAGTTCATTTACTTCTAACTTCTCTTACTATTACCAAGGTTATAACCTAAGGTTCTCCCCCTTCAGTTTTATAACGTATCAGCTTTGATACCAACCTGTGACGCCCCCAAATCTGGGTACTTTCAACCCACGGATATGGTGCTACACGATACTATTAACTACACATTCATTCAACCAAAAACTGCATCAATATGAACATGTTTACTAGATTCTTGTTACAATAATAATAATTCTTTCCTCAGGTTCTCAATAACCATTACATCCTTCATTGTAATAGTATAAATTTTTACAAAAGTCATACTATTCTATTACAGGATAACTACTTATCCAACTTGGCTTTGCCCTTATCTTTATCGGATCCTTTGGTCCTTTCGTTCTTATCTGCAATCATATAATTCAAGTAAGAAGTGAGCATAACTAGCTCAACAAGTCTAACAATATGTAATGCAACAACAAAATCGAGAATCATATGATTTATCTTCTATAACTGAACAAATAGTTATGAAGTAATATGAATAATCAAAATAACACTATCCATTTCTTTAAAAATAATTTCAAAGGACATATAGTCACTTAAGAATTCTGAGTTGGTCAAAGACCATGAACATTCTCATTCGTTTTCATTTATGAAAAGGACATCCCGGCACTAAGATCGTACGCCCGATATAACTTATAAGTTTATCTAGGTGATCAACTTATAGTACTCTATGTTGATCAACACTCATTCGTTAAACGTATTTACGCTTAAGTTTTGGCAAACTCACGTGCCCATCGATGTACAACGAAAAATACCTTTGTTTATTCATACTTGGGCTTACCTTTGAATCCGTACCAAAGCAATTGGCATATGATAACATTAACAATAATAGTGTCTTAAAAGATTTGTAAATAACCCAACAAAACATTTTAAACTCCGTCTAGCCGAGCTCAGATTGGCATCAACTCTTTCTCAAATAATTCATGCATAATATAACATGAACCACAAAACTTAGCTAACACAAAGGTCAGAAAAGAGTTAGAAGAACTTCCCATCAAGCGTCTTCTACTTTAAACTCAAATTTTCTTGGTCTTTATACGTTCTACATGATATATTCACATAGCACGCCAATTAGCTATTAAACAATCTACACACATTTTTTATACCAACTTCTTTCTCTTCTATAGCTTAATTAAATTTACTACATTAATAATATTCGTTAAGTTATTTAACATTCTTTACAAATTTACAACATTTAATGTCATAAGTTACCATTATGTTTAATGTCTAGGTATTACAACCAATGTAAACCTAAAACATTCGTTCAACGCGAATACGGTCGACATATATAATTTATGTACTTTGTGTTTACGTTTTCATACCCTTAAACAACCATTTGATTGTTAAGCTTAAGGTTTTAATCACCCTTAGAGGTTAGACAATTATGACAGTAGTTATGATACCAGGGCTTATCAGAAATCAGTAGAGTTGCAAGTGTAAATTCGTGTGGAAAAACTTGTGAAACCAAACAGATGTTTGGAAAGCTGGAGAACCACAAACTGATGTAGCACTTTTCTTGAACCATCAAGTCTTTTGGTCTTGGCAGAAGTAGCATTTGTAAGAATCTGATGAAGAGTTGCTGAGACTCAGACATGTGAGATTTCACATTAATATCATCTTCAGGTGATTCATGGATAGATACCCTGATGACCTCCATCATTTTACTTTCTTCTCCTTTTTCTACTTCATTTAAATTTTGGAGGATAAGAGCTTCATTCTTTTCATGTTCTTGTTTACCAGTTCTTTGTTTCTTCCATGGTAACTGGTTGACAGGTGCATTTGGATTTTGAATGGTAGGACATTGGTCAACCTTTTTAAATTTCTGTTCAGTGGACTCATCTTCTTTTCTTTTTCCTTTAGCTTGGAATTTTCCTATTGTGAAGGATCTAAACTAAATAGGAGACAAAATGGGTTTTGGTTGAGTGGGTTTTCTGAAGATGTTTTAGGTTTGAAAGTTTATAGTGAGTTGATGGCATGTAACAATCAACAACTTTGAGCAATTAAAGGGTTTTTAGATTTTAATAAGAGAAGGATTTTGGTACACGATTGGGAAAAGCAATAGTCAAAATTTGACATGACTTCTGGAGCAGTTCCCTCCAATTTGATACAGTGGGTCACGTGCCATAATTTAAATATCTTTCTTTTCAAACTCTAAAACTACACAACTGTTGAATATCACTCTTCATGGTTCACTCTCCTACCTAGAGCGTGAGCACCACTTTCTTGTAGCTTAACAACTATTAACTCCCTTGGTCAAGGATTGACTTAATGTAATAACTTTCACTCTATGACTTCAATCAGTTCAACAATCATCTCTCTTAACTTTCCCTTTACTCCTCCATCTTTCTTAGATTTTTCAAGAGGTGAGATTTTGAGCATTCTCTTGTAAACCTCCCCCTCAATTGATGCAACAAGTTACTTGAGGACCGGAGAGCTTTCTTCAAATCCAAGGTCTGTTAATGACAGACTCTATAACATTTGCTGGTGTGTCCAGTTCGTTGAGTGAGGAGTAGTCCTTCTTCTTATCCTTGTTCTTCCTGCTTCACTAGGCCTCCCCTGATTCCACTACATGTTCCTCTAGTTCTGCTTGCTTCCCCGCAGTGATAGAAGTATCAATTTTAGCATCTTCTTTCTCTTTTTCTCCCTCTGGCTTAGCAACTAATTCTTTCACAAATCATCTTACCACCATTTTCTTCTTTAGAACATGGCTTGACTATTTATAGACGAAAGTGTAATAACAAGTAGGGCACCTGAGCCTTGAGCTTGGTCTTTCTCCTCTTCACCTTTTATTATTAAGAGAGAGTAACTGATTCATCTGTATTAGTCATTTAGTCATTAGATATCATACATTAAATTTCCTTTCTCCGCTTTCCTTTATGAAGAGAAGAAGTTCTCAAAACCTGGATTGAGAATTCCTATAATCTTCTCGACTGGTATTAAGATCACCAGGTCTGGATTTTTAGCTTCAGCTTTTGCAGTCGTAGTGATGATTTGTTCTTCAATTTGAGAGATAAGCATTACTTTTGTGATATTTTCTGATCTTGCACACTACTTAGAGCATTCTCATAAATGCTGATATGAGATGAGAGTTTCTATGATCAGAAATCCTTTGACATTCATCTTTCGGAACATGGAGCTTTATTGAATATTCACGAGATTCCTTTATCTCCAAATTAAATGAGTAATTCTTGACTGAGCATTAGCATCTGATGATTCAGAGATATTATCCTTAAAGATAATTTGACCATTTTTGGCTTTGGCAATTTGCATGAGCTTCTTGATGACAAATATGGGCTTCAAGCATTAACTTGAGGAATTTTTTTTTTGAAAAGATCAAATGATACTTGTATCTGCAGTTTAAATGAGATTTCTATCTTTGGTACCTATAGATGTTTGGGTCCTACTAAGTTAGTTTATATGACTATCCAAGTATTTCAGATATTTGGACCTTCATATGAAATGACATTATTTAAACAATGTAAAACACATATGCACATATGATGACTAAACCAGATAATATTGCTACATGAGTGTGTGTGTGTGTGTGTGTGTATGTGAATATCGCTTCTCAAAGAACACGAGTGAATGATAGGCTTTTCCCTTTTGGTTAATGTTCCTTCTGCTTTTACTATGATCTATGATTTTGAACTTCCATAGAATAATAATCAACTCTACTAGTTGCACCTGGTTGGTTTGTTGAGTTGATCAGATTCTACGACTCTTCGAGGTACAGCTGTAGTTTTGGCTACACTCTACGATTTGTTAAAAGCCTAAAACATTGTGTGACTAATAGTTCTATGACATATTGAACTTAGTCAGCAAAACTTGAACAACCTAAAGTACTCAACTTAAATAACCTTTGTGAATTTCATAATAGTAACATCTCCAATAAGAATGAAGATAATTATTATCACTAATTTCCATTTGAAGTTCCACATCCGAAGTAGAAAATATATCTTCAAAACTTCATAACTGAATTTGTCAGAATAAGTCTCTGTCAAGAGATCAGTTAAAATCATATGATAAATAATGAATTCATAGTGAGATTTTCATTTCCCATTACAAAGACAAGAATAGATTTTCTCAGTGGATATACTTCAGATGTCTAATTGAAGGTTCATTTTAGCTTCAAACTTGGATAGCGAGACAATGCTTCGCAAAGTACATCATAGTTCTACCTACACTTTCTCTCTTTCCTTTTGAAGTAGAAATTATGCCTTTGATAGGACACTGAAATAATTTATGATTAGTGCAACACATACATAATAGAATAGAAAATAATTCTTAAATCATCAATGCAAATATCTAGATAAGATAAGATCATGTACCTCACTGATCTCAATCTCTCGATAATCAGTGGTTCAGCTTGAACCATTTAACTATGTTGTTGAATTGAATTATCCAATCTTGAACTTCTTCAACAATCATTACTTATAACACTTCCAGAATGATCATCTTGCTTTATTAGATAGATGTTTTAGAGCTGAGCATATCTAGCATATCTCTTGCTTTTAAAATAGAGGAAGACATTTTGGCATCCCATATTCCTTGCATAGCCTGTTAAAACCTCAAGGTTCAGATCTTTGTTGGGATGAGTCTTGCCACATTAACTGAATTATTTGAGAAGCACATTGAGTCTTTCACTTGCTATTGATCATTTCTTCAGAGAATAGAAATGATTTAGAATGAAGTTTTACTTTTGATTATAGCTGATGACACTTCTTAGACTCCTTTGGCAGAGGTGCAGATTTTGACATCTTAAGGCATACATTCTAAGGATGAATCCATGAATTTATTTACCTCTGGTTGCACCTTTACTTCCCTATAGATAGATAGCTCGATTTGCTGCCTTATCATTATCTTGATAGACTTTTCTAATATTAGTAATAACTTCGTTTATGCATGTTGATCAACTCTGGATAGCATCAAGCAGATCATTTGCATTCCTGTGTGCATACCTACACATGTAGATTTCGGCATGTGAGTTCATCTTCATTTAGAAGATGTGTTAAATTTTCATTACTTAGTTTAGAACTGGTTTTTGATAATGCCTTGGATCAACTCAAAGTGTAAGCTTTATGCTCATAAGAACTTGTTTTAATACCAATTGTTATTTCCCAAAGGCACGATATAGATCTAAGACTCGACAATTGGTATCAAAGCTTTATCTAAGATCTAATTAAGAACTTGCTTTGATACCAATTGCTGTGAATAGATCTTTAAAACTCTTTCAATTACTTAATTAGGTTTACCCAATAATTGATTAATCAAGATTATCTATGCACAGGGGATCATAAGTTTGAAAACTCCCTTAGAAGATTTACTAAGAAATCTCAGTTCTAAAACAAGTTTTATGGATAGGCAAACACATAGCAGATATAGCAGTTATAGTTTACATAATGTAAATAACATAATGTAAAAGATATATGAGGTTTTAAGTGGTTTGGAGACTAAACAACTCCTACTCCATTCTTCTACTCAACGAGTAGGATATCCATTAAGGATATAGGCCCAACAGACCATTTTACATCTGAATCCCTAGAATTCTTTCGAGCCACAAAGTCTCGGCATCGAGTCCCTAAGACTCGACAATTCGATCATTAACGACCAGGATCTGTGACCCCACCAAATTCAGGTACTCATACCTCGAATTCGGTACATCATGTGTTAATTCTAATAACATACTAAAATTACTAATAACGAAATGATAGAATAATTTACTTTGATATAACATAATTATTCATGTCCCAAGGTCTCGTGACCGTTACTACAACATTCCATAATTAAGTCTAAAACATAACTTAAACATAATTTAATCATCCCTTAATACATCATCATATTATTAATAATAGTTCTCCTAATCTTAAAGGACTAAAGCTATTCCGTAGCCTTGCCCTTTCCTTTGTCCTTCCCCGAGGTACCGTCTTGCTCTACCTTAACTGTAATGTTTTTAAGAAAGTAAGAATGAGCAACAAATTTGCACAGCAAGTAATATAGTAATAAGGGTGAACAATATAAAGTTCGAATCTCAAGGGTATTGTGACACCCCCAAATCCGGGTACTTCGTTTCCACATGATTTGGTGTTCACTTTTTAATATAACATACATCTATCCAATGAATAATGCAAAAATAAACTACAGCTTAAATTAAAATAATTAAATCTCCCTTACAACAAGGGTTACAACCTTTTTTAAAATAATCCCGGGTTACTCTAACCCTAACATGAATATAATAAAGTGCGAAAATAAAAACATAACATTCAAGTGTTATTACAATCATTCTCAATTAAATAAAATAAGTCTTCACTTGCTTTGCTTTCCATTGCCCTTACTTGTAGACGGAGCATCAGCGTTATCAACCTTAACTGAAATTCTTATTTAATGCAAGAGTGAGCAAACCACAGCTCACTGGAGTTTAACAATAATATATACATAAAAGGATATCTTTCAAAGAATCTGAATAATATGATTCGCTTCAACAATAAAGAATTTAATAATAATTCTTTCATCGCAATTACAATTCAAAAATAGAATTTATCTGAGTGTCATAAGACCTTTAAACTCTTGTCCTAGGTTATAAATATTTCTATTTAAACCTTTAACAGTCAATAAGACTATGGACCTTAACTCGTACTTAGGGGGATCAACCCTTTGTACCATGTATTGTGCACAAACATCTTAACGCTATGTGTAGTAACCTCCCCTAGTAAATAGGGTTGTTCAACTCAGAAATTTAAATTCAAGTCCGCACCAAAGAAAGTTTGGTTTGAATAAGTTTACAAGGGTAATTTAGAATTCACGTTCATCAACTAAGGATTAGTTGAATCGACTTTCAACAATTCATAAATAATAGAATTATGAACTAACATATGCTTTAGAATCAACTTAAAGCATTTAAAATAATAACTGGATCTTACTTGAACAATAAGTTAAGATCATTTCAATTAAATAAACAATTATTCAATACATAAATGGAAAGGACATTCTCAACAATAAATATATGAATTCAAAGAAACTTGCGTAGAAATAGCGAGTTTAGGGTTTAGAAGACTTGCATAAAATTAATACAAGATTAGGGTTTAGAAAACTTGCCTTACGCGCAAGCTACTTAACTCAACCACGTACTTAAACACTTCTTATACACATTAAATTATAATAATCTAAATCAGTTAACACATAACTAATTCACATAAGTGGTTAACCCTCATGGTTAACTCACTTTAACTAAATAAATAATAATAATTAACTATCACATAGTTAATTACATCACATACATATTCACATAATTAAATCAATTATGTATTTAACTAAATTATAATTAAACAATTATAATTCAAACACTTAATCAAATTATAATTACTTAAATTATAATTATCACTTAAATTATAAATAATTATAATTTAAAATCAATTAAACTACATCATGCTTTTATAATTACACAATTTATAATTAATCATGTATTATCAATTATAATCAATAATTAATTAAACTATAACATGCATTATAATTACACAATTTATAATTAATCATGTAATTATCAATTTATAATCATAATTAAACATGCATTTATTAAATTATAATTACATAAATTATAATTTAAATTAACATCTAATTGATTAAAATAAATCAACTACTATTCATTATAATTTAACAAAACTATGCTTTAAATTAAACATTCACTCTTAATTATAATTAATCAAATTATAATTAAGTAGCTCATTTTATAATTAAATAATTATAATTTAATTAAGGTTTTCGAAACTTATTTTCTCTAATTATGAAATTATCAACTTCATGTTAACACATGTTATAGCAGCTAGATATATGCTCATTATCTTAGCAATAATGTAACTTAGGCATAAAGACAATCTGCACAATTGTTTAAAACACACTGCCACTGCACAGAACCCGGCTAAGCTGCGCAGCCAGCTGCCTTAAACCCGGCGCAGCTGCGCAGGTAAAGGCTCTGGTAAAAGCAAGCGGCGCAGCTGCGCTGCTCCTGGCCTTGCTGCCGGCGCAGCTGCGCAGCAGCTCGGCCAGACGCAGACAGCCACGGCTCTCTGCTTTACCGAACAACCCATACAAGCCAAAAATACAGTAACATAGACACTGTAAATCATATATACGCTGTAATACATATATCTAACATGCACTCAAAACATAAACTCATTTAAACAACGAGAATCAATAGTTTTTAAAAATTCAATTTGGCCATTTTCATGAAAACTCATATTTTTCCATAAAATAATCTACTGTAATAGAATTTCTCAAGTAATTCAACTTATAACACATGAAATCTCTTCATAATTGAATATAACATCATAACCAATTCTAATTATACATACTAACACATACAAATTCCTAAATTTTCCATTCTAAAACCAATCAATATTCATAAAATAATATGAACAAAATTTTTTCCATGAAACTTGTTTTAACAATAATTTAATTCCTGAAAATCCTCTTATGTCATACAATTACCACAATCAACACATGGATACAATACATACATATAAAATTCATGATTTCACAACTTCCATGAAAACTCAACTTTTGGTAGAAAATAAAATACATGAAACATATGAATTGAGTTCTATAATTGTAAGAGTAAAATTATAGATTATAACCTTTTTGCTAATTGTTAATGAAGAAGATGATGATGCTTAAGCTCTTCCTTTTCTTCTTCTTCTCTCTTCTCTAACTCTTCCTCTATTCTTTCTTTTCTCTCTTACACTGATATTCTTTCTAACGTAATTTAGACTAACGTATAATATAATACGTAGTAATAGATATAGGCTTAATTATATAATATAACTGACAAATATATTAAGTATAATGTCAGTTACAAATTTCAAAAAGCCACAATGCCTTGTTTGGCAAAACAAGGTTATTTTCAAAAATAGATTATTAATGCTAAAGCCATGTTTGGTAAACAGTTTATTTAAATAGCTTTTTGATAGTTAGGGCCCCGTTTGGTTGAAATAGGTTTAAAACAATTATAAGGGCCTTGTTTGGTTAAAATCATTTAAAATTCTTTTTCTTTATTTTAACAAATCATTTTAACACATACTTTAATGTCATATTTTAATCAATTAAATATTAATCATCTAATTTAATCAATTAAATCTAACATCAATTAATCATATAACATTACCACATAATTATAATTACTCGCTAATTATAATCCATGTAACGCTTCATCAAATATCTCATCTAATTTAATTATCTCAATTAAATTAGAACTATAATATAAAATTAATATACATTAATTAAATTAGATATTGCACATTCATTTAATTAATATATACACTTAATTAAATCACTCCATAAATCACATAATTTATTTATTTAACTCAATACATAATTCACATAAATATTTATTTAATTCAATAAATATTTAAAATTAAATATAAAATCTCAATCGTTACAGGTATAACAGTAAATGATAGTTCAAGAATAACAAGAAGTATCAATAGTTCTCAATAAGTGTCGCTAAGGACTGAAAGATATCAACAAGATTCAAAGGTTAAATCATTTCAAGGTTCAAGAATAATGAACACTAAGCAGTCACTAGGGACAAAGAACTCCTACTAGAATTAACAGTATTATACTGAAAATCCAATATAAATAAGTACAACATGTGATCAGCCTAAAGTACCCTACGTTATGCATAACATTTAAACATGCTAGTATTTGTGCACGTCGGTTCCCCGACAATTATATAATTTCCCTTTAATGAGGGTTGTTCACCTCAGTAGATTTATAAGAGTCCGCACCAAAATAATTGGTTTGGATAGCTTTCTAACATATGATAATAGTCTAGCCGAATCAAATGGCTTAGACGACTTTTATAATGTATTTAGGAACAATAAGTTCAATGCTTGCAACAACATCAAGATAAAAATTTGATTTTTGAATAGTAATAAATATTTGCTCGATATAAATATGGTGGATATAACAACAATTCGGATTTACACAATATATAAAGTTAAAAGGGTTGGGGAACTTGCCTTTTGCGTTGATTACCACTTATAGCTTAATATCACTTCAATGAACTATATTATCCTATTTACGTACGTATAAGTATACATTAGTCACACATACATGACATATATATCAACATACATTTATCACACATGTGTCTATCCATATATTCAATACACATTTAAAACTCATAGATGTATAATCCACATTGTTCTTACTTTCGAAACCTTAGAAACACTTTGGCACATCTTAATTTTATATAGTCATCATATGCTTGAACACTTAAAACATTGCTTGAGTCATGTATTATAGCTTAAGGCATTCATACATACATGTTAAGGAACTTTTAAACTAGGTTTGGTCTTTTCTATTTACTTTCAAAAATTGATAGTCTTATTTGTAAAATTTTGATTTTACAAAACAAAGAGAGTTCATTATGTCCATAGTATTCATCAAATCACATAACAATGCTAAACACTCTTTTCCACGCATGCTTGCACGTATTAGATTTATTTGCACGTAACTAATATAACTCCTTACTTAGAAACTCATTTTAGTTCATGCTTGCGTAGTTTATATCGTGTCTAACTAGATGTCTGAACATGTCAGTTATCTCTAGAGGCATAAAGTATCCTATTATAATTATTCAAAAGTTCACAATACAAGTAGTAAAGTTTTCAACAAAATTGGTCTTCAAACCTTTGAGTTTTCTTAAAAATCTCATGTTAAACAAACTAAGTAGGCAAAGCACATTGAATCCACATTTCATACTTATTTATAAACCTAACTAAGTTGCAAACATATGCTCAAAAGGTTAGATTTCCAAAAGGCATAAGATTTGTCCAACATGGTTTTCGACATTTAGCTTTTCCTGAACAATACTATTAAATCAAGCTTTACACATACCACAACTAATGACACCTCTTTATACATGTTTAAAGTCTATCCATGTTCATTAGGTCAAGTTTAGTTAGGTAAACATCTCCCTAGACTAAACAAGAAAATAAACATTTCAGTCCATTCTGCCAGTACCTCGCTGGGGTGAGGTTTTATACTGTGAAAATCTCGCCGGGGAGAGATCTGCGTCGGGGCGAATATTTTGACCTCGAAAACTTCGTCGAGGCAAAGAAGCCCAGACTCGGCTATTGCAGGTTCGTGACTAACTCTGCTCTAAGCCAAAAAACTATCAATTTCTCCAATTAAACAACCAAATAAACATGCCCATATGCTATAAACCTTTCCAAAACATCATAACACATTTACATAACCATTCTAACAACTCAAACCAATTAAACAACAAAACTCAAGAATCAAATTCCAAGGTCTTGCTATTTTTCCAAAGTTTAACATGTTTAGTGATTTTTCTCATTTCAGAATCGTTTCTGGACCAATTTGATTAGTTTAACTTTCATTGTTTTCATATTCAACCATATTAACAATGTCTAGCATCAATTCATAGATAGCAACAAGTTTCAGCATTCAATTTTTGACTCAAATAGCAAGTATTTCATGATATTTCTAAGAACTTGTAAAACTTGTAAACATAGAACATAGTTAAAGCAATGTTACCTTTTGAAGCTTGAAATTACTAAACTTGCTTCTAGCACCTGATTACTACCAAAATTCTCAGCACTCACTCTTTAATTTGGACTTTATAAGAATTTCTAGCAACTTAGAAGAATGAAGGGAGACCTCTACATATAGCCAGACTATGGTACAAATTCTGATTTTGCACAATGAATCAAACCAAGAGGAAGAAGAAGAAGCCATTAATTAAGAGGAAGTTGGTGGAAAGTGGCTAACTGTAATGACCATAAATTTAAAACTCCTTATTTATTAAATATGTGATTTAATTTTAACGAGTTAGTTTTGTGAGTTTATTTAAACCTTATGTGGTTATGTGAATTGGTGAAATGGTTAAGGGGAGTCACTAATAGTTTATTTAAATTAGTGGACTAGCCCTGAGACTTTAATATCATAAAATTGATAGGATTATTAATAATTAAATATTCCAATTATTTGGATATAGTGTCAAGAGTTGATCATATTGATAAATTGCAATTATGAGTAAATATTTGATAATGTGTTGATTTAACAATTATTATGAATAAATAATAATTAATGAATGAGAGATTAATAAATATAATAATATTATATTTACTTGATTAATTATTTCATACAAGCATGTGATAAGTAAACCTTACAAAATATGGTAGTTAACTATATACTATATATAGTACAAGGTGACGTATTAATACGTCTACATATTATATATGTAGACTATATAGTATGATTAATTACATTATGTGAGTTACATATTATTGCTTATGTAACATGATAGACATTAATATATAACCCCATTACCTTATATTAATATCAATAACATTATTAATTGATAAATAATTTCAATAAGTTAGTATAATTATTATAGTAACAGTTATTATAATAATAACAGTTATGGTAATAAATAATGAGCAATACACAATTATATTATATTTGGTGTTAATAGAAAATGTACATGGATTATATGTTATCATATGTATAACCCAAATTGATACATTGTATTGTGGGTTAACTAATTAAAAGTACATTAGGACTTATATGTATACATAATGTGTACATGCATTTTATAACTTAAGAGTTTGTACATGCTACACTTAATATATGCAAGTTGCTGAGAATTGTGTCCCATAATGAGAGGCCATCCTCAATTTCCTCTCATACACGTGAACTCCCACATGCTACTCTAGCCTACTCCTTCTCTCAAATTCATCAATTATAGCCAATAATTATGGGGGAAGTGGGCATTATGATGGGTTCTAACTACTCCCAATTATCCCTCATACACTTCTTATTCCTATTGTTTTGAAATGGAGAGCAAAAGCATGGACCATGTAAAGAATTGGCTATAAATAGAGCCCCTCTTCTTCTCATTTCATTTGCTGAGGATTTCATTTGAGTTAGGAAGAGTATTATAGCAACATTGCAAGTCTAATAGTAGCATTACAGAATCTGTTTAGCAGCAAGTTCATTTACAGAGGTATAAATCCATTTTTGATTTCTGTAGAATTCTTAATATTTGATTCTTGGAATTAAGCATGTAATTATTGATAATTGGATTGAAATATGTTGGTTAAGTGTTATACAAGATGTTAAACATGTTAGAATTGCTAAATGGTGTGTTAGAAACAATTTTGATAGGAAAATTTCTGAGTTGGGTTTGCAGAACTGCCGAAGCAGTTTAGCTTCTGGTCTGGCCGACAGCCTGCGCAGCTGCGCCAGTATTATACTGGCCAGCGGCGCAGCTGCGCCACAACCTGCTCTTGGATTGGCCGGACACCGGCGCAGCTGCGCCGGGTTTATACCTGGTGCCTGCGCAGCTGCGCAGGTTCCTGTGGCCAGTTTTTGTTTTCTGCTTCTGTTAAGCTGCTGTGATATACTAACATGTGATATACCATTGAAACAAGCTTGTGAACATGATTTAAATGTAGATATTAGTACAATAACATGATATAAGTATGTATTCATTGATGCTAAGCGTATATGCCATGACCATATATTTTAAAAAAGGGAAACTTGTAATTCAAAAGTAAACCTTGTCATGGACGTATCACGTGAACATTCTAATTTTGTAAACACAATAGTGTGGTTTATATTGTCATGAAATGCGAGTCTAAAGTGTGTTCACACACTAGCATACGTGATAGCAAGATTCTAGCGATTTTGAAATAAGAAACTTAAGAACTTTCAAAGTGAACTTGGCTAAGGTTAATGTCTTTTAGATTCTGACTATTTGAGAGCATATATATGGTGTATATATGAGTCCTAAGACATATGAGTTATGAGCACAAGGCACTTAACATGTATTATGATACCTTATTGGCTTAGTGTGATTTTTCAACGAAAAACTTAGAACGTGAAAGATTATATCATCGATCACCATGTGGATTACGTATTGATCATACAAGCATGTACATTAGAGTTCGTTATGCCTATAAGCATATTAACATGGACCTCGTTGAGTTAACGTATAGATTTCACATATGCACGTATTCATAGAAAATAAATTTCTAAGGCATGAAATAGGTGGATTAAAGTATACATGTATAGTATACGCATGAGCATGCATGTTATGTTTAACCTTGTTATGTGATAACATGAAGCATGAACTTGTATTATGTAAAGTATACAAATTACCGACATGAGAGCATATGACTTTAAACTAGGATTAGGTTAAGCATGCTAGGTTTTCAAAAATTATAATCATAAAACATGTATGTTGATTAAATATAAGTAACTTGAAGTATTATGTGTTCAAGTCTATATTGATGCATAGAAACTAGATAATCTAAAGTTATTAAATCTATGACATGATTAGATTGACTTACGTGAATTATGGATAGATTGATATGATAAGCAGATTCTTGTAAGTGTAGACTCGTATTAGTTTACGCATGCTAATTGGAATACCGACTTATTAATGTTAGGTTATTTCAGCGAGATTTAATTAAAGCTAGAACTTAACTGTAGCTGAGCAATCAGGCAAGTCTCCGAACTTCACTATTTGGTTGTGCAAGTTCTTTAATTCTTATTTGTACAAGTTCCTATCCTTCTCATATTGTATTGAGCAGGTTATTATCGTATTGACAGTTAATTATTTAAAGCTTGAACTTTATTTCCAAGCATGCTATTAGGTGGTTTAATTACTTTACAATTATTCCACATCGATATTATTGTTATTCGCACTTGATTTCGTACAGTCTTGGACTTGTACATTATTTAAAGTTCTACAATTCTTGAACTATGTCAGATAGAGTCTGAACCCTTGTTCGGTCAGACAATTATATAAAAATTTTATAAAAGCTATCCAAACCAATTGATGGTAAGGATTCTTAGACTGAAAGAACACCCCTTGTATATATAGGGGAGTACCCCAGGTATCTAGTATAAAGATACAAACAGCAGAGTTGAATGTTATGCATATACATAGCGTAAGCGAGGCAGATCCCCTCAAGTACTTATTCTGTAACCAGTAACCAAAGGGTCAATCAGCTATTGATTTCGTTGGAGTTTTATAGTTCAAAAGTCTACTTGACTATCAGTTATTCTAAAAGCACTTATTATTCTTGCTTCTGATATTCATATTATTGAATTCATTATCAAATATATTCCTTTCATCATGATATATCCTTTATTGTTGTATTTCAACTTGCTGAGCAAACTTGTTGCTCATCCTTGCTATATCATGACTTATATTGCAGTTAAGCCCGAGACTTCAGGAAAGGACAAGGGTAAAGGGAAGATGTAGGATTAGTTTGCAAGGAGCAGACTTTATCTTTATGTTTAATTAATTTACTGTTATGTAATATGAACCCTATTGACTATTCTAGGGTATGTTTGTATGTTTTGTATTTAAGGTTATCGAATCTTGGGACTAGTAGCACCTTTTGAATGAACGACGTACGTTTATTATATTCCGCATTTTAGTTATCGTATGTTGTTTAGAGGTAGATGTTTATGTTAGATCGTGACGACCGGACCGGGGTTAGAGGGCCCGGATTTGGGGCTGTCATAGGTTGGTATCAAAGCTTTAGGTTATAAATGTTAGGAATGCGAAACCTAGGTTATAACCTTAGTAGAAGATCAAGTAGAGTATGTAAGTGATGGGTTGAGGAGATCCATCGGGTTTTATTGTGATACTGACGTTGTTTATTTGAATCACATATGATTGATAGACGTCTTAAACTTCTTAATGCTAACATAAATAGCATATCACGTAAAGCCTAATGTTTTCTTCCTTTCCTCAGGATCATGCCGCCTAGGAGACTACCGCGGAACCAGAGGGAGGAAGGATCCGTTAATAATGGCGGAGGGGAAAATATCGACCCTATGCAAAACTTCGTTAACTTGTTAACTGAGGCAATGCAGAACAGACCCCAGCCAGCAGCAGGGCAGCCAGGACATCACTTGGCTAGTTTCAAAGATTTTAAATTGGTAGGACCGCTAGAGTTCCGGGGAACCTTGGACCCAATCGAAGCCCAAACCTGGATAGAAGAAATGGAGAAAGTGTTTGAGGTCGCACGAGTGGCCGAAACACAGAAGACGAGTTTTGCCACTTTCATGATGAAGGGCGAAGCTAACTATTGGTGGAAAGCCAATAAGGGACGAGCAGGCGAAGGAGTTATTCCTTGGGATAAATTTAAGGAGCTATTTCTCGAGAATTACTTCTCGGAGAATACGCAACAGGATATGGAAGTTAAGTTTCTGGAACTGAAACAAGGTAGTATGTCTGTCGCAGAGTACGCGGCAAGATTTAACGAGTTAGCCCGATTCGCTTCACATCAGGTTGACACGGAAGCCAGGAAAGCAAGGAGGTTCGAATTAGGACTGAAACCATGGGTGCAGAAAGCAGTCGCGGTATTGAAGATTAAGACTTACTCTGATCTACTAGAAAGGGCTATCATTGCCGAAGGAGGTAATGAAGCCATTGCTCGATTCAAGCAAGAAAAGAAGACTGGTCAGGAGGGACAGAAAGGGGGAAGCAGCGGAGGGAGCAACCCCAACAAGCGTAAATGGACAGAGAGCCAATCCTCTGGAGGCAACAAGTCCGGGGGAGAGGCCAAGAAAAGTGTAAAGTGCAACAACTGTGTGAAGAATCACTCGGGGGAGTGCATGAAGGGAAAGAACGCTTGTTACCGTTGTGGACAACCGGGGCACATGGCTCCTCAGTGTCCGAATAAGCAGAAAGGAGGGTGTTTCTCGTGTGGAGCCCTAGACCATCAAATTAAGGACTGCCTGAAGAGAAAGGGCGACGCAGCTAGCGGCAATCGCAACAACAACAACAACGGACTGAGCATCGGAGGGCCAGCCAGTCAAGCCAACAGACCAACGGCACGCACGTTCAACATGACCGTTCAGGATGCGGTGGAGTCTAAGGACGTGGTGTCAGGTATCATCCCAATCAACAATATAGATGCATATGTGTTATTTGATTCGGGTGCTACCTGCTCTTTTATTTCCAAAGAATTTGCTAAACGGTTAGACTTACCCCGTAAAAGATTAGAACACCCTATGAACGTAGAAGTAGCGAACAAGGAAATTATTTCCGTAGAATACATTCATAGGAACTGTTATACCGAATTGCGAGGATTTAAGCTCAGGGTGGATTTGATGCCGATTCGTTTGGGGGAGTTCGATGTAATCCTTGGAATGGATTGGTTATCGAATCACGGAGCAGTTATCGACTGTAAGAAGAAGTGCGTACACCTTAAGACTTCGAATAAGTCAAAGGTGGTATTTTATGGTAGTAAATCGCCGAGACAATCTCATTGTCTGACGATGATGCAAGCACAGAGATTGCTTAGGAAGGGTTGTGTAGGTTATTTGGCTCACGTGGTTAATACTCGACGAGTCAATGGTGAACTGGGTCAGATACCTATTGTAAGGGAATTCGCCGATGTCTTCCCAGACGAGATTCCTGGATTGCCATCGGATAGAGAAATTGAGTTTGTTATTGATTTGGCACCGGGGACAACACCGGTATACAAAGCGCCGTATCGTATGGCACCAGTAGAGATAAAAGAACTGATGGCTCAATTACAAGAGTTGTTGGAAAAGGGATACATTCGACCGAGCGTATCACCGTGGGGAGCACCAGTCTTATTCGTGAAGAAGAAAGATGGATCGCTCAGACTTTGTATCGACTATCGTGATTTGAACAAGGTCACCATTAAGAACAAGTACCCATTGCCTAGGATCGACGATTTGTTTGATCAGTTGAAGGGGGCGAAGTACTTTTCAAAGATTGACTTGAGGACCGGTTATCATCAATTGAAGGTGAGGCCGGAGGATATTCCAAAGACGGCATTCAGAACTCAGTATGGACACTTTGAGTTTCTGGTAATGTCATTCGGATTGACAAACGCGCCGGCAGCATTTATGGACTTGATGAACAGAGTATTCAAATAGTATTTGGATAAGTTCGTTGTCGTATTCATTGATGACATTCTGGTGTATTCCGAGACGGAGGAAGAACACGCCGAGCATCTTCGAATAGTGTTGGAGACATTAAGGAGAGAGAAGTTGTATGCAAAATTCTCCAAGTGTGAGTTTTGGTTGCAGAGAGTGCAGTTTTTGGGGCACGTTATCGGCAAGAATGGTGTTTCAGTGGATCCAGCAAAGGTAGAAGCGGTTATCAACTGGGAGCAGCCGAAGACGCCAACAGAAATCAGGAGTTTCTTAGGATTAGCGGGATACTATCAAAGATTCATCCAGAATTTTTTGAAATTAGCATCGCCGTTGACCAATCTTACTAGAAAGACAGTTAAGTTCGTTTGGACGGAGAAGTGTGAAGAGAGTTTCCTAGAGTTGAAGAAGAGGCTTAGTCAAGCACCTGTGTTAGCTTTACCAGATAACACAGGAGGGTTCGTAGTGTATAGTGATGCGTCCCACAAGGGTCTTGGCTGTGTACTGATGCAACACGGCATGGTCATTGCGTACGCTTCACGTCAGCTAAAAGATTATGAGAAGGGTTATCTGACTCATGACCTGGAATTAGCAGCAGTAGTTTTTGCCTTGAAGATTTGGAGGCATTATTTATATGGTGAGAAGTGTGAGATATATACGGACCACAAGAGTCTGAAGTATATCTTCACGCAGAAAGAGCTAAACATGAGGCAGCGCCGATGGCTAGAATTGATCAAAGATTATGAATGTGAGATTCTGTACCATCCAGGCAAAGCAAATGTAGTTGCAGATGCCTTGAGCAGAAAAGGCAGAGAGAAGTTATTGAAGTAAACCTTTCAAGAAGAGTTAGTGAAAGATTTCGAACGACTAGATTTGGAGGTTAAGTATCCGATGGAGACCGACGAAAAATAATTTACAGTGACAGCGAGCCCGACTTTATTAGATAAGGTTAAGGAGGCACAAGAGAAAGACGAAGATTGTGATATTATCAAGAAGCGGATTGTTGAGGCTGATGATTTGAAATTCAAGATTGATAGCACTGGACTGCTAAGGTTTGAAGGACGAATTTGGGTACCATTAATACCGGAATTAAGAGAAGAAATTTTATAAGAAGCGCATAGTACGAGATACTCGATACACCCAGGAAGCACGAAGATGTACCAAGACTTGCGTCATCACTTTTGGTGGCCAAACATAAAGAGGGAAGTTGCAGAATGCGTAAGTAGGTGTTTAACTTGTCAGAGAGTCAAGGTAGAGCACCAACGACCAAGCGGGTTATTACAATCATTAGAGATTCTATAATGGAAATGGGAACATATCACGATGGACTTTGTGGTAGGACTTCTGGCAACGCAGAAAGGGCACGACGCCATATGGGTAATCGTAGATCGTCTTACGAAGTCAGCTCACTTTTTGCCGATTAAGATTAAGTATAGTTTGGATCAGCTAGCCAGATTATATGTCAAGGAAATTATCTCGAGACATGGGGTGCCGGTATCTATTGTATCAGATAGAGATCCGCGATTCACGTCGAATTTCTGGAAGAGTCTTCAAGAGAGATTGGGGACACAATTACGAATGAGTACCGCGTATCATCCGCAGACCGATGGGCAAAGCGAAAGAACAATTCAAACACTTGAAGACATGCTCTGAGCTTGTGTGATGGACTTCAAGGGTAGTTGGGAGGATCACCTACCATTAGTAGAATTTGCGTACAATAATAGTTTTCACGCTAGTATCGGAATGCCACCGTACGAGGCACTATATGGGAGAAAATGTCGAACACCGTTGTGTTGGGACGAAGTTGGAGAACGTCGACTGTTGGGACCAGAATTGGTACAGCAGACTGTAGAGATTATCAAGGTGATAAGAGCACGGCTAGTAGCTGCTCAAGATCGCCAGAAGAAGTATGCGGACTTGCATCGCAAGAAGAAAGAATTTGAATTAGGAAGCTATGCTTTTCTGAAAGTATCTCCCTGGAAGGGGAAGATTCGTTTTGGGAAGAAGGGCAAGTTGAGCCCTAGGTTCATAGGACCGTTTGAGATTCTAAGGCGAGTCGGTGAAGTGGCGTACGAGGTGGCGTTACCTCCTGAACTTGAGCACATTCACAACGTGTTTCATGTGTCAGTATTACGGCCGTATAAATCAGACTACAAGCACGTTATCTCCTATGAACCAATCCAAGTCGAGAAAGACTTATCATACGAGGAAGTTCCTGTCCAGATACTAGATAGGAAGGAACAGAAGCTGAGGAATAAGATCATTCATTCCGTTAAGATTCTTTGGAGGAATCACGCAGTTGAAGAAGCTACATGGGAGCTAGAAGAGAAAATGAGAGCAAATTATCCGTTTTTATTTGAATAACCTTATTTTTACAATTTCGAGGACGGAATTTTTATAAGGGGGGAGGGATGTAACGACCATAAATTTAAAACTCCTTATTTATTAAATATGTGATTTAATTTTAACGAGTTAGTTTTGTGAGTTTATTTAAACCTTATGTGGTTATGTGAATTGGTGAAATGGTTAAGGGGAGTCACTAATAGTTTATTTAAATTAGTGGACTAGCCCTGAGACTTTAATATCAGAAAATTGATAGGATTATTAATAATTAAATATTCCAATTATTTGGATATAGTGTCAAGAGTTGATCATATTGATAAATTGCAATTATGAGTAAATATTTGATAATGTGTTGATTTAACAATTATTATGAATAAATAATAATTAATGAATGAGAGATTAATAAATATAATAATATTATATTTACTTGATTAATTATTTCATACAAGCATGTGATAAGTAAACCTTACAAAATATGGTAGTTAACTATATACTATATATAGTACAAGGTGACGTATTAATACGTCTACATATTATATATGTAGACTATATAGTATGATTAATTACATTATGTGAGTTACATATTATTGCTTATGTAACATGATAGACATTAATATATAACCCCATTACCTTATATTAATATCAATAACATTATTAATTGATAAATAATTTCAATAAGTTAGTATAATTATTATAGTAACAGTTATTATAATAATAACAGTTATGGTAATAAATAATGAGCAATACACAATTATATTATATTTGGTGTTAATAGAAAATGTACATGGATTATATGTTATCATATGTATAACCCAAATTGATACATTGTATTGTGGGTTAACTAATTAAAAGTACATTAGGACTTATATGTATACATAATGTGTACATGCATTTTATAACTTAAGAGTTTGTACATGCTACACTTAATATATGCAAGTTGCTGAGAATTGTGTCCCATAATGAGAGGCCATCCTCAATTTCCTCTCATACACGTGAACTCCCACATGCTACTCTAGCCTACTCCTTCTCTCAAATTCATCAATTATAGCCAATAATTATGGGGGAAGTGGGCATTATGATGGGTTCTAACTACTCCCAATTATCCCTCATACACTTCTTATTCCTATTGTTTTGAAATGGAGAGCAAAAGCATGGACCATGTAAAGAATTGGCTATAAATAGAGCCCCTCTTCTTCTCATTTCATTTGCTGAGGATTTCATTTGAGTTAGGAAGAGTATTATAGCAACATTGCAAGTCTAATAGTAGCATTACAGAATCTGTTTAGCAGCAAGTTCATTTACAGAGGTATAAATCCATTTTTGATTTCTGTAGAATTCTTAATATTTGATTCTTGGAATTAAGCATGTAATTATTGATAATTGGATTGAAATATGTTGGTTAAGTGTTATACAAGATGTTAAACATGTTAGAATTGCTAAATGGTGTGTTAGAAACAATTTTGATAGGAAAATTTCTGAGTTGGGTTTGCAGAACTGCCGAAGCAGTTTAGCTTCTGGTCTGGCCGACAGCCTGCGCAGCTGCGCCAGTATTATACTGGCCAGCGGCGCAGCTGCGCCACAACCTGCTCTTGGATTGGCCGGACACCGGCGCAGCTGCGCCGGGTTTATACCTGGTGCCTGCGCAGCTGCGCAGGTTCCTGTGGCCAGTTTTTGTTTTCTGCTTCTGTTAAGCTGCTGTGATATACTAACATGTGATATACCATTGAAACAAGCTTGTGAACATGATTTAAATGTAGATATTAGTACAATAACATGATATAAGTATGTATTCATTGATGCTAAGCGTATATGCCATGACCATATATTTTAAAAAAGGGAAACTTGTAATTCAAAAGTAAACCTTGTCATGGACGTATCACGTGAACATTCTAATTTTGTAAACACAATAGTGTGGTTTATATTGTCATGAAATGCGAGTCTAAAGTGTGTTCACACACTAGCATACGTGATAGCAAGATTCTAGCGATTTTGAAATAAGAAACTTAAGAACTTTCAAAGTGAACTTGGCTAAGGTTAATGTCTTTTAGATTCTGACTATTTGAGAGCATATATGGTGTATATATGAGTCCTAAGACATATGAGTTATGAGCACAAGGCACTTAACATGTATTATGATACCTTATTGGCTTAGTGTGATTTTTCAACGAAAAACTTAGAACGTGAAAGATTATATCATCGATCACCATGTGGATTACGTATTGATCATACAAGCATGTACATTAGAGTTCGTTATGCCTATAAGCATATTAACATGGACCTCGTTGAGTTAACGTATAGATTTCACATATGCACGTATTCATAGAAAATAAATTTCTAAGGCATGAAATAGGTGGATTAAAGTATACATGTATAGTATACGCATGAGCATGCATGTTATGTTTAACCTTGTTATGTGATAACATGAAGCATGAACTTGTATTATGTAAAGTATACAAATTACCGACATGAGAGCATATGACTTTAAACTAGGATTAGGTTGAGCATGCTAGGTTTTCAAAAATTATAATCATAAAACATGTATGTTGATTAAATATAAGTAACTTGAAGTATTATGTGTTCAAGTCTATATTGATGCATAGAAACTAGATAATCTAAAGTTATTAAATCTATGACATGATTAGATTGACTTACGTGAATTATGGATAGATTGATATGATAAGCAGATTCTTGTAAGTGTAGACTCGTATTAGTTTACGCATGCTAATTGGAATACCGACTTATTAATGTTAGGTTATTTTAGCGAGATTTAATTAAAGCTAGAACTTAACTGTAGCTGAGCAATCAGGCAAGTCTCCGAACTTCACTATTTGGTTGTGCAAGTTCTTTAATTCTTATTTGTACAAGTTCCTATCCTTCTCATATTGTATTGAGCAGGTTATTATCGTATTGACAGTTAATTATTTAAAGCTTGAACTTTATTTCCAAGCATGCTATTAGGTGGTTTAATTACTTTACAATTATTCCACATCGATATTATTGTTATTCGCACTTGATTTCGTACAGTCTTGGACTTGTACATTATTTAAAGTTCTACAATTCTTGAACTATGTCAGATAGAGTCTGAACCCTTGTTCGGTCAGACAATTATATAAAAATTTTATAAAAGCTATCCAAACCAATTGATGGTAAGATTCTTAGACTGAAAGAACACCCCTTGTATATATAGGGGAGTACCCCAGGTATCTAGTATAAAGATACAAACAGCAGAGTTGAATGTTATGCATATACATAGCGTAAGCGAGGCAGATCCCCTCAAGTACTTATTCTGTAACCAGTAACCAAAGGGTCAATCAGCTATTGATTTCGTTGGAGTTTTATAGTTCAAAAGTCTACTTGACTATCAGTTATTCTAAAAGCACTTATTATTCTTGCTTCCGATATTCATATTGTTGAATTCATTATCAGATATATTCCTTTCATCATGATATATCCTTTATTGTTGTATTTCAACTTGCTGAGCAAACTTGTTGCTCATCCTTGCTATATCATGACTTATATTGCAGTTAAGCCCGAGACTTCAGGAAAGGACAAGGGTAAAGGGAAGATGTAGGATTAGTTTGCAAGGAGCAGACTTTATCTTTATGTTTAATTAATTTACTGTTATGTAATATGAACCCTATTGACTATTCTAGGGTATGTTTGTATGTTTTGTATTTAAGGTTATCGAATCTTGGGACTAGTAGCACCTTTTGAATGAACGACGTACGTTTATTATATTCCGCATTTTAGTTATCGTATGTTGTTTAGAGGTAGATGTTTATGTTAGATCGTGACGACCGGACCGGGGTCAGAGGACCCGGATTTGGGGCTGTCACACTAACCTCTCCCTCCCCACCATTTCTATAGCCATCATTTGCTTGTCTGAGTTTGAGAAAGAAGGAATAGGCTAGGCCAAGGGCCTATTACGTGAATGAAGAAAAAGGGACACTGAATATGGGATAACTCTTCTAAAACTCAGCATTTGTAAATTAATACATGTATACTTAGGTTTTAATTCTTTTTGGGTGTACAAATGTAATTTTAATGAGATAATATTATTACATTGTGGTAAGTTGGGGGGTATATATACATATAATTATAAAATCCATATACATTGGGTTAGTCCAGATAATACTGAAATATAATTTAGCTGAGTACTATCAACCCATAATTTTTATAAAACTTTATTATATCAATTACACATAATTATTGAAATAAATATTTATTTATTCAAATTTAATTTCTCCCATAAATTTAAAGTATACATTTAATTTACCCACCACACATCATGCTGTCACATAAGCTCATTTATGTAACTTAGTAGAATTATTTATAAACCTAACTGTGGTTCACCAACTTCCTTATGTGTCAAGCCTTCCTTTCACCAACTCCTTTGTCCAAGCTTGCAAGTAACTCCATAATGATTGAGAAAGAGAAAGAGCTAGAGTGTTGGATAAAAATATAACATACATATGATATATTTATATCAATTTACCAACACACAAATATATCATTTTCTTTTCTCTTTCCTCCTACTTTCTAATTTGCTAACAAAACAAAAGAAATAGAAAGAGAGAGGGAGAGCATAGATTCAGGAGTCCCATGAGAGAGAGGAGAGGAGAGAGAAAGGTCATCCATGGAAGGAAAAGAAGAGAAGAAGAAGAAGGAAAAAAGATATAAAACTCTAAAACTCTAAGTTTTGTGTACTTTCTTTTAATGGGTTTTGATGAAATATAGAGCTTATGTTCTTGAACTTTAAAACTCTAGATCTACATGTGTATAAGTGTTATATGTGTAGATCTATCACTTTTAAGTGTCAAAAGTTGGACCAAAAGCAAGAAAAAGGAAACTAGGTTTCAAAAGTTAGAAAATCCTAATTTTTATTAGCATAGATTATGATTTGCTTTGATTGGATGAAAGTTTGATGAAATTAATGAAGGATCATGGTAGATCCTTGAGTTTAAGGAAGTTTATGATATATTATGTTAGTTTATGGTGGCTAATGTTTTATTAATCAAGAGATCATGGAAGATTTCTTAGAAAACCTAGTAATGAGAAAAACTATTTTTGGGGAAAATAGAACCTGAAATTAAAATGATCATATCTCTCATTCTATTTCGAATTTTTGAGTGTGGTCAATTTTCAGAGTTAGATATATAAGTCTTCTAACTTTTTCACGTGGAATCACTAAAAAAGAAGTTATAGATTTTCGTATAGACTGTTTTTAGTAAAGTAGGCAAAATCTGAAAATGGACAAAATGCAATCTGCCCAAAACTGTCAGGAGCAGTTTCGTCCATTTAATTATTAAAATAAATTCTGGCCTTTTGGGAAATAAAAATATATGAGATAAAGTAGCTTGTGTCCAAAAATGAGCTTATTCCACTTAAATTGACCAAGTTATGACCATTTCAATATTTACGTTTTTTTTGACGAAAATCGCTATAACCGGAGTTCTATAACTCCGATGGCCACGAACTTTAAACTGGAAGCTCATGCTAATACGTGTAAGATCCCGCCAAGAGTTGGGAATTTCTGGAGTTAAGCATGATGTAGCAAATTTCTTAAGGTTTTAACTAGAAATGGATTTTTTTTAAATACTTAAGGAAATTGAAAAATTCCTGAAAAATTATTTTTGTGTATGAAATATATGTATATATGTGTGGCCAAAAGATAAAAAAAATAATAAGATGATTAGGTTAAAAAAGGGGAATCCAGTTTGCTGGATTGGAATCCAATTTGCTGGATTGCAATCTGGTTTGCTGGATTGGCCATCAAGTTGCTGGAATGGTCTGTTTGGATAATTCAGGATGCTGGATTGGTCTGATTAGATAATCCAGGTTACTGGATAAGTATGTTTTGTGAATCCAGGCTTGCTGGATTAGATGTTAGTTGAATCTAGGCTTGCTGGATCGGATGTCAGTTTGAATCCAGGCTTGCTGGATTGGAGGTCAGTTGAATCCAGTCTGCTGGATTGGAAAATAGTTTACTAAATTGAAATTCAGTTTGAATCCAGGTTGCTGGATTAGTTATGTCAATTTTGTTATGTTGGAAAACAACAAGTTATTTGAATCTAGGTTGCTGGATAAGGTATTCGGCTTACTAGATTATGAAGAAGGACTTATAAAATGAAAGATTAAGTGTTAATTCACAAGTTATACGACAAAGTAGTGTTAAGTCTAAGGTAGTGCAATCGTACCCTTTAATGGTTGATGTATAGTAGCTGGGCTAAATGATTCCTTCATATGGGGAAGGTATATACGAATTAGTAACCGATCTAACTCACTATGAAAACAGTGTAGACAAGACGAAAACTAATTTGTTGGTTGTTTGTGGAAAACCACTCAGTATACTATATTGAATGCTATTAAAGACTCGATGTGTGCTAGGTTTAGACTTGTGAATGTGTATGATGATAAAGTGTTAGGTAATATTTGACTATGTGGTTAAATGTTAGATCATTTACTTATAAAGTAATAGTATTGTGAGATAAGTATGTTATACTAATTTAAAGATCAATCTTATAACTGATAGGTCTTTTCAATAAAGAGATTAAATTAGATTACGTGGCAGTAATCGACGGTACAGGCAAGTTCCTATACTCTTTTATTGAGCAAGTTTTCTTTAACTCAAACTTGAGTTATATTTCAAAGCAAGGTAGTGAATAATTATTGTTGATTATTCACATCTATACTGATTATTGATTCGCACTTAGTGCATGTTGCATATGTTCATCAGGTATGAAAGGTTGATCACCTTCATTACCCTAAGGTTCAGTTAAAGTTGTTCGTGGTCCTTGATGACATTAAACATTATTGGTTCAGTCATTCATTTATTGAAACTCTGATTTATGCTCTTTCACAATTATTATATTGTTAAAATTTGAAAGCTTATTCTTTCTTTCAATCATGATATATCCTTGTTGTATTTAAACTTGCTGAGCAAAGTCGTTGCTCACCCATGCTATATCATGATATCAAATTTCAGATTAAAATGAAGGCTCGAAGAAAGATAGAGGCAAAGGAAAACTATAGGAGTAGATTATTATGCATGTATAACTATTAGTTATCCGATGTAAATCATAAATGAGAACCTTTTTAATTACTTAAGGTATGTATTTAGTTAAGGTTGACAGACCTTGGGATATGTTATAGAATCATGTGAAATAAATAATATATGTTAATATATTCCGCATTAGTTTATAGAATTTGTATGAAGATGAAGTATCGTGACGCACCATATCCGAGGTTCTAGGGACCCGAATTTGGGGGAGCTACATTCCCTCCGGGCTTAAGCACGGGAACTATATTGGACAGCCATTCAGGATAGGTTGATACCATAATAATGTCTACTTTGAATTGTTTGACAACTTCTTTGACCTTCAAACTCCACTAAGGCTTCAGTCTCCTGAGTTTCTGTTTGACTAGCTTGAATTCCTCTTTAATGGGTAGTCAGTGAATGACAATTTCAGTAGACAGGCCGATCATATCTTTATGTGACCATGCAAACACATCGTTAAACTGAGTTAGGAGGTCAATCAGGTCTTTTCTTTGGTTTGGGGTAAAGTCATTGCCTTCTTGGATTTCTTTAGGGTTTTCTGAGGTTCCGATATTGACAGTGGTGGTTTGATCGAGGTTTGGTTTGAGTTTTTCTTCGACCCATTCTTTGATCTCCTCAAGCACCTCATAGTCATCTATCTCTTCTTGATCAATGCCCATCAAGTCAAAGTCCAACTCTACATAAAGTCATAGTCACTGCTGAGATTTGGCAATTCATCAGCAAGGCTAAACAAATCTATATTTGGAGTCCTAAAAACAAAATGCTTTCACTTAATATATGAAACTTTTTAATCATACAAAGTATTTAATGAAAGCGTGATAAAAGTAATTGCTAGACTATGCAACAAAAGTAAGCAGTAAATAATATCTACACTTCAGGGAAGATGGACTTTCTGCCCTTTTACCCTTTACGACTGATGCAAGGAGTGCTGCTCTAGTTGTCCAGGGTCAGGTCCTTGTTGACAGCTTTGATAAAGGGGTTGTTGCTATCCACCTCTTCTTTGATGATGATCAGAACTAAATTCACATCAGGGTCAGTGCTTTTCTTTAGAACATTCTTCTTAGCCCTGTTTATGCGAGGGATCATGATTTGATCTTCTGAATAGTTATCATCTGGGATATCATCATTCAAACCCTCAGTATATGTGCCAAAAAATACATCTTTGCAAATCGTTCTTGCACTTCTTGTAGGAACCTCTCATTCCTTTCCTTGTTTTCCTTAACAGGAATCTGGATTTCTTTCTCACTAGCCGGCTTAACCTTAGGAATCTGCATACCTGACACAGAAGCAGGGACTTTCCTCGTTGGTTTCACGAATCCGGCGTCCGTGAAATTTGATAGCAGAATGGTGGATGCATGAACCGGTTGATGCTTGTGCAGGTTCTTGTGATTTGATCCATAAGAATAACCTAATCCAGCCTTCCCTGTCTGGCTATGTACCTGACACAGAAGCAGGGACTTTCCTTGTTGATTTTTCCCCAGTCCTTTCTCAGGACAAAAACCCAAGGATATCATTTCTTTATCGACAGACATTACTTCGAAAGAAATTCTTTGCTTTAATTCTGGAGCCCCAATAGGTCGATAGTGAGTGTTGCTCACTTCGAAGGCTTGAAAACTGGCAGGCTCAACTCCCTCATAGAGGCTGATCATGGACACATCACCTTGTGTATAGACAGGATATTCTGGCTCGGCATTAACAGTGACCAGATTGCCATTGATGATGTACTTGACCTGTCGATGAAGGGTGGAAGGGACTGTGTTGGGTAAAATCTAATACGCACAACACGTAAGTATACATGGTCAACAAGTAATAGAGTGGAAGTAAAGTATCGTTCCCACGGAGAAAATAACTGAATTTTATCCTTACAATTATCAACTTTATATTATCTCAATTTTATTAAACTAATGATCCAGTTATGGTATTTATGAAAAACTACCACTTAAACTATAACTAACTCTATCCAGGAATATGACAAGTTTTCGGAGAATTAAGCCTACAACTTCACTTATTATATCACTTCGAATGACATACTTCCGTTCAATTTAAATCAACTAATCCAGATTATTAACAAAGAACACAATAGTAGATATAACCATCTCTCAATGCATTTCACCCATACCCACTCAAATCCACAATTGATAGAATTCAGCAAGACACCTTAATTAACTAACTCACTATATCTCTACGTGAATTATAATTAAAAAAGGTTCCAGTTCAGGTTCTCTTTAGATTACGTATGATGTTTAGATATCTCTATCATACACATGAATTATAAATTCTAACTTCCTGCAGAAATCACAAACATACGTTACTATGATCAGTTCTAATTCCATATTTCATCTCTCGAGTTCATGTGGAATAACAAGTAATTGGTGATCAGGCAATAACATAATTTAAGCGCAAACCATAGCAAATAATCTGAAAATAGTCTCAATAAACTAAGGTGAAAGCATGTCAAATTCTTTACATAATAAGATCCATTGTAGACTTAAACAGTAAATTAGTTCATCATAGATAAATTAAAAACCATCATCCACAAAGTTACTAGCATCCTGAATACAAAGAATAGATGAAGAAAGAGAATATAATCTGAAAGTGTATAGCTACTCTTCTCCAATCTCGCCTTACGTTCTTTATGCCTTATCCTCACTTCGATTCTCCCAATATGTGATCTCCCACAGATTTGGGTTTGTTAATGTCCAAGAATATCCCAAGTTTGCCCCTCTTTTTGCCTTATATACTCTCCTAATCGCGTTACAAATACCCCAGCAAACTATCTCCAGAATCCCATTCAAACAAGGAAACTAAATCTTTTATGCCGTGTACTTCGCCTAGGCGAGTTTTCTAGCCCATCAATCTGCGCCCCGGCGCACATGCGCCTAGGCGAGAATCTTCAGCACAAAATGTGCGCCCCTGCGAGCTTTGTTGATTTCCTGCAGAATTTCCACCTTAAGTCATTATTACCTTGCTCTTGTCCTCCCGGCCAATCCCTACACATAAACCAATGCAAATACGTAAAAATGAACCTAAAAATACCTGAAGTAGCAATATCTTAGGTTTAAATGATATCCAATTCATAGGTATGAAACCCACTCATCAGACTACTCCCGCCATATGGATCTACGGTCATCCCAATAGTAAATTATATCTCGTGGTGATATTCAACACTTGGAAGGATATGTAGAAAGTATGTGGACCAATGTGACGCCCCCAGAATAGGTCCAGTCAACCCAACCCATTCTGAGTCGCCAAATACATGGTACAGAATTCAAATACAAACTTTATATCATACGGTTGTGCAAAATACGACCACACAACTGTGAGTGTCAATACAAAAATGTAAAAAATATTAATATTCAAACTAAGTCCTTATTACAATTATTATCACGCTATTTATCAGAAATAGTGAGGACTACTACTGCTCTAACTCGGACCATCACTCTGTCCCTTGACTAGTTCCCGCATTATTCTCATTTCCTGAAGAGGACAACAGATGAAAAGGGTGAGCTCAACTAGCCCAGTAAAGAATATTATGACTAAGATAATGGAAAATAAATTATCGTTAGTCTTCAACAATTCAGATAAATTATTATTGACAACAAAGTTTAGATCAATAATCGGAGCGGAAATAATCGTTCATCATCAATATTTTATCCCTGTAACATCAATCAATATACATCTCAAATCAAATATTCATCTTTGCACTACAAGCCAAAGATATTCATTTGTATCATCAGTGGTCATGTTCATCTCAACACCTGTCATCTTTGCACTACAGGCCAAAGATATTCATCAGGTAATCATTCATCTTTGCTCTACAGGCCAAAGATAATCAGTTACATCACCTTTTAGGACTGAGGATGATGAAAAACATTTCAAAGAACGAATCCAATGAGATAAAAGACAAAGATTAAGGATTCGCATTTTAGTTTATCCAAATTCAAAAATACTCCATAATAATACTTTGTGGAGCAAAATTCAAGAATAAAGCTCAAAACTTAGATCCAATCAAAGATAAGAACTTTAACAAGCAACTTGGACATATAGACGAAAATTTAATTTTTTTCGTGAATAGTGTCGTATACGTGAATAGTGCCGTATACGTGAATAGTAACCCCGACGGAAAAAGTAAGAATTTCATAATAAAATCCATGATAATATTTTGGTATAATGATATTGAAAAGAATAACATCATTTACGAAAGAAATAACATCCGTTACCTCAAAAGAATAGTACCTCTGACTGGAATATCGGATATAATACCGAAGGAAACTTGCACTGAATACTAATACTTAAAGTATTGAAATACTCACAAAAATACGCTCGATATAATAGAGAGAGAAAACTTCTGATTCTGGTGTGATTTTCAATTCTAACCTAAACACCCTATTTATAAGAAAAACTTAGGATGCCAAAGGAGACTAAATAATAAAATAAAAAAAAATTTCCTCCAGCCGCCGGCTGCTCTCCCAAAAAGCCATCAGCATATATTTTCCAACCAAAAGTGGGGCCCACCCTTTTATTAAAAAAATATTTATTTTCCGAAACTTCAATAATTCATAATAAATAGCCCCTTTGTCAGAAAAATACAAATTATATGTCCTTCTATAGGAAATTTAATTCTCTACAACTTTGTAGAAGGAAGTTTTTTCAAATTCCAAACATAAATTATCCGAAATCCATAAACGGATGATTTTCCACACCAAAATACTGATAAAAACACATCAGCGCTAATTCCTTCTTTTATATCCACAAAATAAATATTTTCTTATCATATAAATCAATAATTAATTATTCACAAGTAATATTACAGAACTACAATATTGACAACCAGGTCGTTCCCAGGAAAGAGGGGGCCTTCCGATAAGGACTTCTCCTTACTGGCGCGCAATTAAATAATCCCTCCTAGACAGAACTTCCTTAGACATTGTCAATAATGTTATCTAATAATATTATTCAAATAATATGAATTATTGAGTTGATAATGTGAAATACTATGCAGTGACAATTATTGAATCAATAATACAAACTATCAACTGTAGCCATTATTGAATCAATCATATAAAATAGCAACGTAGCAATTATTGAGTCAATAAAATATCAATGTAACAATTATTGAGTCAATAATATAAAATATCAACGTAGCAATTATTGAGTCAATAATATAAAATATTGAACAGTAATTACTGTAACAATAATTGAATAAGTGTCTTCTCACGTAAGACTCAATAATTCGAAATACTGTGCAATACCGTGTGCTACTGTGCAACACCGCGTAATACTGTATTTTAACCACCGGGTATTTCAACAGTACTAACGGTAACAACTACTCTTTTATTTTGTAAAAAAGTTATTTCTGTCGCTTTCTATATCAGACAGTTATTTCGTTGTGGGGCCCACAAATAGCTGCGCCGTCGTACGAATATTCCCCGACAACAAGAATATTCCACGACCAAACGAATATTCCCCGACAACCAGAATATTTTATAACCACTTGCTCATTTTAAAATATTTGCACATTTCACCCATAACTTTCATATTTATCAAAACAACACCTTACTGTTTCGAAATAATATATAAAAAAAATTAAATCTTTATTCATAAAAGTTGGGGTCTTACAACCTCCCCTCCTTATGAAATTTCGTCCTCGAAATTGACGTACGTACCTGGTATGTCGAGAAGGTGAGGATACCTCGCTTTCATTTCCGATTCCAACTCCAGGTCATTTCCTCAATAGCATGGTTTCTCCACAAAACTTTAACTTGAGATATAATTTTTGAGCGTAGGACATGCTCCTTCCTATCCAACATCTTGACAGATACCTCCTCGTAAGTTAAATCTTCGGCTATCTCGTCTGGTTCTAACTCAATAATGTGGTTTGGATCCTTCACATATTTACGTAACACGGATATATGAAACACGTTATGAACACGAGACATGCTTGGAGGTAAAGCGAGTCTATAAGCCACATTTCCTACTCGGTCAAGAATCTCAAATGGACCAATGAATCGTGGGTTGAGCTTTCCTCTCTTGCCAAATCTCGTAACTCCTTTCCACTGAGCAACACGTAATAACACATGGTCCCCAACATTAAATTCCACGTCCTTTCGATGAAGATCCGCATAACTCTTTTGTCGATCTTGTGCTGTTTGTATACGTTGTCGAATTATTTGGATCTTTTCCGTAGTCATACGTACTAACTCCGGTCCCAACAATGTTGTTTCACCCACCTCGTTCCAACATACTGGAGAGCGACACTTTCTCCCATATAATGCCTTGAATGGAGCCACGCCTATACTTGCCTGATAACTGTTGTTGTAGGAGAATTCCACCAATGGTAAATACTTATCCCAACTCCCTTTGAAGTCTAGAACACAAAGTTTCAATAGATCTTCAAGAGTTTGAATAGTCCTTTCTGATTGTCCGTCAGTTTGAGGATGATAAGCCGAACTGAATCGTAAATCCGTGCCCATAGCTTGCTGCAAACTGATCCAAAATCGTGAAGTAAATCTGGGATCACGATCCGAAACTATGGATACTGGCATGCCATGCAATCTCACAATATCATTCACGTACATATGAGCAAGACGTTCAAGGGAATAAGTCTCTCGTATCGGCAAGAAATGAGAAGACTTGGTTAATCTATCAACAATAACCCAAATCGCATCTATGCTTTGAGAAACCTTGGGAAGACCCGTAACGAAATCCATCGTAATATGTTCCCATTTCCATTTCGGAATCTCCAGTGGTTGCAATGGACCCTTCGGCACTTGATGCTCCGCCTTTACACGTTGACAAGTCAAACATCTCGAAATAAACTCCGCGATCTCTTTCTTCATATTGCCCCACCAAAATGTATGTCGAAGATCACGATACATTTTGGTACTCCCAGGATGGATCGCAAATGGTGTGTTGTGTGCCTCCATCATGATTCTATGCTTCAAGTCAGAATCGTTAGGGACACAAAGTCTGGAATTGACTCGAAGTATTCCCTCTTCATCGATTCTTGCTTCTGGAATGGCACCTTCTTTCACCTTCTTCTTCATCTTCATCAGCTCCGCATTCATAGCTTGAGCAGCTTTAACTTTATCAATCAAAGCTGGTTCTACGTGTATACTTGACATCATTGCACTCGTTCCCATATATGATCTTCTACTCAACGCGTCAGCTACCACGTTCGCTTTTCAAGGATGGTATGATCGTAATCTTTCAACAGCTCAAGCCAACGTCGTTGCCACATAGTTGAGTTCCTTCTGAGTGAAGAAATATTTAAGGCTCTTATGATCCGTATAAATCTCCACTTTCTCCCCGTACAGATAATGTCTCCAGATCTTCAACGCGAAAACGACAGCTGCCAACTCTAGATTATGAGTAGGATAATTCCTCTCATATTCTTTGAGTTATCGCGAGGCATAGGCTATGACTTTCCCATGTTGCATGAGAACACATCCTAACCCTTTGCCTGAAGCATCGCTGTAGATAACAAATCCATCCGAACCAGATGGTATTGTCAGAACAGGTGCCGAGATAAGTCTCCTCTTGAGCTCTTGGAAGCTCTTCTCGCATTCCTCGCTCCAAACGAATTTTGTATCTTTTCGAGTCAACTGAGTTAATGGAGTAGAGATTCGAGAAAATCCCTCTACGAACCTCCGATAATAACCAGCTAAGCCCAGAAAGCTTCGTACTTCGGTCACCGACTTAGGTTGCTCCCAGCTTTGTATTGCTTCAATCTTCGTTGGGTCAACAGATACTCCACGTTTCGATACCACGTGCCCAAGAAATGCTACTTCCTCAAGCCAGAACTCGCATTTCTTCAGCTTGGCATATAGCTTGTTCTCACGAAGCTTTTGAAGTACCAACTTCAAGTGGTGCTCATCATCACGGCTTTTAGAATAGATGAGAATGTCATCAATAAAGACAACAACGAATTGATCCAAATACTCCTTAAATACACGGTTCATCATATCCATGAAAGCAGCAGGAGCATTAGTCAATCCAAAAGACATGACTAAGAACTCGTAATGCCCAAATCGAGTTCTAAAAGCAGTCTTCGGAATATCCTCAGTTTTAAATCTTTAGATGATGATATCCAGAACGAAGATCGATCTTTGAAAAGAATTGTGCTCCTTGCAACTGGTCAAACAGGTCATCAATACGAGGTAGCGGATACCTATTCTTGATGGTGACATGGTTCAACTCCCGATAGTCAATACAAAGTCGCACACTCCCGTCTTTCTTCTTTACGAATAAAACAGGAGCACCCCAAGGAGACGTACTAGGACGAATAAAACCGATGTCTAACAATTCTTGTAATTGGATCTTTAACTCCTGAAGTTCAATAGGAGCCATTCGATATTGGGTTTTAGAAATGGGCTTTGTACCGGGCTCAAGGTCAATAAAGAATTCAACTTCACGTTCTGGGGGTAGACCGGGAAGTTCTTCGAAAAATACATCAGGAAATTCATTAACAACGGAAATATCATTCAAATCTGATGTATTCTGGTTTAGATCAGTGACATGAGCTAAGAAAGCTTGACATCCATTTTTTAATAAACGAATAGCTTTATGATTTGAAATGATATTGACTGATTTTAGTGGTTTGGAGATTTGGATTCGCACAACAGGTTGATTAGGAATATGAAAACTAACAACCTTACGAAAACAATCAATTTTGGCATGGTAAGGGGTTAACCAGTCAATTCCTAAAATCACGTCAAATGCAAGTATTTTCAAAGATATAAGATCAACAAGTAAGGTAAGGGTACCAATCTGAATCAAGCAAGATTTGTAAACTGTATATGTAACAAAGGTTTCTCCTAACGGAGTTTCAACAGATAAGTCAAAGTCTAATTTATCAGAAGTCAAGTTCAAACGTTGAGCACAAGCAGGTGAAATAAAAGAATGGGTAGCACAGGTATCTAACAAGGTGTAAACTTCGCAAGAGTTTATGATCATCTTACCCGTAATCACCTCGTGTGGATTCCTCACGTTTTGGGCTGTCACGACAAACGCTCTTCCAGGAATCACCGACTTTGACTTATCTGCAACCGCCTTTGGAATCACCACCCCCGCTGAGCTTGGTTTCGCAATAGGACAATCTCGAGCTATATGTCCTTCTTTTCCACAGTTATAACATGCCTTGAACTGTTGTGGGCAGTTTGGGCTGATGTGTCCCTCTTTCCCGCATTTATAGCATACGACCGGTGGTCGTTCTCCTCCCCTAGAAACAGTTGATGCTGGTGCTGATGTCGACGTCTTCACGTTCTCATTGTTATACCTTCTCTTCTTGAAATCTCCCCCCGATTCGTTTCTTCTACTATCATGGCCACGATTACCACCGGAGTGGTTACCGCTTCTATCATACTTCCCTCCTCGCTGGTTGTCATTGCTCCGATGACTGCTGCCACCGGTACGACCTTGGTTGTGGTCCCTCGGTTGAACATAATCATTATCTCGTTCTAATAACTGGGCCCTGTTTACTACATCCGAATATAAAAAAAAATTATGAGAAATGAGGTATTGACGTATTTCGGGTTTCAAACCTCTTAGAAACATCCGCGTCATACGTTCCTCATTCTCCACCAAATGAGGTGCAAACCTGGACAACTCCGCGAACTTAGCCTCATACTGGGATACCGTCATGTTGTTTTGCTCGAGTCTGATAAATTCTACTTCCTTCATATGACGAATACTTTCAGGAAAGTACTTGTCAATAAACAGTTTCTGGAACGCTTCCCAAGACATCTTGAGTGCGGCAGGCTGGGTACGCTTCACAGATTCCCACCAGTAATTTGCCTCTCCACGGAACATAAACGTGGCTAATGGAACCTTCTGTTCCTCCGTACATCCCAAGACATCAAATATCTTGGTAATTTGTTTAATCCATGTCTCCGCCTTGATCGGATCAGGCTTTCCCAGAAACTCTGGTGGTCCCAATTCTTTGAACTGCTTGGCGGTGACAATTCACGTGTTGTTATTATCTCCACCTGTATGTTGCACACGAGTCTCCCTCGTCTGGTTTTGCATGAACTGCAAAAAACTTCTAAACATCTCATCGTTTATCGTCTGACCAATGTTATTTTCAGGATGAACATTGCCTTCTTGTTGCACGTTCTCCTAGTTAGTGATTAAAGGTGTCTCCACGGTCTCATTCACTTCGTTGTTAACGTTCTCAGCTGCCATTCTCAAATACTGCCATAAAACAAGGGTTAATCAACATATCACATATTAACCCTATGCTCTGACTGACCAATTAAATACCACATAAGCTTAGGTAGGACATACTAGTGAAGGATTTACTCGTCTCTCCCCTCCTAGTTCTATTCCCGATCTCCGCCAGAGATCATATCCCTAAGCTCTGATACCAACTGTGACGCCCCCAGAATAGGTCCAGTCAACCCAACCCATTCTGAGTCGCCAAATACATGGTACAGAATTCAAATACAAACTTTATATCATACGGTTGTGCAAAATACAACCACACAACTGTGAGTGTCAATACAAAAATGTAAAAAATATTAATATTCAAACTAAGTCCTCATTACAATTATTATCACGCTATTTATCAAAAATAGTGAGGACTACTACTGCTCTAACTCGGACCATCACTCTGTCCCTCGACTAGTTCCCGCATTATTCTCATTTCTTGAAGAGGACAACAGATGAAAAGGGTGAGCTCAACTAGCCCAGTAAAGAATATTATGACTAAGATAATGGAAAATAAATTATCGTTAGTCTTCAACAATTCAGATAAAATATTATTGACAACAAATTTTAGATCAATAATCGCAGCGAAAATAACCGTTCATCATCAATATTTTATCCCTGTAACATCAATCAATATACATCTCAAATCAAATATTCATCTTTGCACTACAAGCCAAAGATATTAATTTGTATCATCAGTGGTCATGTTCATCTCAACACCTGTCATCTTTGCACTACAGGCCAAAGATATTCATCAGGTAATCATTCATCTTTGCTCTACAGGCCAAAGATAATCAGTTACATCACCTTTTAGGACTGAGGATGATGAAAAACATTTCAAAGAACGAATCCAATGAGATAAAAGACAAAGATTAAGGATTCGCATTTTAGTTTATCCAAATTCAAAAATACTCCATAATAATACTTTGTGGAGCAAAATTCAAGAATAAAGCTCAAAACTTAGATCCAATCAAAGATAAGAACTTTAACAAGCAACTTGGACATATAGACGAAAATTTAATTTTTCCGTGAATAGTACCGTATACGTGAATAGTGTCCGTATACGTGAATAGTAACCCCGACGGAAAAAGTAAGAATTTTATAATAAAATCCATGACAATATTTTGGTATAATGATATTGAAAAGAATAACATCATTTACGAAAGAAATAACATCCCTTACCTCAAAAGAATAGTACCTCTGACTAGAATATCGGATATAATACCGAAGGAAACTTGCACTGAATACTAATACTCAAAGTATTGAAATACTCACAAAAATACGCTCGATATAATAGAGAGAGAAAACTTCTGATTCTGGTGTGATTTTCAATTCTAACCTAAGCACCCTATTTATAGGAAAAACTTAGGATGCCAAAGGAGACTAAATAATAATAAAAAAAAAAATTTCCTCCAGCCGCCGGCTACTCTCCCAAAAAACCATCAGCATATATTTTCCAACCAAAAGTGGGGCCCACCCTTTTATTAAAAAAATATTTATTTTCCGAAACTTCAATAATTCATAATAAATAGTCCCTTTGTCAGAAAAATACAAATTATATGTCCTTCTATAGGAAATTTAATTCTCTACAACTTTGTAGAAGAAAGTTTTTCCAAATTCCAAACATAAATTATCCGAAATCCATAAACGGATGATTTTCCACACCAAAATACTGATAAAAACACATCAGCGCTAATTCCTTCTTTTATATCCATAAAATAAATATTTCCTTATCATATAAATCAATAATTAATTATTCATAAATAATATTACAAAACTACAATATTGACAACCAGGTCGTTCCCAGGAAAGAGAGGGCCTTCCGATAAGGACTTCTCCTTACTGGCACGCAATTAAATAACCCCTCCTAGACAGAACTTCCTTAGACATTGTCAATAATGCTATCTAATAATATTATTCAAATAATATGAATTATTGAGTTGATAATGTGAAATACTATGCAGTGACAATTATTGAATCAATAATACAAACTATCAACTGTAGCCATTATTGAATCAATCATATAAAATAGCAACGTAGCAATTATTGAGTCAATAAAATATCAATGTAACAATTATTGAGTCAATAATATAAAATATCAACGTAGCAATTATTGAGTCAATAATATAAAATATTGAACAGTAATTACTGTAACAATAATTGAATAAGTGCCTTCTCACGTAAGACTCAATAATTCGAAATACTGTGCAATACCGTGTGCTACTGTGCAACACCGCGTAATACTGTATTTTAACCACCGGGTATTTCAACAGTACTAACGGTAACAACTACTCCGTTATTTTGTAAAAAAGTTATTTCTGTCGCTTTCTATATCAGACAGTTATTCCGTTGTGGGGCCCACAAATAGCTGCGCCGTCGTACGAATATTCCCCAACAACAAGAATATTCCACGACCAAACGAATATTTCCCGATAACCAGAATATTTTATAACCACTTGCTCATTTTAAAATATTTGCACATTTCACCCATAACTTTCATATTTATCAAAACAACACCTTACTGTTTCAAAATAATATATAAAAAAATTTAAATCTTTATTCATAAAAGTTGGGGTCTTACAACCAATCTCTATTGTAAGTTCAATTTCTCCTACAGCATCTCGTCTAGAACCATCGAAGGCTCTTATGACGGCTGCTCTGAATTCGATTTGGAATGATCTTTATTCTTTCCAAAGTGTCATAGGGGCCGATGTTCAGGGTAGATCCTCCATCTATCAGCACACCTCCTACCACATATCCAGAGGATATCACTGCTATATACAATAACTTGCAATGACCAGTTCCTTCTGCAGGTAAGTCATCATCAGTGAAAGATATCACATTGTTATTGAAAATGTGATCTATCAAATGATGGAACTTTTCTGTATCTACAGCCTTTGGCAAATGCGCTTCTTCCAGCACTTGCATTAAGATTTTTCTGATGCTCTTTAAAGGACAATACCAAATCCAGAATGGATATCTGTCGAGGTGCCTCTTTTAATCTTTTCACCACTTTGGCTTCATTATTCCCCATTTTGCTAAGGAATTCTTCAATTTTCTCCTCGGGCACTCTACCCTTGGTTTTAGTGACTGGCTTTATTACTCGTTGAGGTAGATACAACGGGTTTTCCTTTGATATAGCAACAGTGTGATTTGATGTTGATCCATCATTCTCCCCATAGTTTTATGGGACTCTTTTCAGGCTGATTAAGGGATATTGCGGTCTGAATGGCAACATCAATGGTTCTGGTGCAACCACTTTCACAGAATTCTTTCCTCCTTGATCCCCCTTTCCTAGAATTATCAGGGGTATGGCAGTTGTATCCTTCTCACAGGAAATGACTATTATAACTTCCTTCAAACTCCATATCATAGGAGGAAATATTACTTCTTCATTAGAAAAGCCATCATCCTGACTTGCTTTTAGCAGCTCGCCGCTTTCAATCAGGTTTTGAATTAAGATGACAAAGTCCCCAACATTTTTCTTTATCATTACCAGGAGTGTTGGAATGATACTGACATATTTTGGAAGAGTTGAACTTCCTTGATCGAGGGCCACTAGGGGTAACAGCTCTGTGACTCTTCCCTCGTTGATCAACATCTGGAGAATTTCTTCCATAGGCTGATTCAAAGAAGTGAACTTTCTTTTCAAGGCAAACTCTTTGTGAGCTTGGAATCTTTCTTCCCTAGCAACTTTGTCTGCCTAGGTTTTGTGTTCATGGAACCGATAGTGATCCTTCCATGCAATTGGAAGAATTTTAGGTGTAGGAGGATTTGATCTCCTCTGGCTGGCTTAAGTAATCAACTGTCGTGTTACTTGGTTCTGGTATACCATCAGTTCTACCAGTTAACCAATTTGTTCCTTGATATACTTCATTTCTTGTTCTATTCAGAAATCGACATTATGAATACCCCCATTTGTTAAAGCTATCCTTGCTTGTTTGGGGAGAATCCCCTACGTATTTGAGGTACTTGGAACCTTCTCCACTCCCCATATTGATCATGTTGACTCCCTCCTCATTATGTTGAGGCAAAGGGTTATCTTAAACATGTGGTTGCTCTGATTTTGTTACCACAATCTCACCATTGTCTATCATATCTTGGATCTTATGCTTTAGAGACCAACATTCTTGGGTATCATGGCCAGGAGCCCCAAAATGGTAAGCATATTTCTTGCTTGGGTCAAAATTCTTCCCACTTGGATTGGCTGGGGGAAGGAGCTGAGCAATTTTCTTCTGTGCTGTCAGAAGCTTGAGTATATTTTCAAGTGAATCCCCTAAATGTGTGAATGTTCTTCGACGTCTAACCTCTCTGGCCTTTTGAAATGAATAACTTGAGAAGCCAACCGTCTCCATCTCTGGGCATATTCTCTAAATGACTCATTGTTCTACTTTTTAACCTTGGTAATTTGATATCTGTCTAGAGTCATTTGTGACTGAAAGCTGTATTAATTTAGGAAGGCATGAGCTAGCACTTCTCAGCTTATAAATTTTGGAGTTATCCAGCCGAGCGTACCAGGCTCTAGCTTCTCCGATTAGGCTTTTCTGAAACAACTGCATTCTTAGATTCTCGTCCTCTGCATAGGATCCGAGTTGTCCAATGAATATTTTCAAATTAGTGTAAGGATCTCCCAATCCGTCGTATTTTTCAAAATCAAGAATCTGGAACTTGTTTGGATAACGGGCTCCTGGAAAGATGTAGAGGTCTGAGTAGTTGACACTCCCGTATGCTCCAGTCCCTTTGATTAACCAGATAATTTCTTCCATTTGTTAGACTTTTTTTCGGATATCCCCAGTTTCTCGATCTTTGAGATTGATGATTTCAAGGGTTTTGTTGGTTTTTTCATTGTTTTTAGGTTCAAGTATCTGAGCCTCCTTTTTCTTCTTAGTATCCTGACCGCCGCCTTGTTTGGAGAACTCTGGTTGGGTGGGTATCAGTTGAATCTGAGTACTTTTTCTCGGTTCTTTTAATAAGACAGCTAATTTTGCTATCTGATTTCTGAGTCCCTCAAATTCTTCTCGAGACACGAAGCATGTCCCCTGTTGGGTGCTTACTTCCATGTTAGTGGGCAGGCTTTTTGCCTTCGTAGATTTTAATCTGGTAATGGGACCAATCTTCCCTACAATAAAAGTAGGTAGTTTAGTCTTGATAGACGCGAACAGTATGTATGTTATGCAATGTGTCAGGTTTAGGGGTTTTTTAATATTTTTCTGCAAAACAAATGTCAGTTGTTTTGATGACAGGATATTATGATAGGATTTGATATTTGACAATGAATTTGGAAGAATTTACAACATTTAATATTTGACAAGAATTAACATTTTAATATGATTTACAACATTTAATATTTGACATGGAATTAAAAGGGAAAGGTATGAAGAGCTTTCGCTTCGCGTTTGGTTTATCAGAGGCTGACCTATCTTAGGTTTACTCTCACTGGCTTTTTGGCATGGAGGTTCCCAGATCATCGCAATCTACTAGATGGGAAGCTAATTCAATCTTTCAATTGGAGCGGATCTAAGTGGTACCTTTCCTGAGCCTCATTTGGATTTATTCATCACTAGAGTTCAGTAATTAGCCACCGACGGGTTCGCCTCCTGGTGGAGGAATCACACAACATACATTCATCGCGTCTCACCGTATGCAAAATGATGACATTATGCGAAACACTAATATAAAGCGTTGTAAAGAGACATCCATTCAATGTAAAGACAACATTCACACACATGCAGAAAAAAAAGGGAATTTAAAAAGATTGAAATGCGGCTTAAGCCCTCTACTGTCCCCAGCAGAGTCGCCACCTGTCGACACCCGAAAAAATCCCTCTTCCTAAGTGTTTTGGTTCTTACCCTTTATGTTTTCTATGTGGTTTACTCTTGATTTAAAGGGTGATATTTTAGAAAGAGACCGACATAAAATGTAGACGATTTGAAAAGATTTGATTTTATTGATAGGTCTGAATTAGACAGAGTCGCCATTTGGTATGATTTAAATGGTTATACCAACTCAACCGAGTTTTGAAATATTTTTGCAATATGGCCCAATATGGGACTCCATTTAATTGGTCTTGGAAATCGAGATTCATAGAGTTCGGGGGCTTGCTTAAACAAGGGGAAGGTGTTAGGCACCCCCTCCCCCCCGACTTCCGTGAAACACGTTTACCGCGTCTTTTCATTCCCTAATTATTGTGTGTGTGCGTGTGTGTGTGTTGCAGTTAATTGGGCCTAAGTGCTTTATTTGAAAGTAGTATTGTGCTTCGTTGGACCTATATACGAAGGGTTTGATTTATTGAAAAGTCCATTTTAAGCAAGAATATGAAAATGATATTTTGAAAAGATTTTTCAAACCTTTTGCTCGCATAGGAATTGGAGCCCTTTGATACTTCGATTTTATTCCATATTCGACTCATTTTGATTTTATTCTCGAGATGCAAAGCATCTTCGACAAAATAATATATATATAAGTGTCGGGCTCCTTATGGGCATGAAAACCATCTATGTATGCCCGAGCACCACGGACATGATTTTCATTATTTCGAGGCCTTAAACCCGTATAATCGTTTTAAGGCCCTGGATTTACAAGTAAAAAATTTGCAAGCTGGTTTTACAACTTAAAAGGTCCATCACGGAAACCGAATCTAGATCCATTGGTTGAATCGTAGATCCTGTAGCTTCTAGGCTCACATGAAATCAAATAAACAGCCTGCATAATGAATATACTGCAATGAAACATATATCTATACTAGACATTGCTAAACGAATGATCCATTAGTCAAATCCTCGTGCGCGAGTAACTCATAGCTCCCAGTTCCCTCTAAATACAAACCTAAGGTCACATGGTCACTAAATATTTACAAAAACTAGAAAGAAAACTAGATCTGTACATATCTTAGTCATTCTAACTTCTAGGTTCAAGTTTTACAACTTTTGAACCGGTTAAAAGCTAGATCTGGCTAGATCCAGTATAGATCTAGTCAATAAAGCTTAAATATTGACTATTTACAAGAAATGAACAATTAAAACTTCATATCTGACGAATATAAGCTACTAAATACATGTATATAGCACTTATATACATATTAGAGTAAGCAAAGAAGACAGATCTGGCGAAATCTTATAGTATTTCATAAGAACGGCCCTCGAGGGACTTCTGGCACCTCAAAACTCGTTTCCCACTGGTTAAAATTTGATATGTTGTAGTATATATGTGTATGAATGTTTACAAAGAAGTTTTACAAAAATCGGAGTAAGATAGAAGCTCCGTTTAGCTATTCTAGCCTCTATTTCTCTCGTCCTCTTCTTCTCTCTTCTTCTTCTTCTTCTTCTCTTTTTTTTTTGAAAGCTAAAGGGGGGAGGGGGTATATATAGCCACGATCAGCCGTGGCTCTACCTGCGGCAGCCACAGGTAGACCTGTAGCTGGGCCTGGTGGGCCCTACTGTCTCAAAGTACGTGCACTCTGACCAACGCGCAGTTTGCTTAAACCTTCATAACTTTTAATCTGGGAATTCGATGGAGGCATGCTATACCTTTCCAGAAAGCCCTTTCTGAGAGCTATGCCATGACATGGGGCTTGACATTTTCTGAATTCGGGAATATGGGTCCATGACCAGGTCTTCGAGTCTTTGCAGTTCGTCCGTTGAGCTGTCTGGCGCAGTTTCCACTCGGGATTGTTGTGATGGTTCGGTATGACCTTATTCACAGTGATTTGATGTTGAGTTGGAAAAATTGCTCTTTTGCTCTTCCAGATTAGTTTTCGGGCTTGATATAGCTGCAGCTGTCTTTCTCGGGGTTATATCCATGGTTTGACTGTTGTTGACTTCTGTCGGTCCTCATGGTTATCTCTGACGTTGATTTGATATTTTCCAGGGCTGTCTCTGGGGAAATTGATTTGATAATTTCCCGGGGCTGTCTCTGGGGGTCTGGTTTGATGATTTCTCGGGGCTGTCTCCGGGGGTTTGGTTTGATGATTAGACTTCCAAGATTGTCTCTGGAAGGTAAAAGATGATTTTGCCCTCTTGCATGGTTAGTAATAAGAATGCAAAATTTTGAGTGTCTACAGTCTCCATCGTTGATGATATCTTGCTTGCTCTTGAACTTTCTAAAGAATTAGTCTCTCATGGTGTTCAGTGGCTTTTTTCCCAACACCATTCACAATCCAAAAAAAAAATTATAAGAGTATTTTTCCTAACCCTAATAGAAATGAAATCCTAATTAAAATTAAATACATAATTTTCTAATTTTAATAAACTTTTGTAACAAGATTCCTAATTATTTTCCCTTTTCCAAAACTAATATTCGCTCATTAATTTCCTTCCCTTTAATTCATCTCAAGACCAAATCGTAATTTGCACCATTGATAGTTGTAAGACCCCAACTTTTATGAATAAAGATTTAATTTTCTTTATATATTATTTCGATATAGTAAGGTGTTGATTGATAAATGTGAAAGTTATGGGTGAAATGTGCAAATATTTTAAAATGAGCAAGTGGTTATAAAATATTCTTGTTGTCGGGGAATATTCGTTTGGTCGTGGAATATTCTTGTTGTCGGGGAATATTCGTACGACGGCGCAGCTATTTGTGGACCCCACAACGGAATAACTGTCGGATATAGAAAGCGACAGAAATAATCTTTTTATAAATAACGGCGTAGTTGTTACCGTTAATACTGTTGAAATACCCGGTGGTTAAAATACAGTGATACGCGGTGTTGCACAGTAGCACACGGTATTTCGAATTATTGAGTCTTACGTGAGAAGGCACTTACTCAATTATTGTTACAGTAATTACTGTTCAGTATTTTATATTATTGACTCAATAATTGCTACGTTGATATTTTATATTATTAACTCAATAATTGTTACATTGATATTTTATTGACTCAATAATTGTTACGTTGCTATTTTATATGATTGATTCAATAATGGCTACAGTTGATAGTTTGTATTATTGATTCAATAATTGTCACTGCATAGTATTTCACATTATCAACTCAATAATTCATATTATTTGAATAATATTATTAGATAGTATTATTGACAATGTCTAAGGAAGTTCTGTCTAGGAGGGGTTATTTAATTGCGCGCCAGTAAGGAGAAGTCCTTATCGGAAGGCCCCCTCTTTCCTGGGAACGACCTGGTTGTCAATATTGTAGTTCTGTAATATTATTTGTGAATAATTAATTATTGATTTATATGATAAGGAAATATTTATTTTGTGGATATAAAAGAAGGAATTAGCGCTGATGTGTTTTTATCAGTATTTTGGTGTGGAAAATCATTCGTTTATGGATTTCGGATAATTTATGTTTGGAATTTGGAAAAACTTCCTTCTACAAAGTTGTAGAGAATTAAATTTTCTATAGAAGGACATATAATTTATATTTTTCTGACAAAGGGGCTATTTATTATGAATTACTGAAGTTTCAGAAAATAAATATTTTTTTAATAAAAGGGTGGGCCCCACTTTTGGTTGGAAAATATATGCTGATGGCTTTTTGGGAGAGCAGCCGGCGGCTGGAGGAAAAAAATAATATTTTATTATTTAGTCTCCTTTGGCATCCTAAGTTTTTCCTATAAATAGAGTGCTTAGGTTAGAATTGAAAATCACACCAAAATTAGAAGTTTTCTCTCTCTATTATATCGAGCGTATTTTTGTTAGTATTTCAATACTTTGAGTATTAGTATTCAGAGCAAGTTTCCTTCGGTATTATATCCGATATTCCAGTCAGAGGTACTATTCTTTTGAGGTAAGGGATGTTATTTCTTTCGTAAATGATGTTATTCTTTTCAATATCATTATACCAAAATATTGTCATGGATTTTATTATGAAATTCTTACTTTTTCCGTCGGGGTTACTATTCACGTATACGGCACTATTCACGTATACGGCACTATTCACGAAAAAATTAAATTTTCGTCTATATGTCCAAGTTGCTTGTTAAAGTTCTTATCTTTGATTGGATCTAAGTTTTGAGCTTTATTCTTGAATTTTGCTCCACAAAGTATTATTATGGAGTATTTTTGAATTTGGATAAACTAAAATGCGAATCCTTAATCTTTGTCTTTTATCTCATTGGATTCGTTCTTTGAAATATTTTTCATCATCCTCAGTCCTAAAAGGTGATGTAATTGAATATCTTTGGCCTGTAGAGCAAAGATGAATGATTACCTGATGAATATCTTTGGCCTGTAGTGCAAAGAAGGCAGGTGTTGAGATGAACATGACCACTGATGATACAAATGAATATCTTTGGCATGTAGTGCAAAGATGAATATTTGATTTGAGATGTATATTGATTGATGTTACAGGGATAAAATATTGATGATGAACGGTTATTTTCGCTGCGATTATTGATCTAAAATTTGTTGTCAATAATATTTTATCTGAATTGTTGAAGACTAACGATAATTTATTTTCCATTATCGTTGTCATAATATTCTTTACTGGGCTAGTTGAGCTCACCCTTTTCATCTGTTGTCCTCTTCAGGAAATGAGAATAATGCGGGAACTAGTCGAGGGACAAAGTGATGGTCCGAGTTAGAGCAGTAGTAGTCCTCACTATTTCTGATAAATAGCGTGATAATAATTGTAATGAGGACTTAGTTTGAATATTAATATTTTCTACATTTTTGTATTGACACTCACAGTTGTGTGGTCGTATTTTGCACAACCGTATGATATAAAGTTTGTATTTGAATTCTGTACTATGTATTTGGCGACTCAGAATGGGTTGGGTTGACTGGACCTATTCTGGGGGCGTCACAGTTGGTATCAGAGCTTAGGGGTATGATCTCTGGCGGAGATCGGGGAATAGAACTAGGAGGGGAGAGACGAGTAAATCCTTCACTAGTATGTCCGACCTAAGCTTATGTGGTATTTAATTGGTCAGTCAGAGCATAGGGTTAATATGTGATATGTTGATTAACCCTTGTTTTATGGCAGTATTTGAGAATGGCAGCTGAGAACGTTAACAACGAAGTGAATGAGACCGTGGAGACACCTTTAATCACTAACCAGGAGAACGTGCAACAAGAAGGCAATGTTCATCCTGAAAATAACGTTGGTCAGACGATAAACGATGAGATGTTTAGAAGTTTTTTGCAGTTCATGCAAAACCAGACGAGGGAGACTCGTGTGCAACATACAGGTGGAGATAATAACAACACGTGAATTGTCACCGCCAAGCAGTTCAAAGAATTGGGACCACCAGAGTTTCTGGGAAAGCCGGATCAGATCAAGGCGGAGACGTGGATTAAACAAATTATCAAGATATTTGATGTCTTGGGATGTACAGAGGAACAGAAGGTTCCATTCACCACGTTTATGTTCCGTGGAGAGGCAGATTACTGGTGGGAATCTGTGAAGCGTACCCAGCCTACCGCACTCAAGATGTCTTGGGAAGCATTCCAGAAACTGTTTAATGACAAGTACTTTCCTGAAAGTATTCGTCATATGAAGGAAGTAGAATTTATCAGACTCGAGAAAAACAACATGACGGTATCCCAGTATGAGGCTAAGTTCGCGGAGCTGTCCAGGTTTGCACCTCATTTGGTGGAGAATGAGAAACGTATGACGCGGATGTTTCTAAGAGGTTTGAAACCCGAAATACGTCAATACCTCATTTCTCATAAATTTTCTTTATATTCGGATGTAGTAAACAGGGCCCAGTTATTAGAACGAGATAATGATTATGTTCAACCGAGGGACCACAACCAAGGTCGTACCGGTGGCAGCAGTCATCGGAGCAATGACAACTAGCGAGGAGGGAAGTATGACAGAAGAGGTAACCACTCCGGTGGTAATCGTGGCCATGATAGTAAAAGAAGCGAATCGGGGGGGGGATTTCAAGAAGAGAAGGTATAACAATGAGAACGTGAAGACGTCGACATCAGCACCAGCATCAACTGTTTCTAGGGGAGGAAAACGACCACCGGTCGTATGCTATAAATGCGGGAAAGAGGGACACATCAGCCCAAACTGCCCACAACAGTTCAAGGCATGTTATAACTGTGGAAAAAAAGGACATATAGCTCGAGATTGTCCTATTGCGAAACCAAGCTCAACGGGGGTGGTGATTCTAAAGGCGGTTGCAGACAAGTCAAAGTCGGTGATTCCTGGAAGAGCGTTTGTCGTGACAGCCCAAAACGTGAGGAATCCACACGAGGTGATTACGGGTAAGATGATCATAAACTCTTGCGAAGTTTACACCTTGTTAGATACCGGTGCTACCCATTCTTTTATTTCACCTGCTTGTGCTCAACGTTTGAACTTGACTTCTGATAAATTAGACTTTGACTTATCTGTTGAAACTCCGTTAGGAGAAACCTTTGTTACATCTACAGTTTACAAATCTTGCTTGATTCAGATTGGTACCCTTACCTTACCTGTTGATCTTATATCTTTGAAAATACTTGCATTTGACGTGATTTTAGGAATTGACTGGTTAACCACTTACCATGCCAAAATTGATTGTTTTCGTAAGGTTGTTAGTTTTCATATTCCTAATCAACCTGTTGTGCGAATCCAAATCTCCAAACCACTAAAATCAGTCAATATCATTTCAAATCATAAAGCTATTCGTTTATTAAAAAACGGATGTCAAGCTTTCTTAGCTCATGTCACTGATCTAAACCAGAATACATCAGATTTGAATGATATTTCCGTTGTTAATGAATTTCCTGATGTATTTCCCGAAGAACTTCCCGGTCTACCCCCAGAACGTGAAGTTGAATTCTTTATTGACCTTGAGCCCGGTACAAAGCCCATTTCTAAAACCCCATATCGAATGGCTCCTATTGAACTTCAGGAGTTAAAGATCCAATTACAAGAATTGTTAGGCATCGGTTTTATTCGTCCTAGTACGTCTCCTTGGGGTGCTCCTGTTTTATTCGTAAAGAAGAAAGACGGGAGTATGCGACTTTGTATTGACTATCGGGAGTTGAACCATGTCACCATCAAGAATAGGTATCTGCTACCTCGTATTGATGACCTGTTTGACCAGTTGCAAGGAGCACAATTCTTTTCAAAGATCGATCTTCGTTCTGGATATCATCAGCTAAAGATTTAAAACTGAGGATATTCCGAAGACTGCTTTTAGAACTCGGTACGGGCAATACGAGTTCTTAGTCATGTCTTTTGGATTGACTAATGCTTCTGCTGCTTTCATGGATATGATGAACCGTGTATTTAAGGAGTGTTTGGATTAATTCGTTGTTGTCTTTATTGATGACATTCTCATCTATTCTAAAAGCCGTAAAGATCATGAGCACCACTTGAAGTTGGTACTTCAAAAGCTTCGTGAGAACAAGCTATATGCCAAGCTAAAGAAATGCGAGTTCTGACTTGAGGAAGTAGCATTTCTTGGGCACATAGTATCGAAACGTGGAGTATCTGTTGACCCAACGAAGATTGAAGCAATACAAAGCTGGGAGCAACCTAAGTCGGTGACCGAAGTACAAAGCTTTCTGGGCTTAGCTGGTTATTATCGGAGGTTCGTAGAGGGATTTTCTCGAATCGCTACTCCATTAACTCAGTTGACTCGGAAAGATAAAAAATTCGTTTGGAGCGAGGAATGCGAGAAGAGCTTCCAAGAGCTCAAGAGGAGACTTATCTCGGCACCTGTTCTGACAATACCATCTGGTTCGGATGGATTTGTTATCTACAGCGATGCTTCGGACAAAGGGGTAGGATGTGTTCTCATGCAACATGGGAAAGTCATAGCCTATGCCTCGCGACAACTCAAAGAATATGAGAGGAATTATCCTACTCATGATTTAGAGTTGGCAGCTGTCGTTTTCGCGTTGAAGATCTGGAGACATTATCTGTACGGGGAGAAAGTGGAGATTTATACGGATCATAAGAGCCTTAAATATTTCTTCACTTAGAAGGAACTCAACATGCGGCAACGACGTTGGCTTGAGCTGTTGAAAGATTACGATCATACCATCCTGGAAAAGCGAACGTGGTAGCTGACGCGTTGAGTAGAAGATCATATATGGGAACGAGTGCAATGATGTCAAGTATACACGTAGAACCAGCTTTGATTGATAAAGTTAAAGCTGCTCAAGCTACGGATGCGGAGCTGATGAAGATGAAGAAGAAGGTGAAAGAAGGTGCCATTCCAGAAGCAAGAATCGATGAAGAGGGAATACTTCGAGTCAACTCCAGACTTTGTGTCCCTAACGATTCTGACTTGAAGCATAGAATCATGATGGAGGCACACAACACACCGTTTGCGATCCATCCTGGGAGTACCAAAATGTATCGTGATCTTCGACATACATTTTGGTGGGGCAATATGAAGAAAGAGATCGCGGAGTTTATTTCGAGATGTTTGACTTGTCAACATGTAAAGGCGGAGCATCAAGTGCCGAAGGGTCCATTGCAACCACTAGAGATTTCAAAATGGAAATGGGAACACATTACGATGGATTTCGTTACGGGTCTTCCCAAGGTTTCTCAAAGCATAGATGCGATTTGGGTTATTGTTGATAGATTAACCAAGTCTGCTCATTTCTTGCCGATACGAGAGACTTATTCCCTTGAACGTCTTGCTCATATGTACGTAAATGAGATTGTGAGATTGCATGGCATGCCAGTATCCATAGTTTCGGATCGTGATCCCAGATTTACTTCACGATTTTGGATCAGTTTGCAGCAAGCTATGGGCACAGATTTACGATTCAGTTCGGCTTATCATCCTCAAACAGACGGACAATCAGAAAGGACTATTCAAACTCTTGAAGATCTATTGAAACTTTGTGTTCTAGACTTCAAAGGGAGTTGGGATAAGTATTTACCATTGGTGGAATTCTCCTACAACAACAGTTATCAGGCAAGTATAGGCGTGGCTCCATTCAAGGCATTATATGGGAGAAAGTGTCGCTCCCCAGTATGTTGGAACGAGGTGGGTGAAACAACATTGTTGGGACCGAAGTTAGTACGTATGACTACGGAAAAGATCCAAATAATCCGACAACGTATACAAACAGCACAAGATCGACAAAAGAGTTATGCGGATCTTCATCGAAAGGACGTGGAATTTAATGTTGGGGACCATGTGTTATTACGTGTTGCTCAGTGGAAAGGAGTTACGAGATTTGGCAAGAGAGGAAAGCTCAACCCACGATTCATTGGTCCATTTGAGATTCTTGACCGAGTAGGAAATGTGGCTTATAGACTCGCTTTACCTCCAAGCATGTCTCGTGTTCATAACGTGTTTCACATATCCGTGTTACGTAAATATGTGAAGGATCCAAACCACATTATTGAGTTAGAACCAGACGAGATAGCCGAAGATTTAACGTACGAGGAGGTACCTGTCAAGATCTTGGATAGGAAGGAGCATGTCCTACGCTCGAAAATTATACCTCAAGTTAAAGTTTTGTGGAGAAACCATGCTATTGAGGAAATGACCTGGAGTTGGAATCGGAAATGAAAGCGAGGTATCCTCACCTTCTCGACATACCAGGTACGTACGTCAATTTCGAGGACGAAATTTCATAAGGAGGGGAGGTTGTAAGACCCCAACTTTTATGAATAAAGATTTAATTTTTTTTATATATTATTTCGAAACAGTAAGGTGTTGTTTTGATAAATATGAAAGTTATGGGTGAAATGTGCAAATATTTTAAAATGAGCAAGTGGTTATAAAATATTCTGGTTGTCGGGGAATATTCGTTTGGTCGTGAAATATTCTTGTTGTCGGGGAATATTCGTACGACGGCACAGCTATTTGTGGACCCCACAACGGAATAACTGTCGGATATAAAAAACGATAGAAATAACCTTTTTATACATAACGGCGTAGTTGTTACCGTTAGTACTGTTGAAATACCCGGTGGTTAAAATACAGTGATACGCGGTGTTGCACAGTAGCACACGGTATTTCAAATTATTGAGTCTTACGTGAGAAGGCACTTATTCAATTATTGTTACAGTAATTACTGTTCAGTATTTTATATTATTGATTCAATAATTGCTACGTTGATATTTTATATTATTGACTCAATAATTGTTACATTGATATTTTATTGACTCAATAATTGCTACGTTGCTATTTTATATGATTTATTCAATAATGGCTACAGTTGATAGTTTGTATTATTGATTCAATAATTGTCACTGCATAGTATTTCACATTATCAACTCAATAATTCATATTATTTGAATAATATTATTAGATAGCATTATTGACAATGTCTAAGGAAGTTCTGTCTAGGAGGGGTTATTTAATTGCGCGCCAGTAAGGAGAAGTCCTTATCGGAAGGCCCCCTCTTTCCTGGGAACGACCTGGTTGTCAATATTGTAGTTCTGTAATATTATTTGTGAATAATTAATTATTGATTTATATGATAAGGAAATATTTATTTTGTGGATATAAAAGAAGGAATTAGCGCTGATGTGTTTTTATCAGTATTTTGGTGTGGAAAATCATTCGTTTATGGATTTCGGATAATTTATGTTTGGAATTTGGAAAAACTTCCTTCTACAAAGTTGTAGAGAATTAAATTTTCTATAGAAGGACATATAATTTGTATTTTTCTGACAAAGGGGCTATTTATTATGAATTACTGAAGTTTCAGAAAATAAATATTTTTTTAATAAAAGGGTGGGCCCCACTTTTGGTTGGAAAATATATGCTGATGGCTTTTTGGGAGAGCAGCCGGCGGCTGGAGGAAAAAAATAATATTTTATTATTTAGTCTCCTTTGGCATCCTAAGTTTTTCCTATAAATAGAGTGCTTAGGTTAGAATTGAAAATCACACCAGAATCAGAAGTTTTCTCTCTCTATTATATCGAGCGTATTTTTGTGAGTATTTCAATACTTTGAGTACTAGTATTCAGAGCAAGTTTTCTTCGGTATTATATCCGATATTCCAGTCAGAGGTACTATTCTTTTGAGGTAAGGGATGTTATTTCTTTCGTAAATGATGTTATTCTTTTCAATATCATTATACCAAAATATTGTCATGGATTTTATTATGAAATTCTTACTTTTTCCGTCGGGGTTACTATTCACGTATACGGCACTATTCACGTATACGGCACTATTTACGGAAAAATTAAATTTTCGTCTATATGTCCAAGTTGCTTGTTAAAGTTCTTATCTTTGATTGGATCTAAGTTTTGAGCTTTATTCTTGAATTTTGCTCCACAAAGTATTATTATGGAGTATTTTTGAATTTGGATAAACTAAAATGCAAATCCTTAATCTTTGTCTTTTATCTCATTGGATTCGTTCTTTGAAATATTTTTCATCATCCTCAGTCCTAAAAGGTGATGTAACTGAATATCTTTGGCCTGTAGAGCAAAGATGAATGATTACCTGATGAATATCTTTGGCCTGTAGTGCAAAGATGACAGGTGTTGAGATGAACATGACCACTGATGATACAAATGAATATCTTTGGCCTGTAGTGCAAAGATGAATATTTGATTTGAGATGTATATTGATTGATGTTACAGGGATAAAATATTGATGATGAACGGTTATTTTCGCTGCGATTATTGATCTAAAATTTGTTGTCAATAATATTTTATCTGAATTGTTGAAGACTAACGATAATTTATTTTCCATTATCTTAGTCATAATATTCTTTACTGGGCTAGTTGAGCTCACCCTTTTCATCTGTTGTCCTCTTCAGGAAATGAGAATAATGCGGGAACTAGTCGAGGGACAGAGTGATGGTCCGAGTTAGAGTAGTAGTAGTCCTCACTATTTCTGATAAATAGCGTGATAATAATTGTAATGAGGACTTAGTTTGAATATTAATATTTTCTATATTTTTGTATTGACACTCACAGTTGTGTGGTCGTATTTTGTACAACCGTATGATATAAAGTTTGTATTTGAATTCTGTACCATGTATTTGGCGACTCAAAATGGGTTGGGTTGACTGGACCTATTCTGGGGGCGTCACAATAGTAACATTGTGGGACCCACAAAAAAGGAAAAAACCTAAATGAATTTGCTTCCACGCTGCTTCCTTAATCGCGCCATGCAAGCCTTGCAACCACACGCCTTGCAACCTCCAGCACCAAACCGCGCACAATGCACTGAAGTATTCATCAATTAACCCCCCGCGCATTGGGCGGGCTTGCCTGCATCCTTAACCAACGCGCCATGCGCGGCTGCGTGGCCTTGTTATGCTCCATGCCATGCACGCCTTCCCAGCTCAATAATTACTATTGTGCCACTAAAATTTCATTTTTCCTACAAAATAACAATAAATAAACAAGAACACTATAAAATAACATAAAATACTTAAAAACTCACAAATTATCAAGTCTAACAGTATCCAAATAATAGGTATAAAATATACTCATCAAAAATGAAGTTTGTCTGGGGTACTCTAAGTTTATTAAGTGGTAGTCTCTATGCAAACCTTAACCAGTTTGGCATGAGAGCTCCTATTATATATTTCTTAAAAGGGTAGATGTCTCTATTTTGGCCCTAACGGGTTTATTTAGAGCTCCCACGTTGCAAGTAAACTCAGCAGTCACACAGTTCAGTGGCTAAATATTTTTTCAACTTATAAGTTTGGACATGATTGACTTGTGTGATAACAACATCACCCTCACCATGGGCGAGTGGGAGATGTTGGTTATTAGACCCGACTAGGAGTGCTGCGGTCGACCAGGTGAGAATAACTACGTTCATTGTCTAGATATAATAAACATGTGTTGATTGTCAAGCTCTTAATTCTCTCTAATAATGTTATGGGAGTTACTTATTATATATAGGAGTTACAAAAAGTGTAATTATGTGTTTTAATTTGGGAGTTACAAATCTCATAATTACTTCTTGATCTATATAATATGTGGGACTTTCCTTTTAGAGTAATTGTTGTCCGATTTATATAATGATAAATACGCGCAAGTGCACACAGTCAATCAAGTAATAAAGTAGTAAGAAGAGTGTCGAACCCACATTTAACAGTTACTAACAATTAATCTAATTATCAAGTTTCTACAAATTTATCCTACTTAAACAGTCACTCTAGTTGATTTGTGAAAATTAATTTTAAATAAAAAAAATAAAAATCAATTAACTAACAATTATTGATCACCAGATGGTTAAGACATAGGAGTACAATTTTCCCAATTGCTTTGCAATAATCGCCTTACCAAATTTTCACTTATATAATCCAATGAGTTGCTAACTAGGACTGTCTATCAATTTATTAATATCTGTCAATGATTAATAAAAAGACCTATTTCAGTTATTTTGCTACTTTCGTACAAGACACTTAAAACAGATTCATTAACCACAAACTCCTAACACAAGTTACACATGGCATACAAATACTTTCGTCTCATACACTATTATGTTATCCTTAACAAAAATCAACAAATTCATGCGTTATTATATTCAGATCTAAATTAAGATTTCCTCTTTCAATTCTATCAAAGATATCAGATTAACTGCTAACTAGACAATTAATAGATTAAGCGCAAAATATAATAATCAACTCAATAGAATCAACAAGTGAAAGTAATAGTAATTAAATTATTGACTTGCAAAAGGTTCCATTATACCCCTAATTAAGAAATTAGTTCATCGTCATAATAAAGACAAGAAGATTAAAATTAAATAGCATCATAAGAACATATAATGAAATAAAGAGAAGAAGAAAAACTCTGTCGAGGAATCTCCAAGCTCTAATCTCCGCCTTGTGTGCTCTCCAATGAAATCTCCAAGTCTCCAATAGAAGTGGCTCTCAATGAATTACGGTCAACAAGTCCCTTTAAACTTAATTAAGAACAAGTATTCATAGCCCTAACAAAACCCTAGTACATAAGGTAAGTCAAAGTCCTTTTCTAAATCAACTGCAAGCAAAAAGGAAACAAAATATGTCAAATCCGTCAAATCGGCGTGCCCCGCGCCAGTTTCCTTTATCATACAGCGCGGCCCGCGCTACCCATGCAGAATTTTCACCAGCCTGACGCGGCCCGCGCTACCCATGCAGAACTTTCACCAGCCTGGCGCGGCCCGCGCCATCCTTAGTACACCTGCAGCGCGCCCCGCGCCACTCTGACAGCTTGCCCAATTCTTCATATTTTTCTTCCCTTTTTAGCTTCTAAGCCTATCGTTGCCTCTCATCCTGCAAAACACACAAAACATACACAAGTAACAAGGAAAACTTCCAAGAACACACAATATTTCAAGTTGAATAATACCCAATGAGTAAGTTTTCAACCCACTCATAAGTAACACAACAAGGAAGATAATAATTTCTCCAGAAAAATTAGAGAGCAAAAAGGAGAGTTTTACATAGCCATTAACAATCATTCGTGAAGCTTGAAAAAACTGACCTTTTTCGGACCGTGAAACTTGTATCCGGTACTCGTGATAACGTAGTCCGGATCATCGCTGGGAGTTGGTGGATTGTTGGTTTAGAGAGCACGTGATTCTAGTCGATCGTGCTTGTGGGCATACGCTTCAAGAGGTAATCGAAAATATAATTTTTCAATTCATATCCTCTCCGAGTATGCTCTATTTTCTCTTTTCACGCTATGCTTGAACTCTATTGTTTTTCACTGTACATTTCATGTTATTAATATGCTTCAACTCTATTGATGTTCTCTCTTCAGTTGGCTCATCTATACCTTCTATACGTTATATATACAAGTCCCTAAAGATAAATTAATTTGATTTGGATGATTCTTTAATGATTTAAACCTTTCAAATGATAGTTCTGATTTGAATGGTTCTTTGATGACTTTAGAGCTTCCAAATTCATTCATGCAAACTAAGTTTGGATCATAGATAGCTTTGCACTCAAGTACATGCATTCATTTAAAATCAAAATGCCGAGTCTTTAAAAGTTTTTAAATACATTATATCTCCATACACATGTAAACAGAAGAATATCACAGGCTGATTATATTTATTTAAATACCTCTATTTTGCTCCTTCCTTAACCACGTCGATCCTTAATTAATTTTGAGGGGGGAAAACAAAAAAAGAGAGGAAAAACTACCGTTCAAAAAGAAATTATGCCTCTGCCCAAACGGTGATTACGCCACTGTAAGAGACGGTGGTGAACAAAGAAGAAAACGTGAAGGCAGAAACAATAATAAATAAATAAATAAATATTGAGGTGAAGGCGGTTAAGCTTGAGAAGAAAACTGTAAAAAAAGAGGAGCCATTTCTAGAACTAACCCCTGCCTTGCAGTGTTTATCAATCATGTTCTACTAAAAACTCAACTGCTTGAATTGAAGTTTGCTATGTTAGTTAGCTCTTCTATATGATTCTTAAGGTCCATTCTTTCATTACAGTTTTCTACCGAATTACAATTGCGACACGTGGTAATACGTATTGATAAATTAGTAACAAAACAATCGATAGTCACAATATCTCATTTTCCTAGCACTCTGTCGTTTACTCTGCGATCTCTCTATGGGTTAACTAATTTAAAAACTGGAGATTTACTCGAGGAACATTTTTTTATTTTACTCTATGGCTTGTTAACTTGTTTATCCAACTCTTCTTTCCACTATTATGTTTGAACTGATCAACTCTGTTGTATTATTGCTCACTCTTTAATAGGCTCTTTTTGTAGGCTAGTTCATCAAAGTTAAATGAAAGAGCAGTGAGGCCAAAAAAATGATAAATATTTCACAATTAATAGTTTGTTGCCATAAAGATAACAGCCTCAACTACTACAAGCAACTACAGATATTCTACACCGAGTAATTTGAATCTCAATACACTAACCATACATAACCCAACCTACAGTTTTTGCTCAATGTTGCAGTGGCAATTTCTCACCTGCCCAATGGATACAGTAGACAAAAATGTCAACAAGTTTTTTCTTCATTAGCAATTCTTATAACATTTTGCACTCCCACAAGCAACCATGATTTTCTCTCTTATATAATCAAATCTTGGTTTTTACCGAGATATGCCTACAAGGCGGCTGAGAGACGCTTTAAGATTTGGACATTAATGAAGCTTCAAGTCCATAGACGTGGCTTTTCATGCTTCTTCACATAGAAACCCAGTGGAAAAGCAAGCAGTTCTATGCATAATTTGGACTAATTCTCGAGCATCCTTAGTAGATGTTGATGCACCTATACAACACCAGTGGCCACTTAAGGCTCAACGCCCAGACAAAGTCCAGACAAGCACCCTTGGAGAAATTACCCGTCCATCTTGCTTTCCTCGTTTAAATTGCTAACAGGTGCTATGCTATTTCCGTCATCTTCTAGTACTACTGTTTCTGTGTTCCCATTTGGATGGCTTTCAAGTGGCACATCTCCATCTTCCACTGAATGGTGTTCCACATTTGTAGGTTCATCTGACTTTCTTTCAGCTGGCACATCCTCATCTGCCCCATTTCCCAAGCCAGGTGTATCGGCATCCATCATATCATCAGAGGACAAGGAATTCAGCAGACTGTTTTCCTTTGGATGGCTTTCAAGTGGCACATCTCCATCTTCCACTGAATGGTTTTCTACGTTTGTAGGTTCATCTGACTTTCTTTCAGCTGGCACATCCTCATCTGCCCCATTTCCCAAGCCAGGTGTATCGGCATCCATCATATCATCAGGGGACAAGGAATTCAGCAGACTGTTTTCCTTGGATATATCCATTCTTGGTGCAAATTGTTCTAAACGAGATGGAATCTGAGGGCTCATAATTTGTGCCTGACAAAAAGGAAAGATAAATTTGTGTCAAGTGGAATATTCATGAAAACATAACTTCATAGTGAATTCAAATATGAGAATTGAGAAATGGTGAATGGTAGCGCAACTTCTGAAAAAGCTAATGGCCTGTGCTAACACCACCTTAAAAATATATTGCACTAGACCCCTAACAAACATATATCAAGAATAAAATGAAAAAGGGCGACTGAAGTAGTGTTTGGTTTGGTATTTGTAACAGGAGAATGCACTCCACAGCAACATTCACCTGTCTGAACATTGTGGAGACGGAATTAGTCTTTGTTTTGGCATATGTAACAGGAGAATGCACTCCCCCAGCAGCATTCACCCGTCTGAACATTTTAGAGTTTTGGTACAGACACTTGGGACAAATTGTTGTAACCCACTTCGTAGTTTGATGTATAACAACAATATTACCGCCTAAATTGAATAGTTGACCACTCTTTCCTTAAGACTATATTCGTCCCTTACTTTTGCTACACAAGGTTACTGTGAATTAGTCTCACAAGATAAGACACTCATATTTTACTTTGTACTAGAATTTGTTGTGTAAAAACAAATCTAGTGCAAAACTATAAATGAGAAGAAAAATACAACAAGAAAAAATATTAGAATGATATTTTTTTCTAAAAACTTGAGAAGGATTTAGAATAATTTGAAGTGATTAACTTGGGTGGATTTGCAACCTATTTCGAGATTTACAAGCACCCCTTTGAGGAGGTATTACACCCTTTGAAACCATTGCAATGATTCATTTGTTTTTGTTCGAATCATTGTCTTGGTTCAATTTTTCTCAACCTAAATCATTGCATTGATTCAATTTGTCATACTTCAATCCGTTGCATTATTCCTAGAATTCAAGTGTTGCAACGATAACTTCCTGTAAAATTAATACTTCAGCGGGATCTTAACATTGCAACCCTTCAACTTATGCCAAACCCAACCAACACATTCGTTGGTTTCAATTCCAATATATAATATAATTATTATATAATTTAAAGATTTGAAAATATTCAACACAAAATTCTATTCCATTTTAATATAAGACAAAATTCTACTCCATTTTAATATAAGATCAAGTTTGACTTTTCAAAAGTTAAAGTCATTTTGACAATTTTAAATTCAAAATTAATGTGATTCATTTAACTTTTGGAAACAATAAATCTTGTAACGAGCAGTTCACAATTTCCAGAATTATATTGTCTAAAATTAAATGCATTTATATCAATTTCGAATTTGAAAATATGTCAAATAGACTCCAAAAGGTCAAAATGATCTTATATTTTAGAATGGAGTAAAGTATAAATAGACTCCAAAAGGTCATAATGATAGTATATTTTACAATGGAGACATGAAAATGGGGATAAGCGAGAGCGGAATAGTAACAACTCGTGAAATCAATTCATAAAAACAATAAAACAGCTTCCCACTGGTTAGAAAATAACACATCTCAAAGAAATTAAGCTCCCTTTAAAGCAAAACTCATACCCATTGATAAACTTCTATAGTATGACCAAGCAGAGGTAATTACACTTAATGTTCTAAAAGGCGCTAGGCGAGAGGCGAGCGGCCGAGAGGGGCCGAGCGCCTAGGGGGCTTAGGCGAAATTTTTTATTTTAAGTCAATTTTAATATTTTATCTTACATTTATCCAAATAAAACAATAATATAAAGCAAAACAATCTATAATAAAGATAATAAAGGCATTTGCTTAAAGTTCAAACACATCCATATTGTCAATGTCAAAGTTCAAACAAAAACATGCAATTGTTCAAAGTTCAAACATATCTTTAACGTATTAGTTTTATTCATAAATAAGATTGCTATTAAATAGTAAAATTTAAAATTTCAAAAATTCAATTCAATATTAAACCTTAAGAAACTAAACATAAATTTAACAATTATATTGAATTAAACTAAATATTACAAATGTATCACCATTTATATAATTTGAAGTTGGTATAAGTTCAAAAAATTACAACTATAATAAAATTATTCATTTTGACTTGATCTTGTGCACTTCTTGTTGTGATTTGATATGCTACAACTTGCATTATGAATATGGTAAATTATTAGAAAAATAAATATACCAAGATCTGGTTTGGGTAGTTATTAAAATAAAATAAAAAAACAATTCCGCCTAAGCCCCGCCTAATTTTCTAGAAGAATTTTTTTGCCGCATTTGGCCTAACTAAGGCGCCAAGAGGGGGTCTAGCGCCTAGACGGGGCGCCAAGGGAGGGTCTAGCGCCTAGGTGGAGCGCCAAGGGGGGGCCTAGGGCCTAGCGCCTAGGCGGGGCGCCAAGAGGGGGCCTAGCACCTAGGCGGGGCTTAGGCGAACTTAGGCGGGGATTTTTAGAACACTTATTACACTTTATAAGATCCATAAATAACCTTTAATCACAATTATTTGCATAAAAAGTTATGTTAAGTCATACCACGTGGGAACATAGTCTAACAGATTCCCAGGATTCATGGTAATACTGTATCTATATATAAAAATGTTGAATTTCGTCTTCTTACAGGTGGATAAGAATAACATGCAAAACAAAAAACTTGTCAAAAGAACTTTCACATATTTCATACTTCTGGTTTATTGTAGTGGAGTAAAACATCCAAAGTATGGTAAACTTCAAAGTCAGCGGCAGAAAATGTATTTTTATTTGGCTGAATGACACTTGTCCCTTCAAGTTGTCACCCAATTTTAAAGTCGTCCCTAAAGCTTATTTTCGTCAGTTGAGTTCTTAAAGTGACATTTTGTGTCAATTCCGTTCCTTTTTCCAAGTTTCACTTAAACCCGCCTAAATTTTGACCTAACCCGACCGGCCCAATTTTATTAAGGACAGTTATGTTTTTATTATTATTATATGTATTCTTAATTCTTAATATTAGAAATTTTAAAAACAAAAACTAAAATAGAAATTAAAATGCAAAAAACAGTAAAAGATAAATAAAAAAACTAATTCAATTTTTTAAAAAAAGAAATTAAATTTTTTTAAAAATAATTATTATTTTCAGGAAAAAAATTAGAAATTTTTTATTTTTTTAAAAAAAATGAGTATAGTTTCATAAAATAAAGATTCAAAATAATTCAATTTTAAAATTTTTAATTATCTTTATTAAACTTTAATCATTTTAAAAAACAAAAAAAAAATCTAACTTTTTTTATGAAAATAAAGTTTTTTTATTTACATTTTATTGAATCTATATTTTATGAAACTTATTATTTTTTAAAAAAAAAAACTATTTTTCTCAAAATAAAGTTTTACTTTTTTTAAAAAAAAATTAATCTATATTTTATAAAGTTTTATTTTGTTTTACTTTTTAATTTCTCTTTTAAAAAAATTGAATTAGTTTTTTTATTTATCTTTTACTCTTTTTTGTATTTTAATTTCTGTTTTTAGTTTTTGTTTTTAAAATTTCAAATATTAAGAATACATATAATAATGGTAAAGACAAACTTCTTTTTCTGAAAATAAAGTTTTATATAAAAAATGAAAAAATTCTACTCTTTTTTTCGAAAATAAAGTTTTGTTTTTTTATTTACTTTTTTTGAATCTATATTTTATGAAACTTTACTCATTTTATGTAACTTTACGCACAATTAGTGAAATTGAATTAGAAATAGTAATTAATTTTAAAACTATTTAGTTTTTTTTTAAAAAAAATGAATTAGTAAAATTGAAGTCGGGTCAAAGTGGGTAGAGTCGGGTCAAAATTTGGGCGCGTTTAAATGAAACTGGGAAAAAGAAACGGAATTGACGCAAAATGCCACTTTAAGAACTCAACTGACAAAATAAATTTTAGACTTTAAAAGTGGGTGATAACTTGGATATACAAAAGTGTCAGACAAAGGACACAATCATGGACACAGAGCTTTTGTGCTTAACATAAAAACAGGTCTTGTGTAGGATCAAGCGCTTTTAACAATGAAATGTTTTAGGAAAATAATTTATGCAAGCTAAAGTTTCTTATTATTAAATTAAAACTTCAATGCAACTGGGAAGGAAATATGTCAGGCTTTTCAGCACTCCTTGGCTAACTAAGAATAAATATTAAGAAATTAAAGCTAAAAAAGCTGGGGATGAGAGAGAGAATTAAGCAAATCATGATTTCAAATGCAATTACTGTAAAAGTGTATAGCCTAAAATACTTGCAGATTATAGCACATACATTGAAATTTCTTACTCATGAATTGGAGGAAGACAACTTGCTAAATTTCACACAAAAGTTAATGAAATTAAGAGAATAAAAAAACTATGCCTTAGTAATTATGTATATAATGCATAAACAGAAAGTCTATTAATTTTCTAATACTGACGAGCTTTTATAGATTACAGAATGAAATTTTTTTGGTTAAAAATTAAAATTTATAAATTTATTTAGAAAGAAGAAAAATATAAACAAGCAGGTGGATCAGACATCCTCCAAAAGGCAAAGGAAATAATGTTAATTTGAGTATTTTCCCCGAATGAAAGCTTTCAGAGCTAACTCCTAACTACCAAGAAACTTCATACTTCCATGATCAACTAAGAACAAAGTATTTAAAAGGATATTAAAATTAGAAGGTACCTGATACACGTGATGCATTTCATAATTGACAATGTTAGCCATCTCTTCAACTCCACTGACAAGTCGGGATGATCCAGCGTCCTCCACGTGACGGTCAGTAAATGGTGTAACCTCATTCAGATTAAGAGCAAGCAGATCTGGTCTCTGTAGAAGAAGCTGAAATGTAGGTTGCAATTCGTAGCATTGTTCATACAGAGAACGTCGACAGAAAATATAAAGCCCCAGACGTGCACGAGACATTGCAACAATCAATCTTCGAACATCACGAAGGTGTCCCACAAAGCGAGTACGCACAAGAGAGAGTAAAATAAAATCATTTTGTTGACCTTGAAACTTGTCAACTGTTGTAACCTACAAAAAAGTAAAAACAACAAAAGAAGCTTATTACATTCATACGGAAAGAAAACACGTATATCAGAAATTAAACGCCTGCATATTTCACCACCCAGCATGGTTGACAAGCCAAATCACACTGGTCAAACCAAACTTCATTATGAAACCTTTCAAACTGATCAAATATCCAGGGTGGAACCTAAATAATTATCCATTAATGACATCCTAAAAGCATTTGATCTCATAGGTTGTTAGATAAGCAGGAGAAACTACTTGGGAAGCTCATTTGGCAGACCAACATAATGTTTCCACATTCCACAAAATTGTAAAAAAAAAAAAAATTAAGTAAAACCATTCTAGTTATTGCAAGGTTACAGTCAAATGTTGGTAATGGTTTTACCGTTACCTTGTTTGGTGGACCAATGAAGTTGTACGGTACACAACGTCTGCTTATGACATCACGAATCAGAAGTTTCTGGCCATTGTAAGTTGTCAAGATTGATATCTTGTTTGCAGGGTACCCTAATAAACGCATGTATATATACACACTGACAAGGTATTCAGCCTCTCCCTCATTTTGATAGAACCAAGGAGAAGGAGCACTCTCACCTCTCCCATGGTAATCAGGTACATCTATTAACTGATAATCATAGGAGAATCCAGAATTTGCTCTATGGAAAATGGCATTCTCCTTTACATAAGGAAGATCACCCAGATCCCTATACCTCCAATTGTAAAGTCTGGCCAAACTTGGCCTGGCTCTACCCTGCGCATTGAGCTCAATATAAGGGATTCCTAGTCGAACAAACCTTGTGAATAGACTCTGATCCATGTGACTGTACTTCTGGAAAGCCATATTCTTCACAACCGGAGGCAATTGGTGATGATCACCAATCAAAATGCAACGCTTAAGCCGAGCATATCCGTCTTCCTGTCTCTGTAGCAACATCGGAATAAAGGTTTCAATCTCCAAAATTTGTGCACTTTCTTCCATCAGTAAATTATCGTACTTGAAGCCCAGCTGAAGGAAATCCTTCCGTTTTAGAGCTGCATGGGTGCAAGTCATTGCCACAATCTTTGCCTGTTTGGTCATCAGGTAATTTGCTCGATCAACTGTTGACTTGAGTAGTTCAAATGCCCTACACTCTTCAAGCTCTTGGAACATGGTTTTAAGATGACGGAAGCACCCTTTAGCTGCACGCATGTCTTTCTCAAAGGACTGGCCAGTAAAAACTGGCTTAGGACTATTAGTGAAGAAGTCGTTAAAGGGAAAGCGATCCTGGACAAAAGTTGGTTTATCTTGATTCTCAGTACATGCAGCTAGAAATTGTTCCCAGCGAGAGTAAACATGAAGCAACCAAAAGTATCCAGCTGTTTCACAAGTATAACCAACATCTTCAGGCAGTTGGAGAAATCTTGCAAGCCTCTCTACTTCACCAAGTAATTCTAAACGGCGAACGAGCATTGCATTTACCCGGCCTTGACGACTAAAGTCAAGATCTGTTGCTAATTCTTGTTCCCCTTGACCTAGCCGAAGAAGATAGCGAGCAGGCACATCCCTCTGTCATGTAAAAAATGACATGCTTTATCAAATGAAACTACATGCTGACGAAGATAAAAATAATACTAGAGGAAGTTTGAACAGTTTCTTATGCATGGAAAGAGAAGAGGGAACAATTTATTTTTATTTTTTTGGGGGGTTGGGGTTGGGGAGCAATCTCACTTGTACACTATAAAATTGCAAATGGATGGAAAATGACTCATACCTGCATTATCTTCTCAAAAAGATCATTCAAAGCCTGATTTGAATGAGTAATTATTAATGTTCTCTGAGAAGGACAATTGTGATAAAGTACATTCAAGATTTGCACAGCCGTATCAGTCTTTCCTGTACCAGGTGGACCCACTACCATAGTTAACCCAGGCTGAATACCAGAGATGATAGCTCCAACCTACATAACCAGAAAAAGAAATGCAAGGACACTAGGAATAAATTCACTGGCCAAGAGAAACTACACTATATCAGTGTCTCAAAGCAAATGAAATCTAAATAATCATGCAAAAATGTGAGGTAATGTAGTCAAACAGAAGCTAAAATTACCAGGAGTGCTGACCAACCACCTAACTTGATAAATTGAAAATAAGGAAATTTACAATAGGTCCAAGATAACTAGAATTAGAATTTGGTACAGGTATCTTAAGGAGGAAGTTTCGGTCAAAAACTAGCACCGCTATCAGAATGATTTTATAGAACTTTTCCATTAAACAATGGAATAAAACGACAATACCAGACTACCAGTTCAATGTCAATCAAGTTGCATACAACAAAACTCAAAACAATATAAATGTATACATGTTTTTTTCTTTTAGTACTTTTTTTATCTTCTCTTTTATTTTTTCCTTTTCCTTTTTATGAAAAGGGAACCCGCAACCAACATCCTTTGGATGTGCACTAGGTAAACCACTGATGCACGGCACAAACCACGCACACCAGGAACGCTCATTGTAAACTATGTTTGGGTGGCTCTAATGGAGATAGTTGTCTTGCGGAGTATTGAACTTGTGACCTATACCTTGACAGACATACCATTATGCTCACTATTACTTGAGCTAATCCCTTGGGGTTATGTATGACCTTATTATAAGCGTAATCAATTGTTTTACTTCTTAACTCCATTGTTACTGTGCAATATCATAATTCATGCATGATACAGAATGTATACAATCCAATTGTTCTTTTTCTTTAGATTTGGTCTTCAAAGAAGAAAAACCACCTGACAAAAGGTAAAAATAGTAGTTACTTGATATGATAATATATGACTAACTATTAACTTTAAACAATTTGTAATTTTTGTGTTTCTTGCTGACTAAAAAGTGAGACACCAGTTTTAAAAGGTCTACAACACCTGAATTACACACACGCCAGTCGAAACCTTTACGTGATGCGCTGATATGCACTCACAGACTCACTGCAAGAACTTAAGATGGCATTCCAACAGCAATGCCCATTCCATGAATAGGCAATGATATACCTAAGCCAATGGCAATATTGTTATTTCTAGTTTTTTGTGTGGTGGTGGGATTGCTAGAATCTTTCTTTTCTTTTCTTCATAAGATATTAAAGAACCCAAAAAAACATATTAATCCCATCTTCCTCAACTATGGTTCTCAGCCCCACCCCATACCAAGGCTAATTTGACTCCAGTGTTGACAATTACTCAGTGTTCCTAGGCCCCCCTGGCGCCTCCCCTAGGCCCAAGGCGGCGAAAAAATACCTCCAGAAAATTAGGTGGAGCCTAGGCGGGGCATGCGGGGCCTAGGCGGAGAGGGTTTTTTTATGTTGGAGTAAGAGAACTCCATGAAGAAGATTTTTTGTCTGATGGAGGAAGAGGGAGATGAGGAGTATGAGTGCGAATCCGATGGAGACATTATCTTGGAGGCATATGGAGAAAAAGAGTTAGAGATGTAGAGGGATATAGAGATGAAGACTATTAGTTTGTATTTTTGATTATTTGTTTGTGTTTGAACTTTGAACAATTGCATGTTTGTGTTTGAACTTTGACATTGGCAATATGGATATGTGTTTGAACTTTAAGCAAAGGCCTTTATTATTTTTATTATAGATTGTTTTGCTTTATATTATTATTTTGTTTAGATAAATGTAAGATAAAATATTAAAATTAGCTTAAAATAAAAAATACCGCATAGGTCTAGACGCTAGGCCCCCGCCGCCGCCCGCCTAGCGCCTTTTAGAACATTGCAACTACTTCAACTTTTGCAACTGAACATAACTACTTGGGAACAAAGGTAAAGAGTAACCATCAATATTATGCCTTCCCTTCCAACACATCATAAAAAGTACAATGTGCTGCTTAAATGCTCATAGACCTGACAAATTCATTCACACATCAACCCTAGCAAAAAGATCACTAATAAAGCACCACATCATGAAACTGAATCGACCAAAACAAAAACTCGTACACAAAAGACCTATTTAGTTATCAGATCTCATTCTCAATTATCAGGTCTTGTTTGTTAAATTTTCTGAAAATGAGTATTTAATTGTTTTTTTCCTTAACAAACATTCTGACAAAAAATTAATAATCTTGTACATTAAAACTTTCTGAAAATGAGTATTTGCTGTTTTTTCTTAAAAACATTCTCACAACAATTTGATAATGAAATTAAGAAAATTATGAGGGGAAATTTGTCATTCGTAGAGTATAGGATAATCAGCAGCAATAGACAATAGTAAACTTTAGTATATTTCCTAATCATTTACTTTTGATAAAATTTAGTATATTTTCTGATGATTGTAAAAAACATAAAAAAAAACATTTGTGGTGTTTTCTGAAACATGTGGGTGTTTCTGAAACATTTATACAGAAAACTAAAATGGTGGGAAAACAACATTTTCTAAACCAATTGTTTGACAATGGTATTCAAACAGGCCGGAATGTCTCTAGCCAGTTGTTATAGCTGATGAAATGATAAAAATAGTCCCCCTTGAGTATTCCAGATTTGAAGAATTTAAATTTAGGGAAGTGTTGATTATGGCATGCAACAGTGGAGGAATTTTATTTAAAACAAAGTATAAGTATCAAATAGCACACCCCTCCTTGATAACATTAAGACAGTGGTCATTTGTGGAGATTGGTGGAATCGAGTCACACAATGAACACATGTGATTAATATATGGTATGTGCAAATGTAGATTATGTCTCCAGTAAGATGCAGGGCCATATTTAATTCATGAAAAAAACATATACATACATACAGCGTGTGTGAAAGAAAAACGCAAAATTTTTGCATGATACCATGTTATCTTATATGCTTAAAATCAGGTATTAGTAATTGAAAATTGAAAAAAAAAATATACTTCATGAATATATGGAGGAAATATAGCTGAAGGAAAAGAGTATATATAGCCCCTTGCGAGGATCAGAAGTTGCAAAAACCTGTGTGGGAGTAAATCTAACTGAGTTCTGCTTTGGCTGATCTTGGGGATATGGGCCTGGGTCAGGAGGGATATAGGCCTCAACGATTAGTGCATCTTTTTCAGAACCATTATCCGCTTTGTTAACGTCAACTGAAGCAACAGTAGACTTTTCATTTCCTGGAAGAGCATGAGTGTTGCCTTTCAGATTCCTAGGAACTCTGATTCGGAAAGGGGGCCTTGGCAACAAGTTCTCTGTGCCGTCTGTATTCTTAAAACAAACCTAACAACAAAGAAACTTGATTAAAGATAGCATCTCATAGATTCTTCATAAAGCACTAAACTGCAAGCAAGTAGCCTAAACATCAAAAGTCTCATCACAGGTCGAAAAGAAAAACAAACCTGATAATCCGGAAAACACTGTACAACATGATCTGCATCAAGGAAAGTATCTTTGAAATCTATTGTATCCAGAAGATCAGGCATATTAGTCCACTGTGCTGCAGAGGGGTTCCCATAGCCCAAAAATATGTCATGCAACCAGTCAGGAACAATACAAGTTTCATTCATTAGATCTCTTATGGATTCTAAAATTGCTTTGAAGTTGTTTTCCTTGGGTTTTCTCCTCATCAATATATTAAATGTACCATAAACGTCTTCTGAACCTTTCTCTGCAATATCACTGACATCCATATGATATTGTGCTGTATCAAGAGCAACTGTCACAGTTCTCAGTTCTCCTTTTGGAGGCTTCCATTCATCTCGCTTGATTCTCCCAGTGAAATCATTCATGAGAGTTCCCTCCTCGTCACGCATCTCAATAACTTCACATCCACGTACAAATTGAAGACCGAGCTTTTGTGGTACAGTTGCAGTCTCTGCCTCTTCTGCACTTAGAGGCTCAAATAAAGGACGTATGGAAAGTAAAAACAGAACATCATGTTCTTTTAGGGAATTCCACTCTGATCTTATTTGTGCTTTATAACTGGAAATACTGAAAGTAACTTCTGCAGTCACAGATGATGGTTTGACTTCTCCAATATTTGGTTGCTTGACTGAGGTGATCTTGAATTCTTTAATTGGCACACCCATTCTCGACCAACCACGAAAGGCAGTTTCTCCTTCATTATTAATATAAGCAAGTAGATGTGGCACAGCCTCTTGAATGTCCTCACGAATTTCATACGTTGATTCAAGCCGAAAGAGGTTGAAATTTCTAAGCAGATAATCATGAAGGGTTAAAAATTGTAGATTAAGTTTTGGAAGTGCCAGACAACCTTCCCCAGAATAATTGATGCTTGGTACAAGGCTTTCATCCCACATTATCTGCTCGTTTGGATATAGTGGTAGAGCATTTATGGCTTCTTTTTGAGATTGTTGTTTCTCAAAAAAGGAAACCATGACTTCAATAAGAAAGTCAACTCTTTCTGACCATGGATCATTCTTTGAAACCAGTTTGAGCTGGCAGAAGGAAAGACAAAAGTTAGCCAGGAAAATATATTCAATATTCAGTGAAAAAACAAAAAGACGACCACAAACCATAACTTCATAGCGAAAAGCACATGCATATGTAGATATATACAAAACTACACCATGTTGAGAGCAGCAACGAACAAAAAAAAAGGCATACAGAAAACACTCTACTATAAGTATCAGCTTTAAGAGAGACATTGTAAGGGCCAGCTCTAATTAAATTTCTCTTAGACAACTACGTCACTGAAGTACCCCCAAAAGAAAAAATGAGAACCTCATGATAAAAACACCACAATCTAAACTTAAAACCCTGCATCGTGGATAGAGTGGATGTATCTTCTCCAGCTACCTCTTTCTAGAGAAAGCAGTGTTCTAAAAGTCGGCTTAGTCAGCCGACTAGGTCGGGGTCGGAGGGCAACCGAGTCGACTAGGGCCTAATCCCTTAAATTAGTCGCTGGCCGACTTAGTCGGGCCCTAGTCGGCGCATAGTCGGGCAAGTCGGCGCCTAGAGAGAGACATGAGCTGGAGGAAGAAGAGAAGCTTACTGCTTACCTGAGTCGAAGATGAAGAGAAGAAGCAGCAGCAGCAGCAGTCGGCAGCAGCAGTCGAAGAAGAAGAAGCAGCAGCAGCGAAGAAGAGACTGTGACAGCAGTCGGCGGCGGCAGAAGAAGCAGCAGCAGTCGTCGCCAGAAGAAGAAGTCGTCGGCAGCGAAGAAGAGAAGAAGAAGAAGCGTCGTGTCTTTTTTTCTTTTTGATCCAGTTGATCAGTCGATCCAGCAGAGGTAAGTTAGGGTTTAAAATTAAACTTTAAATATTCAATAAATTAAACTATAGCCCTAAACATTTCACATGTTCTGTTTTTTACCTCGATATGTTTTAATTTGTTCCGATTTGCCCCAAAATTAAAAATCCGACTAGCCGATTAATCCCCTAGTCTCTAGTCAGTAGCCAACCGACCTGGGACCGACTAGCGACTTTTAGAACACTGAGAGAAAGACATTCAATTATCATCCAAGGCAATCATGCCCACACCACCCAAGGCTCGTCGCATAGTCTCTTTTTCCAGTCCTATCTTGGCTTGCTGACTTAAACTTCGATATAACTAGTGTGTGCAAAACAAATTAACAGCTAAGGTGGTCTATATTACATTGTCGAATACGATCAAACACTTGAGACATACAATTGTACTAAACCATACAAGAATCATAGTTGTTCAGGCGCTAAAAAGTCGAAGCGAGTCGGTGGTCAACCAATTAAGCAACTAAACATAAAAAAATTAGTCAAGTATATTTTATATATATATACCAAGTATATACAATTAATATTACAGAACAAGTTATAAACTCATACATATACTAAAACAAAAATACGCAGTAGATCAATAGGCAAATTTAACTTCACTAATAAAATAAAAAATTAAATTATTTATTAAAATATTAAAATTATAAGTTAAACTGTTATTGATTATATTGAATAATATTTAATTTCATGAATAAAAAATTGAATATATTATAATATGAGTAAGATGTTATATTATACTAATATAGTAAGACATAATACATAACAAAAAAATATAATACTCCCTCCATCCCATAATAAACGTCATAATTTGACTTTGATGGTCAAATTGACCATTTCTTAAATTAATAATTAATAATTAAAAATATTTATTAAGAAATTTTAAATTACAAAAATTGACACTAATAGTAAATTCTCCGGAGTTTATTATGATCATAATCACTCGGTGTATATCTTAAAGATATTTAAGATTTATTAATTTTAAAAATGATCGATTTGACCATGAAAGTCAAACTAAGACATTTATTATGGGACAGAGGGAGTACTAAATTATTGTGCTACTGAACTGAAGTACTACTATAATATTTATCTATCATGTATATAATATTATAATTTACTACTAATATAAACTGTGATGTAATTTACTGTATACATAATTTATTATACTACTACCATTTAGTAGCATACAGCTAGTTTGGTTGAGTGGAATCTGCTAAGTTACCACATGTATCATTTACACGAATGGAATAATACTATGGGACACATGTTTAATGTTTCAACTGCTAGGAATAATAATATAGGCCACATGTTTTAACTTTTGGGTCTTGGTAGTGGATTACAACAAATAAACCCATTCAGCTTTATCTCTCCCTCAAACTACCAGCGCCGGCGTTGCAGCGAATATCTTCTCGGAAGAGGAGAACGAAACAAAGTCCAGCAGTCGCAGTGAATCTCTCCCCTAAGGTTTAACATGAGCAGCGAAGTCTCTCTCTTGGTTTAATTAGAAGCTTGTTAGCCAGGTAGCAGATAGTTGGTTCTCTCTCTCTTACGGTTCAAGATGCTTCAGCGTACGCCTTCCTTGGTAGACGTCCAAGGCGTCGCCTAGGCTACCCAAGGCGACGACTACCTAGCCAAGGCACTCGCTTTTGCAGCATTCTCCAAGTCGTGACGACACCTTGCAACTTCTGAACTGCTTCAACGCCTAAAAGCATCGCCTATAGGCCATGATTTGACAAGACAAGAATAAGAAATAAATTCCCTAAATTAATGGATTACAAAGTGTATAAGCTTTAAGTTGATAAAGGTTTTACTCAACCACCTGAATATTAGATAACAAACTCTTCGCGATCACTAAACTAATATTATTAAGATCTAACTCAGCATAACCAAAAAAATTTAAAAAAACACATGGCAATGGCACATACGACCCCAATATGGTTCCAAGAAAGAGCTCCCGGCAATCTAGCACCAAACAACTTCTGTACCCGAAAGCAAATTCTTACTTCCTAATCCCTGATAATCAGCTTCACTGCACCAGTATCACCTTTATACATATGAACTTACTATGAACTATGAAGGAGTATAAATCTTCCATATACACAATATCTTATCGTGCTCATTGCTTTTCTACAAATTTTTAAAGTTGAACTACTGAAAATTGCATTCAAAACAAATAAAAAGAGGATCCGCGATATATGAGAAGAAGCAGAAGGCAAACTTGACCAGGGTAAACGTCGCATCTATTTACCACTTGGATACCCATAGTTGTCATGGCGCCACGGCAAGATGATGCGGTAATTAACCGCCAAGACGTCTAGGCGATAAAGCGCCCGTCATGGGGCCCGTATAGCGACAAATTGTTAACAATGTGCAATTTATACATTATTATTTTACTTCAAAAATATATTTGAACAATAAAATTTTATATACATTAATATCCAAAACATAATAACTATCATTATGGAATACAATTATAAACACAATTATATGAATACTTCACAATCAAAATTCAAAAAGAACGCTAAACATTAAAAATTAGTAGAACAAATCAACAAACACCACGTAGAAAATAAAGAATGATGACTTGCCCATCACCCATTACAAGAATAATAAGTAATAAAATTACACGAAATAGCAAATCCATTGATTATGATGAGTCATGGGTAAAAAATGGCTTAATCACTTCACTTGGGTCAGCTACCAAGGCATGAGCCTTGACGGCTCAGCGTCCAAGGCGTCGCCTTGCCCTTCTCCAGCACCAGGACGCCTAGGCGACGCCATGACAACGATGCATGTACCCAATTTGAGATTCGAGCATGACATCCACCAAATTATTGGGCGCAAGCCATTATCTCTACATAGTGGTTATCTACTTAATAGTAGGACCTTACAATGAGAATATACTTCTTCAGGTTGAAAATAATGGAATTCACATTCATCTTTATTTAAATTGCTAAATGGTAAAAGTTCGCATAGTCCACCATTTGACTAACCTTGCTACAGACTAAATCCCTAAGCTCTTCCAAAGTAAGTACAGACAGCTTCTTTGAGAGATCAGCACGCCTATGAATCGCACCAACGTTCGCCAACGCAAGTTCTCGCAGCTACAAAGACCAAGAAAATATTATTGAAATAAGATTGCATAAAATATCCCTAAAGAATCATAAACTTCGCATTGAATAGGCCAAACCCTGGAAAAAGACAATGGACCTTGGGAATCTTCTTAAATGCAAGAAGCTGGAAAGACCGGACACGGTCATAATGTGTTTGAAGCACCTCATCATCAGTCATTTGTCTCCCTAGACGATCATCAATCTCAAAACTTTCATAATACCGTAGCAAGTCAACCAATTGTGCAAATAGCCTCCCCTTTTCATGTCTATAAAGAGCACTTAAATGACATTTGGCAACAACAGCTACATCAGCAACTAAAGGCCTGAAGAATCTGTGACAGCACAACCGCAAGAACATAAAACAGTATCAGATACCAGTTTTAAGCATAATCCTCAAGACTTAACAGTATTACCTAGAGTTTAATTCAGATTTAGCAACAATACCAACAACCACAGGCATAGATATTATCATTTAGACTCTTACAAGAAGAGGAAGGGGGGAAATTATTAACGAGTAAAACGTGAAATAATCATGTCTTACTTGCAAGAAAGCACAAGTTTAACTTATTTTTATTCACAGCACCTTCTTTCAAAGTTTTCAGAGAGAAGAAAAGGATAGGATACCATAGATTTTACCCCTCAAACTGGCCAGAGCCCACAATGGGGAACAACACTGAGGCACTCAAAGCTCTATTACAAAATTCTTCTCATATATGTTATAGCAAAAAGAATATCAATAAGCAAATAAGGGGCTTGAAAAACTCTTACCAGTTTCATAACCAAATAAAATATATTGCATAAAATATAGCCTTCAAGATATATTTTGTTTGCTTGGGAGTTTACTATGTTTTTAATATGTTTGCTTGAGAGTTTAAGAGAGAATAAAAAGTTGATTTCTTTGTTGTTGCTTGTAAGTTGAAAAGAAATCAAAGAAAGTGTGTTATTGTTTTTTCTATGGTTATAAAATTACACAAAGAAAAGAGAAGGAAGTGGGAGGGTATAGTAGGAACTAAATAAATGTAAGACTGGAAATGGGAGCCGAATCCTATTAAAATCGCAAGCCTTACAAAGTTCGATCTCCAGACATTTGTTTTATGTGCAGGCAGAATAATGAGACTCATGCTCATTTATTTTTGAATTATCCTGTTACTTGGGGCTTGTGGAGCTCTCTCTTTGAGTGTTATCAGAGGAGTGGGCGTGTCCTGCTTCAGTGAAAGATATGTTGCTAATTCATTTTCGAGAATTTGGAAAAAAGAGGAATGCCAAAATTATATGAAAGTGTGCTTTTTACTATTTTATGGGGAATTTGGAATGAGCGAAATGCTAAACTGTTTTAGAGGAAGTTGCTCTTCTTTTGAGCTGTTGAGTGATAGGAATATTTTTATTGCTTCTCTTTGGACTTCTTCTATGAGGGCTTTTTAAAGATATCTATGTGACTGATTTATGTAGAGATTGGAGGGCTGCACTTTTTAAAATGCTCTTTTTTATTTTTGTTTTTTTACTCCATTAAGGGTGAACTTCTTATTCCCCTTCTTTTCTATTAATAAAATTTCATCTTTTATCTTTTTAAAAAAACGGGAGCAGAAGCTAATTGAACTAATTTGAACTTGGTTTGCAAAGAAGTAGTGGAGAGAAAGTAAGGAACTATCTTCCCATTTCTCTTCATTTCTTTCCAAAGTCAAACTCCCAAGCATACATAGTGTAAGATGGAAACGGGAGCCGAAGCCAATTGAACTAATTTGAACTTGGTTTGCACAGAAGTACAGACTAACTTGCTTTTTATCCCTGCACTTCCACTTCAAGGGTGAAGCTCTATATCCAATTCGACCTATGCATTAGCATCAAATTATGTGAAAACAATTAAGGAAACTCGAAAATTTACCAGTTTTATAACCCAAAAAAATACATAGCAAAAGTTTTATAACCAAACAATTACATAGCAAAAAATGAAACATTAAAAATAATCCATATATATACACCCTCTGTCCTAAAGAGAAGAATACTACTTTTTTCAGAGTATTACTATTTTTGATGACTTATTTTTAATGTTAAGGTTTCAGGACACACTTTGGAATAAATACTCAATAATTTATTTCCCTAGGAAACCTTTTTAAAATGAAGATTTTATTGATTATAAGAGGAGATTACAACGCATGAAAGGACATATCTAACTTTCACCCATCACGCTAAACAAAGAACACCACAACAGCCGAAGAAATAAATGAGAATGAGACTTCCTATCCTGCAAACACACATTGAATAAAAATTTGTAAGGCCTACTCCTCTGAAGCATATCGTTACTTTTAAGCCGGCCAGGGTTAAGGACCACATAAAAGCCTTAATTTTAAAGGGAAAAATAAGGAGATGTGATAACTTTACTCTGTAAATCTTACTATTAAATAAAAAAGGACCAACACTCTTTCTAGGATGGAGGGAGTAGTTTTCGAATTCACAAATACCAAAATTCTAAAATTTTAATAAGCCAGACCAAATTATCGACAAAATGAGTATGCATAATTGCAGTAAACCATGCACTAAAAAATGCATTACAATTAGTGTTAGTCAGTTGTTAGCAAACCTATTTATATCATGGAATGAATATGGATAAATGTGTAGTCTACATAGGTCACAAGAGGTTGAGGCATCTCTCAAGAGAATCTTGCTGGGATGAAGCGTAAAGTTAGAAAAAATGGTTACACTAAACATACACCTGACTGACTAAGAGTGAGTCTACCCCTCCCCCACAATGAATAACCAGGGTGACCATGGAACTCTTATTCTCTTGTGGTCCGCGAACTAGGTACCATCATTTTGAATCATGGTACAAGAACTACATGCCTTGTGCTTCCACCATAAGTAGCATTCCATATACTCATTTTTCTTTCACGTACCCAATTGAGTTTCTGGTAACCACACAACCCGAACAACCAAATCTTAGCAATACATTCAACCGATGCAGCTTACCAAAACTTGCCAAAAAGAAAACTTCAAAATAGGGTAGGCACATAATTTCTGACTTTACTATCTACGTTTCTTATTTATTTTTCTGTTCTTTTATTTTTTTCAAAAAAAAAATTGCTGGTAGGAGGCATCTGCCATATTAAGCACTATGAATTGATATCCGCAAGCAAGATATATCTCAAGTACAAATACTTACCCCCTCCCAACAAGAAAACAATAAACTCAAGAAACAAAAGCGAATAAATGGGTCCATGATGTTGTAAAAGGAATGTCTAAAATTCAACTCTGTCAACCTAATTAAAGAATAAAAATTTAATACAAATGTACCTCCTCGTTGGCAGCTGGCTCAAGAGATCAATAAGAAATTCCATAAACCTCTCACAATACAAGACACAAGCATCATCGACTTGTCCAAAACCATCAACATCAAGTCCGTCATCCACTTCACCACCATGTTTACATGGAAAAACCTCAGAATCAAGTACCTGATGGGAAATTGAAAAAATAAAGTGTCTCATATCTTGACCACGTGAGTTATATTTCAAATTGCACACTATATAGCTTACTGTATGGCCACCTCTAGAAACTCTTCAACAAGATTTCTCAAGAACCTCACTTCCAGCACAGTTGAGAAATCAAATAACTCTCCCCGTTTTGATGCCTCCTTCATTCTTTTTGATATCTTTTTCCATTTCTTAATCAGATCTGGATTGAGGCAAAGCTCGATCTACAATTATGAGAAGCAATCAAGAAACCGATAGCTAGGAGGAAAATATTTAAAAGATAACAAAAAATGGCATCAAAGGTTACCTGAAAACGACCATATGATAGACTATGCCAGCACTGCAGACTAGCTAACCTCAAAAACTTTTTACTCACTATCTCATCTTCCAAGCTCTACGGCCCAAAAAATAAAAATTGTAAGAAAGAGAATATCTCATTACCCTCGTTTCAAATAAAGTATAATGAAAAGGAACTAGTTAGTCCACTACAATTTGAATGTAGTGCAATAAATTATGCCAAGGACTTCATCTTCATTCTAACTCTTTTTTTAAGAAAAAATTGGTATAAAAGAAAAGATAAATTTCTTGCAAACAGTCCTCTAATCAGTCGATTCATTCACAGCCCCATCATTGTTTTCTGCACCTCTTAAATCAAATATTACGTGCGAAAGGCAGAAGAAAAATAACAAAATTAACTTCCAGAAATGAGAGGGGGAGGGGGGGACTGCCCAACTTTTGTAGCTACTATATATGCAACTAATAAAATTTAGCAAGGTTAGAACATAATATGCACAAGATAACTTATTCAGAACTGACACTTGCTGCAGTGGAAACTCTTTTACCAGAATTCTCATATTTTAATCTCTACGATAAGAATAGAGAGAATGACTAATCAAAATAACAGAACCAGCAGTGCCAGAACAATTTCACAAAACAATGAAAATAACAAATGAAATAAGGTTTATATACAAGCAAGGAAAGAAATTCCACGTTTCCTGACTTCTTTTCCTTTACGAATCCAGTTCTAGACATCAAATCTTATTTCTTTTTTGGGAGAGGTAACTGTAGCCCCATATTAAGCTAGAGTCTAGACATCAAATCTTAGTTACTGTTTTTGGAATTTTCTGAAAATGAGCACTTTCTTAGATACCAAATTCAAAAAAATCATTTCAAAAGTAGCATAATTGGTTTACATACATCGTTTTCTTTCTATTTTCCTTGTTCTCTTTCTGGAAAAGTAGAAAAAACCACTTACATGCTTTCAGAGGGGGATTTCTTTAAAATATCTCCTATATATCTAATATCCAGACATGTGTACTATGTTTTTATATAAAATAAAACAGAAAACATATTAAAGCAGTCGAACATTAAGGTATCCAATCTGTTGTATCTAAGATCAGAGGCATAGTCGAATGCGCTACTGTTTGGATTTTCTGGAAAACAATGCCTTCAGCATATTTTGAGTTTCTAGCTCCTTGATGTGATCGACTCTGTTTTGGTCTATCTTCTACTCTCCCCCAATTTATTCTTCTCAGACTTTCTTTTTCCAACATATTCATCAGCTCTTTCTATAAAATAAGGAAATTTTACATTCCTAATATCACCAACAGGTATAACGCTGGATATACAAATCTCGCAATCGCAAGTCATATCTAAAAGGATAACTAAAATAATTAATTCCAAATATACTGAATACATTAAACAAATATTTGCTAAGAAAAAGCAGCAATCAACACATCACCGACCAACTGCTGACCACATGCAATGCTAAAATGCCGTTTAATACCTGGAAGGAATTAATCATGAAAAGGAGGTAATTAGTCTTCTCAGCAATGCTTAAGCTTCTTCCCTACAACCAAATTCAAAATGTCAGATATTTGAAATATATATATATATATATATCAAAACTCATAATGTATTAACATGCACTATGAAAAAAGATCTTTTACTGCATTCCACTTTCTGAATAAGTGATTAAGATTAAATTGCTTGCCAGTGTGAGTGTGTGTCTCACAAACCTGCCACAGAGGTTAATGATGAGTGGGATTTATACCCAAAGTTGTCCAAGCGACAAGTCGAGGCGAGCTTAAGCGATAAGGCGCACGACTAGTCGTCCGCAATGCGACAAATCGTTAACAATGTAGAATTTATACATGTATAATTTTAAGTATATTGTATTTCTCAAATACATTAAACTTCGGAACATTATAGGCATTAAAACTTGAAATAATAGGTATATCATATATATCTATACATATATACACATACAAGTCAAAAAAAATTATTTACTTTAAAAGAGGTTAAAACTGCAAAGAACGAAAGTTCAAGGGTGTGTAGTGAAAGAATGTCAAACTTCTATGACATTTGAATATACAAGATATTTATTTGGTATATTTAAGTGGAAACTTAAATGTCAGTTTAGCATATAAATAGACATGAAAGTTAAAACATTTTAATTTAATGTTGTAAGTTGGGATAACACATGGCAAAAGCATATGATCACATTTAGTCTTGGTAACCCACTAAACCAAAAGTATCTATTTAGTGGGAGACATATGGACCCACAAGCCACATGCACATTACTTTAAACAATAGTAATCCTTTAGCAAAGGTCTGTTTGGATAAAAGAAAGTGGTAATCCTTAGCAGCAACAATCAACAAAGCAAAATAAACTATAAAAAATTGGTTCTGAAATGGATGTAGGTAATACACAATCAGCAAAAATTTGCGAAATTTGTGCGGTAGTAAGAAATCCAACTGATATGTGCCCAGCTTCTTCAAGAGGAGACCATTAGACAAGTGAATGCAGTAGATAGTTTACCTGGACAACCACAAAAGAAATATTATTCCTATTCGAACACGTATAATCCTGGATGGAGGGATCATCCAAATTTTAGTTATGAGAATCTTCAAGCAAACCATCCCGCAAATCAAATTTTTTCAAGTTATCAACAATACAAGCATTCGTATCCCAATAGACAACAACAGGCCAATCTTCTAACTCTAATATGTCTTTAGAAGATATTGTTAAATCTCTTGCCACTAACACTGCAATTTCAACAGGAAGCAAGGGCGCAAGTATTCAGAACTTGGGAACGCAAATGGGACGAATGGCAACTGCAATCAGTCGCTTGGAGGCGCAAGGTTCGGGGAAGTTACCCTCTCAAACGATGGTGAATCCAAAAGAAATTGTAAGTGCAATCTCTTTGAGAAGTGGTTAGCAGGTAGAAATTCCAAAAAAGATAGTGCCTACACCCCGAAAGTAAAGCAACGTAGATGCGGGCAATGAAGAAGCAAACCACGGAAATGCAGAAAGTGGTGTTATGAGTGAAAATGGTGAACCTAAGCGTAAATTTCCACCTCTCTGAGTATAAACCAATACCCCCTTTTCCTCATGCTTTAATAGAGAACAAAAATTATCAGAAAAAATCAGATTTGTATGAGACTTTCCGTAAATGCGAGGTAAACATTCCATTGTTAGATGCTATTAAACAAGTACCTCGATATGCTAAATTTTTGAAAGAATTGTGTACAAACGAGAAAACATGAACTTAAAAGACATGAAAAGGTAAAGGTAGGAGAGAATGTCTTCAAAGAAAACTCCCTACTAAGTGCCAAGATCCGGGTATGCTCAATATCCCTTGCACGATAAACAGCACTAGATTTGAAAAAGTCATGTTATACTTAAAAGCTTCTATCAATGTCATGCCATATTCTATATTTGCTTCGTTGCAACTTGAACCTTTAGTAAAACTGGTATTGTAATTCAGTTGGTTGATTATCCTAAAGGTGTAGTTCAGGATGTTCTTGTGCAAGTCAATAATTTGATTTTTCTTACTGATTTTTATGTGCTTGATATGTAGAATGGTGTCCAAAATGCACCTATTTTGTTGGGAATATCATTTTTAAAGACATCCAAAACTAAAATAGATGTTCATAGTGGTACACTTTCAATGGAATTTAATGGCGAAATTGTGAATTTTAATATTTATGATGCCATGCAATATCCCAATGATGATAATCATGTTTATTCTATTGACGTGATTAAATCTTTAGCACAGGAAGTCTTTGAACTTGATGGAAAGGTGATAAGTAGGTTTTATACCTACTTATCCGATATCTATTACTTAAATTAGTAGCTTAAACCTATGTTTCGTAGTTACTTTTCTTGCATTTTGTGTTCATTTTGTAGATCTTATGCTTGGAAACTATGTGAGCGACTATTGGTATGAAAAAGCAAGGAAATTAAATCCGAACATCGTTTGGGCTTTCATGTTCATTTCATATTCTTGGCTTGGAACTTGGATTTTATTGTAGAGCTTCTTCTTAGCTTTCCGGAACATCTTGAATCATCCCAATCGAAGTTCGGATGCGAAAGTTATGACATTTGTACCAACGGACATTGAACTTCATTGTTTTGGGTTGCCATTTGCACAGCAGTTACTTCCAGCCCAATTTCGACCTTCATCTGTACATTATTTCTCAATTCTCAAATAATGAAAGTTGTAGATCTCGTCGATATATTCGATTTGACAGGTAGCAGGTCTCGTAATTCCTCCCCGGATCAAAAGTTATGGCAGTTCTACCAAAGGACATTGTAGCAGGCTTTTTCTCTTCTGATGAAGGGGGCAGCTGCGCCCATTTTGGCCTACGGGGCAGCGCAGCTGCGCCCATACCTGTTGACCAGCCCATTTTGACTTCTTTATTTTATTGGCCAATGGGGTTAAAGCTTGGGTAAGAAGTTAGACGAGTTTTGGCATATATTTAGGCATATTATCAGTATGTAAACATATATTCCATCCTTTGGGATCATCATCTGTATATATCATCATTAGATATTCTACTCTTCCATTAAATTAGATTCGATAAATCCTATATTAGATTAGATCTGAAGATTGAAGCAATTGAAGAAGATCATTGAAGATTCAAACTTAGAGCAAGAGAGATCAGATTTGTAATTTCTATTCATACTTTCTCTTTTACTTCTATTTGTATTCTTCCAATGTATATTCAAATTGTGGATTATGAATTTGATTCAACCATGAATTAAACTCTATTTTGGGATTAAAATGGATCTTATTGAGTAATTTTTTTTGATATGTTTCCTTGTTAGTCTTGTTAATTGTTATTGGATTGCCTATTATGATTCATACGTAATAGCTTAATTGCTTGGCCATCATTTACCGTGATAATCCATATGAAATTGAGAAACGGATTATGGGTTTAAATCTGATCGTAATAACATGTGTTTGTGTGTTCTACATGACGTTAAAATTCATGATTCGTGCCTAGGTTAGAGATATACCGAAACACCGCATGTAATCTAATAAGAAATTGCGCTTAAACCCTCTTTAATTGTAATTCACAGAGAAATATAGTGAGTTAATTAATTAGGGTGTTCAATTTGATTCTATCATCTGTGAATTTGATTTGATATGGGTATGGTACATCGAGAGATGGCCATACTTTACCTTCGTGTTCTTGATTAGCAATCCATGATAATTAATTTGGCTTAACGGGAAGTGTATTGATTTAGATAAAACAATAGGTGAAATTGTAGTCTCATGTCTTCATTATCTAGTTTCATTCTAGGGATAGTTAGTATTAGTTTAATTGCATATTATTATTTAAAATACTAAATCAATCGTTTAAATAAGATTAAGTTGGTTACGGGTTAGTGTTTGGTGATTTTTATTAGATAATTCTCTATGGGATCAATACTCTCTACTTACTCTTTATTACTTGTTGACCGTGTATACTTGCACGCATATATTGATCGGGAATACGACCAACAAGTTTTTGGCGCCGTTGTCGGGGAATTAGTTTAATAATTGTCGTCAACATTAACTTCAATCAAATTAGTCTTAATTTAAACTTTTTTTTTATTTTTTTTTATTTTCTTATTATATTTCTCTCTTTTCAGGTGCCATGGATGACTATGCTTATCAATGGCCATATACGAGAATGATTTAACCAAGGGAAACAGAGATTGATGGACGCAACGTAATTTCTGTATTATCAGCACAGCTTGAGACACTTTCGAGGAAGTTGGACGTTGTTGCAGCCCAACGTATACGAAAGATAACAGTTACTTGTGATTATTGTATTGACAACCATCCGAGTCATAAGTGCACCGTCAGTTTTGGACCAGTACAGTATGGGGGTGATTACCTCCACAACTATGCTTATCCCAATTATCATTAAGATTGGGGGTATCACCCAGATTCTTCATGGACCTATAATTATCAAGACCAATACTGCGCTCCAAGTCCAACATATCCACCGGAATTCTCATGTCCACGGTCCACCTCCATTGCCACAAGAAGAAAAGTCAAATTTGAAGGAATTCATATTTAATCTCTTAGCAAACCAAGAGGAGATGATGATAAGTCAAGAAATATCGACCCAAAATTTTAAGAGTCAGATGGAACAACTCATCAATACCTCAACCAATGGTCCTCATTACATGGATTCCGAGACTGAAATAGATAATTCAAGACTGGAGAATTTGTTGTTCAAGTTCATAGCGTCAAATGATGAGGATGATTGAGCAAGAGATGTGAATTCGAAATCTTCAGAATCAGATAGATCAAATGTTCAAAGCCTTGAACAATTGTCCTCAAAACAATTGGTGCTATGGCATGGATTCTGAGACTGATGGAGAGCCCGAGTTGAACCTGCAACTGGATAAGCCACAAGAGTTCGAAAAAGGGAGACAAGTGGGGATAAGGAAAATAAGGCCATCAAATATCCATTTTTAAGTTCTAATGAAGATTACCCTATTTTGTTAGTGCCCCAAATACCTTCTTCACCGAAGTTCAAAATCCAATCAGTTTTGCAAAACCATGCTCGCTTGGGAGTCACGTCGTCGGCAAAGCTCTTTATGACATGAGAGCTAACATAACTTTGAAGCCATGGTGGGCCGAGGAAGAGAAGATAGAAAAAGAGTCTGTTGTACTTGACAAGCCCCAATGTCCCAATCTTATCACAGACACAACGGAAGAAAAAGCACCTAGTTATCCAACATTCTCAATTGGGCACTTATCTAAACAGAGCAAACTAGGTGACTTTGATTCAATAGCTATCACTGTGGGGAACCTACCAAAAGCTACATTGCTCCCGATGGATGGAGGGTTCCTTAATTATCGAAGAAGAATTGGATAGCATTGACAAGAAGAAGTCCGGTTGAAGGACTATAAAACAAGCGCTTGATTGGAGGCACCCCATCCAATCCAATCTTTCTCCCTCTATGTTTAATTCTTCGTACTTTTAATATGCTTATTAATTAGGATTTTTGTAGTTTTAAGTTTTAACAAGTTTACTTTTGTGCTCATGTTAAGGCTCAATTCAATTGCTATAAGAGTGCAAGATCAACAAAGAAGTCAAAATTCAAAGTTGCGCCGCTACTGAGATTGCATGAGTCGGAGCATAATAGCAAAATGGGTTGAAACAAAGCACACTACAAGTGTTTCTATAAAGGGCTGAAAGACTAAATTGGAGTGCCAATTAAATTTGGAGGAATGGCAGGCCGAAATCCCAAGACAATTAGAGAAGTCCACGCTCAGTTCCCAACTATTAGATCATCTCAAACTTATCCACCGCTTGATACACCATCGGATCATGAGGAGGCGGGCAGAGATGACGATGTTTCTTAGTTTGCATTTAATTAGTTCATATAGTTGCATTTAGTATAATTGTTAATTTAGCAAGTCAACTGTTTTCAAGTTCAAGTATTTGACAAAACGGAAGACGACCAGCATTTAGCGGACAAGGAGGACGCTCTAATGTCGGCTAGCATTTTCTCAGGGATGTCTATTAAGTGTTTGTGTAGCCAGAGCAGCAGCACAAGGTCAGCAGCCAAGCACAAGCAGCAGCGAACCACAAGCAGCAGCCAGTGTTCTAAAAATTTCCGCCTAGGTCCGCCTAGTCCCCGCCTAGGCGCTAGGCCCCCCCATGGCGCCCCGCCTAGGCGCTAAGCCCCTCTTGGCACCTCGTCTAGGCACTAGGCTCCCCTGGCGCCTCGCCTACGCCTAAGGGGGCAAAAAAATCCCTCCGAAAAATTAGGCGGGGCCTAGGCGGAGAGATTTTTTTTTATTTTAATTACCCAAACCAGATCTTGATATATTTATTTTTCTAATGATTTACCATAATCATAATGCAGTTTGTAGCATATCAAATCACAACAAAAAGTAAACAAAATCAAGTTAAAATTGATAATTTTATTATAGTTGTAATTTTTTAAACTTGTTTCAACTTCAAATTATATAAATGATGATACATTTGTAATATTTAATTTAATTCAATATAATTCTTAAATTTATATTTAGTTTCTTAAGTTTTAATATTGAAATGAATTCTTGAAATTTTAAATTGTATTATTTAATATCAATCTTGTTTATGAATAAAACTAATACGTTAAAGATATGTTTGAACTTTGAACAATTGCATGTTTGTGTTTGAACTTTGACATTGACAATATGGATATGTGTTTGAACTTTAAGTAAATGCCTTTATTATCTTTATTATAGATTGTTTTGCTTTATATTATTGTTTTGTTTGGATAAATGTAAGATAAAATATTAAAATTGACTTCAAATAAAAAATCCCGCCTAGGACCCCTAGGCGCTAATCTCCCCCTGGCCGCCCGCCTCCCGTCTAGCGCCTTTTAGAACATTGGCAGCAGCACAGCCAAAACACAAGCCAGCAACACGAGCAGCAGCATCAGGCAAGCCAGTAGCAGGCAGGAAGTTGGCGCGGGCACGCAGCGAGCAACAACTGTCGGCGCGGGGGGGCCACGAAGCGCAGCAGCAAGCAGACGAGACAGGCACTGGGCGCGAGCACGCCAAGGACCGCGCGGACGTGCCAGGCCAAATTCCAGCAGTTTTTAAAATGCCACCTCCCTTGCCTATGGAGGGAAATCTACTGGCTCCCATTGCAAAGCTTTGTGGAGGGTTAGGCATACCTTCAACTCCTTGTTCAACTCTGATTTCTGAAGGTGCACACCAGGTGTTTGCTAGTTGGCCCAAGTGAATTTTTGAGTTGTTTTGGGTTATTTTACTTGGGCATTGATCGAGAATGGCTTCCAAGAGACAGTGGGGTGAGAGTTTCTCTACTAGAGCATCAAAGACATATGACAAGAAGTTCGTTAGTGAGGAGACTTCCAATCGCTACGCCTCTATCATGGCATCAAGGCCATTAATTCCAGAGAGGGGTATTCTGCCCGATGCAACGAATGAACCTCACATTACAAGAATGATTATTGAGAGGGGATGGCAGACATTCACAGCTCAACCCGAATCCGCATGTATGGCTATTGTTCGGGAATTTTACGCAAATGCCTTAGAAGCCAAAAGGGACGTGGTTATGGTTCGAGGCAAAGAGGTGGCATTCAATAGAAAAAGCATTGATGCATACTACGTCCTTGCTAGAATTCATGGCGATGATGAGTTTACCAAATATAGAACCGAGCATCTTGATTGGAACGAGGTCATTACAACATTGTGTAGACCAGAAGCTCAATGGACAATAAAAGATGGTGAGCCTGTTCACTTTCGCTAAGGTGATCTGAGTAAATATGGCAAGGTCTGGCTGTATTTCATTTGTGCTAAATTATGGCCATCCACCCACCAATCAGAGGTAATCCCGGCCCGCGCAATCATTCTATTTGCTATAGTAACGGGTCGGAGCATTGATGTTGGGAGGATGATTCGCAACTCCATTGTCCAAACTGTTAAAGGGAAATCCGTAGGCGGACTGCTGCATCCATCACTGATCTGTGGACTGTGCAAAAAGACTAAGGTCGTTTGGGGTGCTGAGGAAGAACTTCAACATCCATCGACTCCGATTGACAGTCGTGTCATACGCCTCTACAAAGTTTGGAATGGGGCGACATCAAAACCACATGGAGCTGAATTTCTTTCACATCAGCAGGAGACTCAGGAAACCGAAGAACCTATTGATGAGCCAGAGCCTAGCATCGAAGAGACTGCTATGCCCAGCTCATCCATGGACGGACTTATAGCTGAGATGTGTGAGTTACGTCGCGATAATCAGGATTTGAGTGCTGAGGTGCAGCGTGAGGCTGAGGAGAGGCGCAGAGATGCTAGGCGGCATTCTCGCCGTTTGGGTCACGTCATGCAGCAGGTTAACTATTTATGCAATTATAGTTCGGATTTTAACAATGTTGTTACACAGGTGGTCAACAATAGTGGGTTTAACTCCGACCCAAACACAGTTACATTTCTTATGACACCTATGTTTTCGGAGTATGATTTTGATTCAGCTGATGACGTGGCAGATTCTGGTGGCGGTGCTGCTTCTTGATCATATAGGGGAGTCTTCTGTTTAAATTCTGCCTATTTTTTTTAACATTGAGGACAATGTTTAGTTTAAGTTTGGGGGTGTTATTAATAAATACTAAAAATCACAAAAAAAATTGCTTTATCTGTTGCATTTAGACTAATTAGTTATATTGTTGGAGTCCAAGTTTTCAGTGAGTTTGATTTTCATTTGGCCTATGATGAGATTGGAATTGCACGACTTTTGAGCAGTTTTGATAACTAAGGCATAGTTGTAATGTTATAGCATGACGTAAATCTCTACCTGTTAGAATTTGATGTAACCGGTTAGCACTCTAAAGTAACCATTACGATTTGCTCAGTTTAAATGGTCACATACTTGTCTTCTGGCGAAAAATTTGTGTTTTACTGATAGAGATGTAGTAAACAGTTAGTAATGGCTAGATGATGCAAAAGCTTAAATTTGGGAAAAAGCAAGGGGTATACATGCTGTATATAAAAAATATATATATAAAAATTAATAATAAAAATGAGAAAAAGAAAAAGAAAAGTTATGTTGAATAAATATTTTGGCTAGTTTAGTTCTGTGGCCTTTGATACTTGAGTAAGTACGCCCTAGGGGATGTCTCTACACCCAGCGCCCTAAAGTCATATGACTTTGGAAGTGTTTTGGAGACAAATTAAGCATTATTTGGACTTTAAAGTAAAAAGGGCAAAGTTGTAATTACGCGAGCATAGGAATTTATTATTTTATTACAATAAAGTCAATATATGGGTGTCAAGCAATATTTAACGCTCCTATTCATGGAATGAAAGAAATAAGAAGAATCCTACAAGAAGAAGGAATGAGGTGAAATAATCTTGGTGTGCAAGTCAAATCCAACAAAAGAAAAAAAGTCCCTCTAAAAGATCTTTTTGAAGGAAGTTGATTATCACTAGGAAGTTGAAACCTACATGGAAAAGAATCAGTATCTTATGCCTATAAATAGAGGCTTACCAACAGAGATTGGCGAAAGACTTGTCTACAAACTTCTCTCTATTATTCTTTGGTATTTTTCATGGCAATGTGTGGCTAAGCTTCTATTCTTGGATTAAGAAGATGAAAGCCTCAGAATTATTACACTGTGAAATTTAATTAATTTTAATTTTTGATTATTATTTTGAGTATTGATTATTTTTCTATGCTTAAATTTCATGATTGAATTGTTTAATTGCCAGGTTGCAAACTAGTGTATTAATTCATTGAAATCTACTGCTAAATTAGATATCAAATCATTAATTATTTGGTCACTCTAATTTGTGAAGCAACTAAGGTTAATAATAATAATTAACTACAGATCAGAAAATTATTATATCTTAGGAAGAATAATCAACTAAATTAAATGCAACTGCTTGTGCTTCTGTTGTTTATCTTCATCAATTTTTCTATCTTTTAAAGTTGTTACTAGATTGTCTAAAGTTGTTTAGTAGTTAGGGTTATTTAGATTGCTTGTTTCTATCTAACTAAAATTAAAGAAAGACGCGAAAATAATTCAAACGATAAATATTCAAAATACTAATTGTTTATGCTTGTGTCAATGATCAGTGTAAATTCTGAAGGATAAAGTTGACTTAATCCAAGGCTCGTGTTTAAATTATTTTGCGCTATTTAATTATTAGTTTACTTTTACCAACACTCAAAACCCCCAATTTGATTCACAAAGTATAAAACTGTACTAATCATTCTCTGTCAGATTGACTCTTGCTCGCACTACTACATAAATATTGTGTATTGTTCGCAGTAAGATTTTAATTTTGGCTGCCTGCGACAGCACACCACGCAGCTGCGCTAGAGGCTAGGCAACAGCGCTCGGTCGGGCAAGCTATGCGACTTTTGCGAATTGTATTCGATTTGGGACTCCTTATTAGCGTATTTTAGCTGGGATTAACTTAGGTTATGCAAGGATTCTTATATATATATATATATATATATGGTTGATCATAACAAGAAAAGGGAGGACATTATTAATTCACACAACCTAATTTCTAGATTTTCCTAAAGATTGTGTATGAAAGCACACGAAGAAGAACGAAGATTGGAGATCAAGCGTGGAGTCTAAAGCAGTTTCGCATATTTTATTCTCTATCTCTTCTCTTTAATTTTTGTCCTTTGAGGATGCTTAATGATTTAAAGATGATGTTTTCTTCCGTCGTGATGAACTAAATTCCTTTTCAAGATCGTAATGGAACTTAATGTCTAGTATAAATTGAATTACTCTGTCATGGTTATTAGTCATATTCAAGTTGTTTATCATAATTCGTTTTGTATGATATAATTGTGTGGCCAACAATTAACTTGATGAACTAGATGTTATTGCAAAATAGGATCTAGCGTTAGATCTAGTTATGATAACATGTGATATTAATTATTCTTTTAATTGAATAATTGAATTTGTGTATAGAATAAGAATATACTTATATGCCACATGTAACTTGAATGAGAAATGGTTGAACTACTCTATTCTTAAATCCTTCACATAGGAATATAGTGAATTAATTGAGATAGACATTTTATCTAATCATCGAAAGGGATTTGATAAATACTTTTGATTTCTTGGTTAGCAACTTGATAATGGTTAATGAATTGGCAAGAGAGTAAGGAGATTTAGGCGAATCATTGGTGAAAATTATAATCTTCGTTGTTAAATTTGAAATTAATGTGTTAAATAATTAGTGTATGATTTTAGTTAATCCTTCATAATTCATTGTTTAAATAAAATTGAGTTGATATAAAATTAGTAGTTGGTTGAATATTATTAGATTAGTCCCCGTGGGAATGATACTCAACTTATCACTTTATTACTTGTTGATCACGTATACTTGCGTGAAATTGTCAATACCATATTGAGCAAACAGTTAACTATCTTCACAAGAATTAATCTATAATAACAAGTATAAATCAATAATAACAGCTATTCAAACCCTCAGGCAAAGCTAAAATGACAAAACAGAAACTTCTAAAACACAATATATGGAGACAATTGCTCCCTCTATCCCAAATTCCAAATTTGGCTGTCCTGCTTAAAAAGACACGTTCAAGGAAATTTCACAGCTCATTACTAAACTACACTTGTACCTTTGTTCCCTTCTTACAAATTGCTTCTTTCAGTATAATATTTTATGGTGGGTAACACAGCGAAATATCAGGTTTAAAGTGGGTTTAAAATTCCATTATCATGGACGAACGCTTTGGGACTTCTGAAATTGTAAGATGGACAGACAATATATGACGAATACCATTAAATATGTTGAAAAAAATAGGATATGTGATAATATTACTGCACAAACTTTTTGTGTCTGGATTGGCCTACGTCATCGTCCAGCTAAGAATAATGCAAACAGACACAAGTTACGGACAATGGTTACCTGGATCATAGGTCAATTTGATACGCGGAATGAAAATGGGTATGTAGTAAGGCTCATCCAAATCACCCCGAAACACAAAATATTGTGTTTAGCTTTAATATAAAATAAATTGTGTAAACTATTGTGAACTGGATACAAATTCAAATATAAAAAAAAAACTCAGAATTATGTGTAAATCTAAAATTTAAAATCTAAAATATAAATAAAATTAAAATCAGATTATTACAAAATCCAAAAAATTCTTCGTCTTTGTTTTTTAACATCCAAGCAAAATAAAATATGTATTTGGACTAAATTATTAAACTTCCTTCTTATGGTTTAAAGTTATAGTTATATTATTCAGCTCAAAGTCATACGTCAAAATATATGCATATTTTTTTGAAGTAGGGCCAATTTTTTTGCTGTATGAATGTAAACAGGCAGAAAAGTAACAGTCAGCCATTTGGAATCCACCATAAAGCAGCCTATGTCACAAGTCAATACTTATGATGATGCAAGCATGAGTAACGCCAAAGTTCTTGACATAATCTTCTCACTCCACACTTTTCAGGAAATTATAGTCAAGCGGGGAAGAGAGACAGAGACTGAGTTTTCATGAATAGAGTGAAGCCCTAACTTGGACAGGTAATCGAAGAAGGGCAAGCAAAGATCATAAGCACCGACCTGACATGGATAGACCATCAAAAAAGGAGATACAGAGCCAGAAACAGAGCGAATTTGATCCGGAAAGAGGGAAAGACACAAGCAAAGACCATAAGCACTGAAGCAAAAAAGACAAATAGAGATGATGACAACAAGCATAACCTCCCTTCGTAAACAATATGCATCATGAGATTGATGGTCAGTATAGATCGAGAAATGGGAGAAATTCATGTATGTACACTACCATGCTTACCTTACACTTTCTTTAGATTTTCTTTTTCTTCTGTAGTACCATCAAACCCTACCGTTCCATATCCTCAATTCGGTATAAACTTACTTGTACGCAGAACCAGGGGCTTGAGTGAACCATGGTAACCCTCATACTGATGCATTAAAATTATCCTATTAGCACCTTGACATTAAAAATCTTCTCTAGTGGAAAATCACTTTGTCTATTCACAGCTAAAAACCCGTTTATAAATTAAACATTAATTTAGACAAACATAGTCTATTACATTAAATAGGGTAGGAACCCACGTTTTTCATTCATAGAGACCAACTATCAAAAATTATAGGTACACACGGTATAATGTATATTGTGATTCATTTTAATAGACACAAGGTAGATTTGTGCGCTGTACATTCAACAGTACCCTAAATATCACCATGTCCGCACTAGAATAATAAGATTGATTGTATTCGTCTATAAGGAATTTTAACGTTAATAGGTGATATATCAGTGATTTGTCAACGGGATTAACAGATCAGTAAGAATATATAACTTCGTTCCTAAATTTGAGACTTGTATATAATGTGATATTCAAACTTAATAAAGTAAGAAGATAATCTGCAAGAGATAGGAATGCAGATGGACACACTAGAACTATACAATTATGTACTCAAATCTTCAGAGCAAGAGGGCAAAATTGACAAAAATATGTCCGAACAATTTTGAAATACTCATGTGATTACTAGAATTAAGAATACAATAACAGTGGATTAACAGCTCCACATGCAATCACAATAACCATAAAATGACCAACAATAAAGGAAGAGACTAAAACTGTATCTGAATTAGAAGTAAATCCTTGAAACTTACCTCCTTCAAGCGAAGAACCCTCTCAAGAAATGAGTTGAATAAATCCTTCTTATCATAAAAGCACATCCAAGCAGCTACATTCTCTCGGAACTGCAAGTTTAAAATCATAATTCATAAGTTTCAAGGCTTAGTTAATTAATCTTCAAAGTAATTGTTGTACCTAATATATTTCCAAAAGGAAAGCCATTACACGATGTTCCATTTGATTTCCATAACAACATTGTACATAATACAGTTTCCCTAAATATTGAAATTTGAGCAATTATTCTTGAAACTATGGGAAAATCAACACAGGGCAGGACCCATTTCTCCTAACACACTCGAAGATGTTTGATTTCTAGATCTCCACAACTTCTCAGAAACTAAACCGGCACCATAAAAGATTTAGGTGTTTACCTATCTCCAGTTTCTACCATTATTTCAGCTAAACCACTCTTCCATAGTATAAGTGTAATTAGTACGAATGCATTCGGCATATACCAAACAAAACCAACAGCAATCACTAACAAAACAAAGCAAAATCCAGCATTTACCTTCTCATTAATCATGAGTGTCATAGACATAACATGCTCGAATGACGCCGTTTCCGGATCAAAATTCGGCCACAGGTAATTCTCCAAATACTGGCTCACCTCCAAAATCATCACTCTTTGCAACGGCACAGTTTTCCTCCCGCTCTTCACCAACAACTCCGTCTCATATATTTCCTTCACCAAATCTGCACTAAAATCCTTCTTCGGCTTCTTCAAATCATCAGTTTGCGCCCAATTCGCCTCCGCAATCTTAGTGAGCCGGTCTCTCTGGATCTCTACTAGGGTTATTGAGCTCCCTATATTGGAACCGGGCTTGGACTCCGGCGGCTTGTCAGGGAGTGAGTTGAGTGGGTACTCGGCGACGCGGTGGCGCCGGAAGTCGTAGACTCCGGTCCCGTACACCTTCGTCATATTTTTACTGCTTCTAAATCTAGAATTGTAGCTAAGTACAGAACTACGCTAATATCAAATTCTCAACGTGTGTTTGTTATAGTAACATCATTTGAGACTTCTGAAATATGGAGTTAGGGTTTTAAATTTGAATTGGGAAGGGTTTGAAACCACGAGTAGATTAGATTTTTTTGAGGAAGTTTGGCTTTTTACTCCACTCCTATTTTATATAAAAGGCAGGTCCACGCGTTCAGCGCGTCGGTTTCTTTATAATTTTGACGAAAATTTAATTTACGATTGAAAATGATATATTATACATGTTTAGGTCCATTTTATTTTTTTTGCTAAGTTTTAGCTCGATTTTTTGCTTGTCATTTACATACATAAATATTAGTGATAATATTTTTAGAAAGATATATAATAAGTGGGGTTCTTTTATAATTTTTATTAATATCATGTATGTATTAAAAAATTTCACAATTGTAATTTAGTATAAATACAATTTAGTATAAATTTATCGCAATGGCAAGACTCTTTTATGATATACCTTCTTTATCTATATATCTATTTACTTATCTACCTATCAATCTTCTGCTATATCTATATTATAAAATCTCTGTGAACTTTTCTCCACAAATTTGGTGTATTTGTGTCACACTTTTTCTTTTTCTTTTCTTTTTTATATTTTTGTCCCTATAATTTTAGATATATTAATATTTTATCTCTTTTGATATTAATTTTTTATATAAAGCTTCCAACTTTTCATTATCGTTTGTGACAATTTTGAGTTTTTTATATCTATTTATTATTATATTCACTATTCTCAAATCCTATTTTGATTTACCCACCTATGTGTCTATTATGCTCACATTCTACTCTTACTTACCCACTTATCTCTTTTTATATATTTTTCTTTTCATTGTTTCAAACTTTCTTATTATTTACTTTTAATTATTGATATTTAAAAATAATTACACACATTAATATGTGCGGAAAACTAGTTTTATTTAGATCTGGCAAACGGGCGAGCTTGGCCCAAACGGGCCAGGCCAAACCGGCTCAGCTTTTGTTGGGCTAAAATTGTGCAGCCCAAAGCCGGGCCCGTGGCGGGCGAGCCAGCCCAGCCTGCAGTCCCAGACCGAGTCATGCCTACATTTTGCTAATTTTTTGGGCTTGGCCCAAATGGGTCGGGCCAAAACGGCCCAGCTTTTGCTAAGATGGAAATGTGCAGCCCAAAACCCGGCCCGCGGGCTGGACCAAGTTTTGTCAGGTCTAGTTTTATTATAAAGCCTAATGCTGCGTTTGGATTGAAGGAATGGAATGGAGATTGGAATGATTTATTTCATTCTAGTTAGAATGAGTTATTCCATACTCTCCCTCCCCCAAGAACTTCATGACTCAATGATTAAAAAAACTACTCACAAGACTTTGGGCATGAAATCTTGGACAAGAATGTTAAATTTCAGTCAAAAATAGCAAAAAAAAAGGATGGTTCAATTCATTCCAATCGCAACCAAACATATTTTTTTTTATTCCATAAGAATAAGTCATTCCATTCCTACCTTTATTCCTTCAATCCAAACGCAACATAAGGCTTTAAACGTATTAATTGATAATTGGAGAAAGGTGAATAATTGCCCCTGAGGTTGTGCATTCGGCCCATTGCCTTTGAATTTTTTTTGGTCCCTAGATGTCCCTGACATTGTAAAACGTAGCTTAACTATGTTCCTCCGATTAAAAAAATTACAACTAGACAAACGGGTGTACTGCAGCTCACTGTCGACTGCCACGTGGATTAACTTGGTGTGACATGGCATGAAGAGAAGAAACTCAACCACCAAAAGTGCCACCAAGCTCACCACCCATCTCAACCATAAACTATACCTACCTTCACAAAATCTCCTCTCCACCACCTCATAAATCGGATTAATCATCAATGGAAAAGTGAATAAAAGATTCACACAAAACCCCATTTGCACTAAACTATTCAACAATCCCTGCCAAAAGTTGTACTAAACTACACAAAGCCCCCAAATGCTTATAAAACTGGCCTTTGTTGCAAGAAAATCATCGCATCTTCCACCATTACAATACCCATAGCTCTAAGATCAAAACTTAAGCAAAAATACTCAAATGGGCCAAATGGGTCAATGTTAGAATTGCATTCAACCCCAATTGAAAAGGAAAGCAACCTCATATATAAATTTTGGGGCTAATATTGTCTGTTGATAAATAAAAATAAATGTCAAGGTGTTTGCTATAAATATTAGGTAGTTGATGCAAAACCCAACTTTGGACATGACAATTATGGTGTCGACAGTGAACCGGTCAGCGGGGCCGCATACGGTGAATCCCAGATCGCTAAAGGAGTTGATTTTGGAGAAACCCAAATGGGATTCAAGGAGACGACGCGTGTAGGTCAACAACATCATGCAGTTGTAGGTGAAGAGGGCTACGGTGAAGAGCATGATAGAGCCCATGACTCAGTCGAATTTTCTGAAGGTGTGGGGGAGGCCAAGAACTCTGACGCTGATTTTTCAGAATTGTTTTGATTATTGATATCTTGTTAGTATTTAAGAATGTTTGTATTTGACAATCCGATGTCATTTGAAAATAGTCATGTAAGCCTTGTGATTTGAACCCCCTTTGGCTTACATTTTGTAGTTTGATCCTTAGGGTGTACTTGAGCTAACCACCTGTGGGGGTACCACAGGCATGTCCTCTTGACACAAGGGCATGACACCTTCCATGGTGGTGTGATCAGTCCACGGCGTATCCTTTTGTATGCTCTGGGTATGAGTTTTGGCCATTTGATTTGTTTGTTCAGGATATGTATGGGTCGACCCAATATTTGATTTGACTTATTTGGCGGATTAGTGACGTATGTGTCGTGCGTACTATCCGATTTGATTTATATACATCATGATACCAATGTATTTTGTTAGCCTTTGGCTATTTGTATTTGAGTTCAGTATAAAACTGTCACCTTACAACCATTTGATTCAGCCTTATTTGTTTGGGATCCTTTTGGCTATAATTATTAGATTGACAGTGTTAATCATTTGTAAATGGACTCACTAATTTCAATCTATTCCTAATTCGTTTGTAATTCACATGTGTTCCTTCATTCGACTGTTTTAGATTCATTATATATTGTGATATATTTGATCATCTTCACATCCGTACTGGGCAATTGGCTCACGCTGTGTTCTTTTTCTGGCAGGTAATCAGGGGTGATCAGGATTTGTGGGATGAGATCTACCTTTGATCCAAATGAGTAGATTAGCTTTTGAGATTATTATTAGACTTGGTTTTCATAATATTTTGTAATTGAATGTTTTGGGCCTATTTTGGCATTCATCCTTAGAAGTGGAGATTATGTTAACGTGGAGGTCTTTTTATTTGAATTGGTGTTTAAGACTGTTGGTATTCAATTTATTTAGAAATACTTTGAGGTTTATTTCAGAATTTTATTTATTATGTTTTGTGTGTGTGACGTCCCTTTTTTTTTCCTCTGGAAAAGGGGGTGTTACAGTTTATGGTATCAAAGCCGACTCTCGAAAGCTCGGATCGGGTTGTCAGAGGTGGGAACACGAATGCTGGTGGTATTATCCCACAATGGAGAGATGGAGGTCCGGAGGTGGGGACACGAAGCCAGTCGGTATTATCTTACAATGGCTATAGAGGCAAAAAAATTTTGGACCGTGTATGTGATCGGTTCTGACGGGGATGTCAGAAATTTAAGTGGGGGAGTTTGTAACACCCCAGTCCCACATCGAAAGATAGGGAAAAAATTTGTCTGCATATAAGGAAATAAGTTACTACCAATAATACCTTCAGTCAAGACTTTTGGGTGAGCCTATGGTGGGCTAAGATGACCCAAGAAGATACTATTGGGCCAGTGGTTTAAGACCTTATTTTGGATGGATTTGATTCGATTCGGACTTGGGATTTGACTTAAGATTTGTTCCGGACTCGGGATTTGACCCGGGTTGTTACATAAACGCAGCGGAAGTGATGATAAAACGAATTTTTAAAATTTTTCTCACAAACCATAAATCATGATCATTCTTGTGCTTTGATTATTAGTCAATAAAGAGTATAAGAAACAGAATTATACCATTGAAGAATCGAGCTTCCTTAGGTACAAGTTCTACTCCTTTGATCTCCTTGAATTCTCTGTAGTGGCTCCTTCCTTTGATCAATGTCAGCCACCCAAATGTTTGGCCTCTAGAGGTGATCCACCAAGGATGATGAAGAACTCAAGAATAAGGTGTATTGGCTGAAACCCTAGTTTTCTATCTGTATAGAAAAAGGTATACTCTCCCAACTATTGGAATTCACGTTACCTTATATCTGATATAATACTCTATTATATAGCTATTAGGTTAACATTACTAATCTTATTATAATAGGGTTTTATGTAAATAATTAATTAAACACTTTAATTAATTTATTTCCTAATCTCATTAAGATTAAGTGAGAGTAGTTTTATTAAATTAATTCCTAAACCCTTTTAGAATTAAAATAATAATAATAATAATAATAATATTAATAAGACTCCTCTTATTAATTTATATTTAATATTTCTAAAATATTAAATAATAAACATTAAGCTATTTAACTTATTCTATCACCATAGATTAAATTAATTATACTTAATGCATTATTACTATTATGCAATTATCTTCTTAAATAATTCTTCTTCCTTTTATGGTGTGACCCTTTAGGTTCTCCATATTAAACCGGTTGTGAATAAATCAATTAGAATAATTCTAATCTTATTTAAATAAATAACTTAAACTAATAATCTATTTAAATAAATAATATTTATTCAACAATAGGGATAAGCCTCCCTAGCGATCAACGACTTTTCAGATAATATAGATTTCAACATTAATTATAAAAGAACCTGTGAGTTACTAATTACCGTACAATTCAATCCTTCCACCATACAATGTCCCAATTAAATATAAGATATGGATTTACTGTCAAGTCTTATTTTTATTTAATTATATGTATTTCGATTAGAAAATGCACAACTCCAAATAATGCAAATTAAAAACTCCTTTCTAATTTCATTCCACCTTGGCCAAGGATTCCTGGGTTGTCATTTAACGAATCACACAGGACATGTCTCCTCTTTTACTAGAGGGGGTAGATTCTTTATTGATCATATATTATCTCCATATGTAACTTATTATGCCCAAGCATACCCTTTTATATATACCCTAAAAGGCCTTAAGGAATAAGTCAAAGTATAATTCATTATATACAAGATACTATGATGATCTCAAGTCCAAGGATCACTTGTACTACTATCACATTAGGAATTCCTATTGACAGGCGAGTAAAACTCCATTAGGTATTCCATAGCGAGTCACGTTCAGTGAACTTATTCTCCAATAAGCACCTACATACTTCCTTTAGTGTCTCCACACAAATGAACGCGAGATCAGTCATCCTCATCCAATGAGCAAGCAACATATGTACCAATCTATCCGGATTTACTAATCCCTTTTTTAGTAATCCCACGATTGGGAACTATTTTAGTTTTTAAGCTTTCTAAGAATTTAGATCTAGCATGATCATCATCATGATTTTAAAAGCATTGCTTAAAACTATGTGTTATTTACATATTATAAAAACAGCATCATGTAGATAATTAAATACCTTTAATAAATGAATATTTTATTAATAAATAAGATTATTTACAAAGTATGTGTTTTATCATCATACATGATTGGCTTGTATGCACACTACTATCAATCTCCCATTTGCACTAAAGCCAATCACCATGGTATCTCATACCCATCTTCTCTAAGTGGCGATCAAACTACTGTTGTGTTAAAGCTTTAGTAAATGGATATGCAATGTTGTCTTGAGAGTCCACACGCTCCAAGGTGACGTCTCCTCTTTCAATGATCTCCCTGATCAAGTGAAATCGCCGTAACACGTGTTTGGATTTCTGATGAGACCTGGGTTCCTTAGCCTGTGCAACCGCTCCGGTGTTGTCACATTATACGGGAACTGCTTCTCCAATGCTAGGAACCACACCAAGTTCTGTTATGAACTTCTTCATCCAAACAGCTTCCTTTGCAGCTTCACTTACAACTATATACTCTGCCTCTGTCACTGAATCAACAACTGTTTGCTGCTTGGAACTCTTCCAACTCACTGCGCCTCCGTTCAAGGTAAACACATACCCTGAAATAGATTTACTAGTCATATTGGTCTGTTTGAAAACTTGAGTCCGTGAATCCCTCGAGTTTTAATTCAGACCCACCGTAGACAAGAAATATATCATTAGTCTTTCGTAAGTATTTTAGAATATTTTTCACTGCCTTCCAGTGCTCTTCTCCTGGATTTGACTGGTATCTGCTCGTTGCACTAAGTGCATGAGCAACATCCGGTCTAGTACATATCATACCGTACATGATAGATCCTATTGCAGAAGCATAAGGGATCTTACTCATACGGTCTCTCTCCTCAGGTATTTTTGGGGCCTGTTTCTTGGAGAGATGTATTCCATGGCTCATCGGCATGAGACCTCTTTTGGAATCTTCCATTCTAAACCTCTTTAGCATCGTATCAATGTACGTTCCTTGGGATAAGCCAAGCATCCTTTTAGATCTATCTCTATAGATCTTTATCCCCAAAATATAGGATGCTTCACCCAAGTCCTTCATGGAGAAGTGTTTAGATAACCAGATTTCAATCGATTGTAGCATAAGAATGTCATTTCCTATCAATAATATATCATCAACATATAATACAAAGAATGAAACTGCGCTCCCACTAACCTTCTTGAACACACATAGCTCATCCTCGTTTTTAATAAAATCAAACTCTTTGATTGTCTCATCAAAACGAATGTTCCATCTACGAGAAGCTTGCTTCAATCCATAAATGGATCGTTGCAGCTTACAAACTTGATTTGTTCCAACCTTTGAAACAAATCCCTCTAGCTGTATCATATACACATCCTCCTCAAGTTTCTCATTGAGGAAGGCCGTTTTCACGTCCATTTGTCAGATCTCATAGTCGTTATAAGCTGCAATTGCAAGCAAAATCTGAATGGACTTGAGCATAGCTACAGGTGAGAAGGTTTCATCATAGTCAACTCCTTGTCTTTGTTTGAAACCGTTTGCAAACAGTCGGGCTTTATAGGTCTCTACCTTGCCGTCCGCTCCAAGTCTTTCTTTTAAAGACCCATTTACACCCAATAGGCTTAATGCCTTCAGGTGGTGAAACCAAAGTCCATACTTGGTTTGCTTTCATGGAGTCCATCACAAATTTCATGGCTTCAAGCCATTTTCTTGAGTCTTTATTACTCATAGCCTGTTCGTAATTCAATGAATCATCATCATTCATGATGTGTACCTCATCGTCATCCTCTATGATGAATCCATACCTCTCAGGTATCTTTGGTACTCTTCCAGATTTACGAATAGGGTGTGATACAGTAGGTTCTTCCACTTGGTCAGGTACCTGACTTTGGTCCGTGGTAATTTGTAGTTCTTGAAATTCTTCAAGATATATCTTGCTCCCACTGACCCCTTTATGGATAAACTCCTTTTCCAAGAAGGTAGCATGTTTCGCAACAAACACCTTTTGATCAGTTGAATAATAGAAATAATACCCTACAGTTTCTTTAGGGTATCCCACAAATCTACACTTATCGAATTTAGTCTATAGCTTATCATTTTCAAACTTTTTGATATAAGCTGGACAACCCCAAGTCTTAACATGCTTAAGATTTAGTTTCCTCCCTTTCCACATCTCATATGGAGTCTTTGGGGCGGATTTGGTAGGTACCTTGTTAAGTAGGTATGCTGTCGTTTCTAGGGCATAACCCCAGAAGGAAATTGGAAGGTCGGTAAAACTCATCATGGATCGATCGAACCATGTCCAACAGTGTTCAATTTTTCCTTTCAGATTCTCCATTCAACTGTGGTATACCTGGTGGAGTCCATTATGAGATTATACCATTATCTTTGAGACAATTGAGAAACTTACCGCTTAAGTATTCTCCACCTCGATCTGATCAAAGTATCTTAATACTCTTGTCTGTTTGTTTCTCTACTTCACTTCTGAACTTTTGGAACTTTTCAAATCACTCTGATTTGTATTTCATTAAATACACATCCGAATCTTGAGTGATCATCCGTGAAAGTAATAAAATAAGAATACCCACCCAGTGCATTTGTTGTCATAGGTCCACAAATGTCTGTGTGAATTAACGCTAACAACTGTGTAACTCTTTCACTTTTTTCACTAAAAGGAAATTTAGTCTCTTTACCCATGAGATAAGATTCACAAGTTGGATATGATTCATAATCAGATAACTCTAGGAGCCCATCCTTATGCAACTTGGATAATCTTGTTTTATTGATATGACCGAGTCTACAGTGCAACATATAGGTATAATTAATATCATCTCTTTTTCTTTTCTAGTTTGTTCAATTTGAAATATATTTTCATGCAAGTCTAGTATATAAAATCCATTTCGCAAATTTCCAATACCATATAAAATATCGTCTTTATAAATAGAACAACCATTGTTCTTTATAATAACGTTAAATCCTTCCATATCCAATACAGAAATTGAAATAATATTTTTGATAATATTCGGAACATAATAACAATTATTAAGATAAATGGACTTGCCCGAAAGACTTGCTAAACAATAAGTGATAGTAGTGTGCATACAAGTCAATCATGTATGATGATAAAGCACATACTTTGTAAACAATCTTATTTATTTATTAATAAAATATTTATTTATTAAAGACATTTAATTATCTACATGGTGCTGTTTTTTATAATATGTAAATAACCCATAGTTTTAAGCAATGCTTTTAGAATCATGATGTTGATCATGCTAATGAGATCTAAATTCTTAGAAAGCTTTAAAACTAAAATAGTTCCCAATCGTGGGATTACTAAAAGGGGATTAGTAAATTCGGATAGATTGGTACATATGTTGCTTGCTCATTGGATGAGGATGACTGATCTCATAGTCATTTGTGTGGAGACACTAAAGCAAGTATGTAGGTGCTTATTGGAGAATAAGTTCACTGAACGTGACTCGCTATGGAATACCTAATGGAGTTTTACTCGCCTGTCAATAGGAATTCCTAATGTGATAGTAGTACATGTGATCCTTGGACTTGAGATCATCATAGTATCTTGTATGTAACAAATTATACTTTGACTAATTCCTTAAGGCCTTTTAAGGCATATATAGGGTATGCTTGGGTGTAATGAGTTATATATGGAGATAATGAATGATCAATAAAGAATCTACTACCTCTAGTAAAAGAGGAGATATGTCCTATGTGATTCGTTAAATGACAACCCAGGAATCCTTGGCCAAGGTAGAATGAAATTAGAAAGAGGTTTCTAATTTGCATTATTTGGAGTTGTGCATTTTCTAATCGAAATACATATGATTAAATAAATTAAGACTTGACAGTAAATCCATGTCTTATATTTAATTGGGACATTGTATGGTGGAAGGATTGAATTGTACGGTAACTATTAACTCACAGGTTCTTTTATGATTAATGTTGAAATCTATATTATCTGGAAAGTCGTTGATCGCTAGGGAGGCTTATCCCTATTGTAGAATAAATGTTATTTATTTAAATAGATTATTAGTTTAATTTGTTTATTTAAATAAGATTAGAATTGTTCTAATTGATTTATTCACAACCGGTTTAATATGGAGAACCTAAAGGGTCACACCATAAAAGGAAGAAGAATTATTTAAGAAGAAAATGGCATGATAGTAATAATGCATTAAGTATAATTAATTTAATCTATGATGATAGAATAAATTAAATAGCTTAATGTTTATTATTTAATATTTTAGAAATATTAAATATAAATTAATAAGAGGAGTCTTATTAATATTATTATTATTATTATTATTTTAATTCTAAAGGAGTTTAGGAATTAATATAATATCAGTACTCTCTCTCAATCCTAATAAAGATTAGGATATAAATTAATTAAATAAAATCCTATTCTAATTGGATTAGGAGGGTTAACCTAATATCTATATAAGAGAGTCTTATATTAGAAATAAGGGATGTGAAATTTTCCAAGAGTTGGGAGTACACATATTCTATAGAGATAGAAACAAGGGTTAAGCCAATAACCCATCTTCTTGAGTTCTTCATCTTCCTTGGTGGATCACCGTTAGAGGCCAAACATTTGGGTGGCTGACATTATTCAAGGGAAGGAGCCACTATCAGAGGAATCAAAGGAATTAAAGGAGTAGAACTTGTACCTGAGGAAGCTTAGATCTTCAAAGGTATAATTCAATGTTCTCTCTTTTCTGTTATTGATAACAAGCACAAAGCATGATCATGGTTATGGGTTTGTATAAATTTTGAAAACCTAGTTTTTACGCTTCCGCCCTATTTATGTGATTTGATTGCATGATTGCGTTACATACAAACCCAACAGTGGTATCAGAGCCTAACTTTGTGCTAATTATCAATTTTATAATTCCATGTATGAATTGATGTGAGAATTGGATCGTTTTTCTGGACAAAAATCGTTTTCTTCAAGTTTCTGCGGCGAACGGCGCAGCTGCGCAGCTGCCCAGTTCATTACTGGCGCAGCTGCGCCGGTCTGCAAAAACTGCTGCTTCCGTCTACCTGCGCAGCTGCGCAGCTACCCAGTTCATTACTGGCGCAGCTGCGCCGGTACCTGGACAGACCCTGAAAATTGATTTTAATTAATTAAGTAAACTGTTTATTTAATTGATAAAGTTTTAAAATAAAGAAGTTTATTTTATCTGAAATATGATTTCAGAATGCTAAAATTAAAGGAGTTTAATTTGGATTTATTTTTGATTAAAATAAAAGAGTTTATTTTGTTTCAAAAATAAAATTTAGCAAAACTTTTGTCCATTAAATAACATCGATCCATATATGGAATAGCATTGTTATTCATGAGATGAATGGATATTTATTGATGCATATGTTGATATGTATGATAATAAATGGGGTTGATTATGGACTATGACCAATGTGATTGGATTTTATTTTGGTTGAATGCTTGAATGAATGGGTTTTATAAAATGGGGTCTGTGTACCTCGTCTTCTCTAGTTTTATTCTCGATGTAAATTCTATCTCCTTTCTATGTACTTCCCCTTGACTGCTGATCAATGTTTCTATTTAATTTTAAATAGTTAATGTAATAGAGATAGTTAGAATTATTTTGAAGAAATTGGAGACCAAGGAGCAAGGAACGCATGAAGACTCATTTGTATGGAGCCAGGGTTTAAATGTAATAGTTATATTTAAATTTAAATTCTTGCACTCCTAGGTTTGACCTTTTGGTTCACTTGGTGGCTCTAGTGAACCAAACTAGAATAAAAGTCCATAATCAATCCGGGTAGAATATAGTATTCTATATTGCATGCTAAATATTATATATATTATATTTTATACAAACATGCTTCGCATGTTTAATAAAATGACGCGTATTTTATATATATATGTGCATGCGCGCTTAAAAAGATGAGACAAATAATAACAAACCCCTCAAAGAAATAATATTAATTCTGAAGCGTTCAAATGATATTTGGAATATCGAACGTCGCCTTCTAACATGATTAGTTAATAGAGTATTAAATATTTAATATGAGTTTGTTGTGCTATCCACAAGGCGAGTATTGAATATTTAAGATGTTAATTAATCACATTTGATGCTTATCAAGAAAATTGAACGATCTAGTCTTGTTGTGCTATCCACAAGGACGAAAATTTTTCTTTTTTGAATTTATGGAAGTGCTAGGCTGGACTTAACTTAAATCATTTTAGTTCGGATGTGCACACACATGACCATTATGATTTAAGAGGCAAAATAAAAGGAGTTACATGGTGATGTAATTGACAAGAGTTGTCTACCTATTTATTTGTATATCGCTTGTTGTGCTATCCACAAGGTTATATACATTTGAAATGGGATCCTTAATCTCACTAGCAAATCTTTAATTAGATGTAGCCGAACTATATGAGTGAGGGTAATATAGTTTGATGAAAATAGTGGGAGATACCAATTTAAAATAAAGACCTAAATTTATTTTGGTATGCAAAGTTAATAAAATGAATGTTTGCTAAAATGTTGTCTTTTCACATGCAGAATTTTAAAAATGTCAAAATCACTAATCTCACTACGAAGCATACTTGATGCAAATAAGCTTACCGACCCGAATTATGAGGACTGGCTAAGAAATCTGAGAATTGTTCTCACTGCTGAAAAGATTTCTTATGTCCTAAATTCTACTATCCCTGAATCTGTTTCAGAAACAGCCTCTGAGGAAGAGATTGCCACTTTCAATAAGTGGTAAGATGATGCATCTGTGGCTCAATGCATCATGCTCGCATCCATGAATAACGAGCTTCAGCGTCAGCACGAAAAAATAGATGCTCCTGCTATGCTGCTTCACCTCAAGGAGTTGTATGGTGAACAGAGTAGGACTGCTAGATATGAGATATCTAAGGAGCTCTTCCGATCTCGGATGACCGAGGGCACTACCGTCGAGACTCATGTTCTGAAGGTAATCAATTTGATTGAACGCCTTGGACAGCTTGGGTTCGTCATGGATGGGGAGTTGAGTCAAGACTTGGTCTTGCAGTCACTCCCTGAGACCTTCTCGCAGTTTGTGGTTAATTTTCACATGAATAAGCTAGATGTCAGCTTACCTGAGCTGCTTAACATGCTGAAAACTGCAGAAGGTCACTTCTCATCCAAGAAGAACCATGTCTTGATGGTGGATTCTTCCAATAAAAGGAAGAGGCCCAAGGTGTCTTCTGAAAAGAAGAAATCTAAGAAGGCTAAGGGAAAAGGGAAAGAAAAGGAGCAAAAGAAACCTGAACCAGCTAAAGGAATGTGCTTTCATTGCAATGAGCCGGGACATTGGAAGAGGAACTGCAAGAAGTTTCTAGCAGAGAAGAAGCTTGGAGAAGCTTCGACTTCCAATCAAGGTTTGTTTATGATTGAAATTAATTTTTCTGAAAGTCATAATTCTACTTGGGTATTGGATACCGGCTGTGGTTCTCATATATGTAATACTGTGCAGGAACTGGTCAGAAGTAGAAAGCTGAACAAAGATGAGGTGATCCTACGAGTGGGAAATGGAGCAAAAGTTGCTGCATTAGCTGTAGGAACTTATTGTTTAGTAATGCCTTCGGGCAAATCCATTTATCTTAATAACTGTTATTATGTTCCGAATATTATTAAAAATATTATTTCAATTTCTGTATTGGATATGGAAGGTTTTGACGTTATTATAAAGAACAATGGTTGTTCTATTTATAAAGACGATGTTTTATATGGTATTGGAAATTTGCGAAATGGACTTTATACACTTGACTTACAAGAAAATATATTTCAAATTGAACAAATTAAGAAAAGGAAAAGAGATGATATTAATTATACCTATATGTGGCACTGTAGACTCGGTCATATCAATGAAACAAGATTATCCAAGTTGCATAAAGATGGGCTCCTCGAGCTATCTGATTATGAATCATATCCAACTTGTGAATCTTGTCTCATGGGTAAAATGACTAAATCTCCTTTTAGTGGAAAAGGAGAGAGAGTTACAGAGTTGTTGGCATTGATCCACACAGACGTTTGTGGACCTATGACAACAAGTGCACGGGGTGGGTATTCTTATTTTATTACTTTCACTGATGATCACTCAAGATTTGGATATGTGTATTTAATGAAATACAAATCAGAATCATTTGAAAAGTTCAAAGAGTTCAGAAGTGAAGTAGAGAAACAAACGGGCAAGAGTATTAAGATACTTCGATCAGATCGAGGTGGAGAATACTTAAGCAGTGAGTTTCTCAATTGTCTCAGAGAAAATGGTATAATCTCACAATGGACTCCTCCAGGTACATCACAGTTAAATGGAGTATCTGAAAGGAGAAATCGAACACTGTTGGACATGGTTCGATCCATGATGAGTTTTACCGACCTTCCAATTTCCTTTTGGGGATATGCTCTAGAAACGGCTGCATACCTACTTAACAAGGTACCTACCAAATCCGCCCCAAAGACTCCATATGAGATGTGGAAAGGGAGGAAACCAAATCTTAAGCATGTTAAGACTTGGGGTTGTCCAGCTTATGTCAAAAAGTTTGAAAATGATAAGCTACAGACTAAATCCGATAAGTGTAGATTTGTGGGATACCCTAAAGAAACCGTAGGGTATTATTTCTATCATCCAACTGATCAAAAGGTGTTTGTTGCGAAACATGCTACCTTCTTGGAGAAAGAGTTTATCCATGAAGGGGTCAGTGGGAGCAAGATATATCTTGAAGAAGTTCAAGAACCACAAGTTACCATGGACCAAAGTCAGGTACCTAACCAAGTAGAAGAACCTACTGTACCACACCCTGTTCGTAAATCTGGAAGAGTACCGAAGATACCTGAGAGGTATGGATTCGTTATAGAGGATGACGATGAGGTACACATCATGAATGATGATGATCCATTGAATTACGAACAGGCTATGAGTAATAAAGACTCAGGGAAATGGCTTGAAGCCATGAAATCTGAAATGGACTCCATGTATGAAAACAAAGTATGGTCTTTGGTTTCACCACCTGAAGGTATTAAACCTATTGGGTGTAAATGGGTTTTTAAGAAAAAGACTGGAGCAAACGGAAAGGTAAAGGCCTATAAGGCCCGACTGGTTGCAAAAGGTTTCAAACAAAGACAAGGAGTTGACTATGATGAAACCTTCTCACCAGTAGCCATGCTCAAGTCCATTCGGATTTTGCTTGCGATTGCAGCTTACAACGACTATGAGATCTGGCAGATGGACGTGAAAACGGCCTTCCTCAATGGGAAACTTGAGGAGGATGTGTATATGACACAGCCATAGGGATTTATTTCAAAAGTTGGAACAAATCAAGTCTGTAAGCTACAACGATCCATTTATGGGTTGAAGCAAGCTTCTCGTAGATGGAACATTCGTTTTGATGAGACAATCAAAGAGTTTGATTTTATCAAAAACGAGGATGAACCATGTGTATACAAGAAGGTTAGTGGGAGCGCAGTATCATTCCTTGTATTATATGTTGATGATATATTACTGATAGGGAATGACATTCCTATGTTACAATCCATTAAAATCTGGTTATCTAAAAACTTCTCCATAAAGGACTTGGGTGAAGCATCCTATATTTTGGGGATAAAGATCTATAGAGATAGATCTAAAAGGATGCTCGGCTTATCCCAAGGAACGTACATTGATACGATGCTAAAGAGGTTTAGAATGGAAGATTCCAAAAGAGGTCTCATGCCGATGAGCCATGGAATAAATCTCTCCAAGAAACAGGCCCCAAAGACACCTGAGGAGAGAGACCGTATGAGTAAGATCCCTTATGCTTCTGCAATAGGATCTATCATGTACGGTATGATATGTACTAGACCGGATGTTGCTCACGCACTTAGTGTAACAAGCAGATACCAGTCGAATCCAGGAGAAGAGCACTGGAAGGTAGTGAAAAATATCCTAAAGTACTTGAGAAGGACTAAAGATATTTTTCTTGTCTACGGTGGGTCTGAATTAAAACTCGAGGGATTCACGGACTCAAGTTTTCAAACAGACCAAGATGACAGTAAATCTATTTCAGGGTATGTGTTTACCTTGAACGGAGGTGCAGTGAGTTGGAAGAGTTCCAAGCAGCAAACGGTTGCTGATTCAGTGACAGAGGCAGAGTATATAGCTGCAAGTGAAGCTGCAAAGGAAGCTGTTTGGATGAAGAAGTTCATAACTGAACTTGGTGTGGTTCCTAGCATTGGAGAAGCAGTTCCCGTATACTGTGACAACACCGGAGCGGTTGCACAGGCTAAGGAACCCAGGTCTCATCAGAAATCTAAACACGTGTTGCGGCGATTTCACTTGATCAGGGAGATCATTGAAAGAGGAGACGTCACCTTGGAGCGTGTAGACTCTCAAGACAACATTGCAGATCCATTTACTAAAGCTTTAACACAACAGCAGTTTGATCGTCACTTAGAGAAGATGGGTATGAGATACCATGGCGATTGGCTTTAGTGCAAGTGGGAGATTGATAGTAGTGTGCATACAAGCCAATCATGTATGATGATAAAGCACATACTTTGTAAACAATCTTATTTATTTATTAATAAAATATTTATTTATTAAAGGCATTTAATTATCTACATGGTGCTGTTTTTTATAATATGTAAATAACCCATAGTTTTAAGCAATGCTTTTAGAATCATGATGTTGATCATGCTAATGAGATCTAAATTCTTAGAAAGCTTTAAAACTAAAATAGTTCCCAATCGTGGGATTACTAAAAGGGGATTAGTAAATCCGGATAGATTGGTACATATGTTGCTTGCTCATTGGATGAGGATGACTGATCTCATGGTCATTTGTGTGGAGACACTAAAGCAAGTATGTAGGTGCTTATTGGAGAATTGTAAGAACCCGAATTTTCAGATATTATTAAATATGGATTTAATAAATAAAATTCTTAAACTGTGAGATGGGTTCGAATAATAATATATATATGTGATATGAGGTATGTGGTATTATATTACATAGGATAATATGGACTATGTAAAATGTGTTTTTGTGATTTATAAATATATTATTAATATATATTTGTTACTTATCGTAGAGACGATTTAGTGGAGATAAAGGAAATGGATAAATTCCTATCGATATTAAATAATTTATAGAATTATTTTATAGTAAGTTGGTGACATTAAATATCCTTAATGTATAATCACCATATTCTTGAGTATGTGTATTAATAACTAGTATGTTTATAATATAGGTTATTAATAGCACTTAAGCTATCCGTGAATAGGTTTGGATAGTGAAGCATGAGTTAGTTAAGGAATTAACTAATAAGAATAAATATTAGTTAATATAAGTTGTGAGTTATATTATGGAATAATATAATGAGAGTATTGAACCTTAATTAACTATGATGATATAGTACAATGTTTAATTTACTTAAGTAAATGAGTGAATTAATATGTGTGTTGAATATGTAATTATAGTTGATACTTTTATATTACTTAGAATAGTAATATGTGAGAAAGTCTAATGTACGAATAACGTTAAATATATATATACGTTATTAAAGGGAGATGAAAATTATTATATCTTTAAATGAATATTTGAAGAAATTATTTTGGGAACAATTTATAGAAAAGAAAGAGAAATAGTTATTATATATTTCTAATAAAGGATATTAAAATAATTTCTAATGTTGAATTATTTTAATAAAAGAGGGAATGTTATTTTTGAATAATAATATTACCTTATATGTTTTTGTATGAGGTGTGTTTGGTTAATATAGTAAATATATTAAAACGTATTTGCTATATGTAATTAAATTGATGGAAACAATTTATTATAATAGAAAATAAACTTATTATCTATTTTCTATATATAATATATGTACATGTGTCGTACATATAGTTATTTGATATTATATTAAAAATAATATCATGAGACAATAAGTAAATTATTTTCTAATAACGAATGTGCTTAATTGGAGAAAACATAATATTTTATGATATGACTAAATACATAATTTTAAATGTATTTTCAAGGGAGTTTAATTAATGAAAGGAAACTAAGTTATTTTAATATATTAAATAACTTAAGTTATTATTTGATCATGAATATTATTATTGGAATAATTAATAGAGTATATATTAATTATTATAAGCGTAAAGGTTATACTTATTATAAGTATAATTAATTAAAGTAACTTAACATTTTAATAGCTTGAGTTATTATATTTTCGTAAAGGTTATATATAATATTTGAATATTCGATTTGTAAACTATTTATATGTGGACCTTGGATTTAATAGTTCTAATTTAATTGAACAGGTTATAAGTAGTAATGTGGTGAGAAATGAGTAAGTGATGAGAATAATGATAAGCTTAAGTTTGAGCTTGTGAGAGATGCCTTGTGTGGCACAATAATAGATTCAGTAATAGATTGACTATAATTAGAGAACATGTAAATAAGCATTGTAATAGTATTACATCATGAACTTATTATAAGATGTGACATTGAGAGTAATATTATTTTGTAAGCTTGAGGTCTATTAAATACTAAGCTTACATAATTGTGCCTTGTGTGGCATGAGTGGTAAAGTTAAATCAATTAAAGGTTTAACTATAATTATTAAAAGAAATGGCAAGTTAATAAATAATTGATATTAATTATCATTATAATATTTGGGTGTAATTGAGATAATAATTTATGGAAAAATGTTGGGATAAGAATAACCAACTATTTTATATCTAGTCCAATTAAAATACTAATTCAATGTACATGAGGTACATAATTATATGTGTTGGTGTATATCTAAAGTATGAATATACTTAGGTGGGTGTACATATGTGTTTGTGTATATATACATGTGACTTATATTAATGTGTCAATATTAAGTAAGCATAATGTGAATTATAATGTCCAAATGGATATAACCTAAGTGTACAATTATACATTGATGTAGGAGTATATGTAATATACATATGTATATTGCACAAAGGAATACAATGCTGAGTTTATTGAGCCTTGTCCCATAATGAGAGGCACACTTCTTTCTCACGTGAATAGCTATAAGGCTAGTCTAGCTTATTCCTTCTCAAACTCAGCAAACCTTAGCTATCATGATGAATAAGGGAGTGGGAATTATGATTGATTCTAACAACTAATCACCAACTCCCTCATAACCAATATGCAATCCTTACTCCCATTGGTTTGAATTGGTGGAAATTAACATTGTCTGGATTCTTATTCTTCTATAAATAATAGCTCTTCTCCTCTCAAATTCATTTGCTGAGAATTTTGTCTAAGTATTGAATTGAGGGTGTTGTGAGTTGGATAGCAAGGTAGTTTGCAGAGAGTTGGGAATCCAATTTGAGCTAGCTTAATGCATAGCAGAGGTATAAAATTCTCCATTTCTTGTTCTTCCTTCAAATTTACTGTCAAGATTTTTATTCTTGAAATTGAGCATGAAATCCATGATTTTGTGATTTTATAATGATTGTTAGTTGCTATATGAACTTATATACATGTTGGAATTACAATATGGTTGTTTACAAGTGTTTTCGCGAAAGAAATTTAGCATTTGGGCTGGAACCTGCCGAAGCAGGCTACTCTCTGGCAAGAACCAGACACGGCGCAGCTGCGCCGGTTTATAACTGAGGCGCAGCGCAGCTGCGCCGGTCCCCTGCACCAGATTCTAATTTTCTGCTAAAGGCTGCTATGTGCTAGATTAATAACACTACATAGAGCAAGCATGAGGACATGATAATATGCATATATGACTATCTTGGCGTAGCATGATGCATGTATAACCATATTAATATGAGAAACTTATAATTTTTAAAGTAAACGTATAGTTTCAAAAATATACTTTGACTTATACGTGTGACGTGTATATGCTGACTTTTGAGCATGATTGTATGGTTTAAATATGCATGTAATGTGAGTCTAAAGTAACATGCATAACTATGTTAGTACACTCTATTGAATAAAAAGGTTTATAATTTAGAAGTGAACATTTTTAACGAAAATGTAAGTTTTAAAAGTGAACTTGGACATGTAAAGATCATATATGTATTCTGATCATTGAGCATGTATAAGTGGCTTATATATGTGTTCTAAATACATGAGAGCCATGGCTACGAGACACGTGGCATGTACTAAGTTACCTAAGTTGACTTAGCGTACTTTTAAAAGAAAGATTAGAATGTGAAAGCTAATATCATCAAGTACTAAGTGAACTTACGTTATGAACATGCAAGCATGTATATTAGGATTTCATTGTGCCTATAGACATGTTGACATAAGCATCATATAATGAAATATGGATTTCACCTATGCACGCATATTCATAGAAAATGAATTTCTAAAGCATAAACTATGTGATTAACATATACATGTGTGATATACGCACGAGCATGTATACTTAGTATTGTTTAGCCTCGTGGTGTGTTGATATGACTTTAGTAATGGACCATTAGTAACGTGGGCTTGATTTGTTTAAAGTTTATCGGCATATGGCCTTAATTGGATTAGGATGAGCATGCTAGGTTTTGAACTTGAAATTTATAACCATAGAGCATGCGTATTGATTAATATCAGTAACTTGAATGATATTGATTGAACTCGGGTGGTCCAGCAGAATGAAATTTCATTCCTGGTTTGATCAGTGAGTGGCGCAGCTGCGCCACTCTTAAGGCTAATACCTGCGCAGCTGCGCTAGCCTGTTTTCAAGATTTATGCAGTCTGTTTGTTCTTGGTTTTTGTAGTAGACTCGTATTATTACTTAAACTGCAAATCATGGTCGGACCCCTACTGGTTTATGACTATATGATGAATATAGAAACCGTGCATGACTAGTTTAATTACGACAAGGATTTTGAAAGGTAGAACTTAGAAAGTTGAATGTAACGGTTTCGATAAGATTTGAGAAACGTAAGAGCAATATGGATTATAGATTTATGAGTTTGCAATATGTGTCGAACACTTAAATAGTTAAGTGGTTAATATTGATATTGAGTATGGTTAAGATATCACTATACGCACCTAACGATACTAAGCGTATGATATGAAAGTAAGACGAAGGTTCTAAGAACCAAGCTAGACAACAATGTAATACTTATTATTGTATTGAGAATGTATGGAAGTGTATAACTGATGGGTGTGATCTCTATGATTAATATAACTGTGTAGGATTACACAAAGTGCAGAGATTCTTAAGCAGTTAAGTCGTAGTTGTTAAACTACGAATCAGGCAAGTCTTTCAGTTCCTATTTGATATATGAATTCAATAACTGTTAGTTGAATTATATTATGCTGTGATAATGTGAACTTATATATGAACTGTATATGAGATATAAATGAGATTGAAAGTTGATCTTTGATGATATACTTGTTATGTGAAAAGTAACATGCGTAGTAAATATAAACTGTTTATAAATGCATGAACTGAGTATGATGTTATATGCTATGTGATGCATGAGGACTGTTAGAATTGCTGAGCTGTCGAGCTCACTCTTGCAAATAACCACTTTTGCAGGTTAAGGATTCACGGTAAAGATTTCGAACTTCTTGATTGATAAAGATAGATAGTATCGCATTGAAGAATATTACTTAGATTATTGTCTGGACCATGTTTAGATTCTAGATGATGTACTCGATAATTGCTTACACTGTTTAATACTTGTTGTATTGTAAGAATGTATTAATTAATACATAGAGGATATCGAGTTGAGTTGTTAATGTTTATACGATAACTCAGATAAGAAGGAATCATATTATATAGTTGATTCAAGATTTGTAATCGGTATCAAAGTTATGAAATCAATAAAAGATTTTATTCAAGGAGGATTGAAAAAGTTTAAATTATTCTGCATTTTAGTAACATCGAATATGATGTAAAGACGAGATCTTGGATATGAATAGAATTTATATTCTAAATTGTAATAAAGCAAGTTGTATTCTTTTAGTAATAAATAAAAGATATAATAATTTGGCGATAATAGTATCGTGACTGCACCGAATCCGAGGTTTCGAAGGAACGTGGATTTGGGGGCGTCACAAGAATAAGTTCACTGAACGTGACTCGCTATGGAATACCTAATGGAGTTTTACTCGCCTGTCAATAGGAATTCCTAATGTGATAGTAGTACATGTGATCCTTGGACTTGAGATCATCATAGTATCTTGTATGTAACAAATTATACTTTGACTAATTCCTTAAGGCCTTTTAAGGCATATATAGGGTATGCTTGGGTGTAATGAGTTACATATGGAGATAATGAATGATCAATAAAGAATCTACTACCTCTAGTAAAAGAGGAGATATGTCCTATGTGATTCGTTAAATGACAACCCAGGAATCCTTGGCCAAGGTAGAATGAAATTAGAAAGAGGTTTCTAATTTGCATTATTTGGAGTTGTGCATTTTCTAATCGAAATACATATGATTAAATAAATTAAGACTTGACAGTAAATCCATGTCTTATATTTAATTGGGACATTGTATGGTGGAAGGATTGAATTGTACGGTAACTATTAACTCACAGGTTCTTTTATGATTAATGTTGAAATCTATATTATCTGGAAAGTCGTTGATCGCTAGGGAGGCTTATCCCTATTGTAGAATAAATGTTATTTATTTAAATAGATTATTAGTTTAATTTATTTATTTAAATAAGATTAGAATTGTTCTAATTGATTTATTCACAACCGGTTTAAGATGGAGAACCTAAAGGGTCACACCATAAAAGGAAGAAGAATTATTTAAGAAGAAAATGGCATGATAGTAATAATGCATTAAGTATAATTAATTTAATCTATGATGATAGAATAAATTAAATAGCTTAATGTTTATTATTTAATATTTTAGAAATATTAAATATAAATTAATAAGAGGAGTCTTATTAATATTATTATTATTATTATTATTTTAATTCTAAAGGAGTTTAGGAATTAATATAATATCAGTACTCTCTCTCAATCCTAATAAAGATTAGGATATAAATTAATTAAATAAAACCCTATTCTAATTGGATTAGGAGGGTTAACCTAATATCTATATAAGAGAGTCTTATATTAGAAATAAGGGATGTGAAATTTTCCAAGAGTTGGGAGTACACATATTCTATAGAGATAGAAACAAGGGTTAAGCCAATAACCCATCTTCTCGAGTTCTTCATCTTCCTTGGTGGATCACCGTTAGAGGCCAAACATTTGGGTGGCTGACATTATTCAAGGGAAGGAGCCACTATCAGAGGAATCAAAGGAATCAAAGGAGTAGAACTTGTACCTGAGGAAGCTTAGATCTTCAAAGGTATAATTCCATGTTCTCTCTTTTCTGTTATTGATAACAAGCACAAAGCATGATCATGGTTATGGGTTTGTATAAATTTTGAAAACCTAGTTTTTACGCTTCCGCCCTATTTATGTGATTTGATTGCATGATTACGTTACATACAAACCCAACAATAAGTTCCTATAGCTAATGCAGCAACCTTTGCTCCATTCTCCACTCGTAGGATGACCTCATCATTGCTCAGCTTTCTACTTCTTACCAGTCCCTGCACAGTATTACATATGTGAGAACCATAGCCAGTATCCAATACCCAAGTAGAATTATGACTTTCAGAAAAATTAATTTCAATCATAAACAAACCTTGATTGGAAGTCGAAGCTTCTCCAAGCTTCTTCTCTTCTAGAAACTTCTTGCAGTTCCTCTTCCAATGTCCCGGCTCATTGCAATGGAAACACATTCCTTTAGCTGGATCAGGTCTCTTTTGCTCCTTTTCTTTCCCCTTTCCCTTAGCCTTCTTGGATTTCTTCTTTTCAAAAGATACCTTGGGCCTCTTCCTCTTATTGGAAGAATCCACCATCAAGACATGGTTCTTCTTAGATGGGAAGTGACCTTCTGCAGTTTTCAGCATGTTAAGCAGCTCAGGTAAGCTGACATCTAGCTTATTCATGTGAAAATTAACCACAAACTGCGAGAAGGTCTCAGGGAGTGACTGCAAAACTAAGTCTTGACTCAACTCCCCATCCATGACGAACCCAAGCTGTCCAAGGCGTTCAGTCAAATTGATCACCCTCAGGACATGAGTCTCGACGGCTGTGCCCTCGGTCATCCGAGATCAGAAGAGCTCCTTAGATATCTCATATCTAGCACTGCTACTTTGTTCACCATACAACTCCTTGAGGTGAAGCACCATAGTAGGAGTATCCATGTTTTCGTGCTGACGCTGAAGCTCGTTATTCACGGATACGAGCATGATGCATTGAGCCACAGATGCATCATCTTGCCACTTTGTAAATGTGGCAATCTCTTCCTCAGAGGCTATTTCCGAAACAGTTTTAGGGACAGGTGAATTTAGGACATAAGAAATCTTTTCAGCAGTGAGAACAATTCTCAGATTTCTTAGCCAGTCTGTATAATTCGGCCCGGTAAGCTTATTAGCATCAAGTATGCTTCGTAGTGAGATTAGTGATTTTGACATTTTCAAAATTCTGCATGTGAAAAGATAACATTTTAGCAAACATTCATTTTATTAATTTTGCATACCAAAATAAATTTAGGTCTTTATTTTAATTGGTATCTCCCACTATTTTCGTCAAACTATATTACCCTCACTTATATAGTTCGGCAATATCTAATTAAAGATTTGCTAGTGAGAATAAGGATCCCATTTCAAATGTATATAATCTTGTGGATAACACAACAAGCAATATACAAATAAATAGGTAGACAACTCTTGTCAATTATATCACCGTGTAACTCCTTTTATTTTGCCTCTTAAAACATAATGGTCAAGTGTGTGCACATCCGAACTAAAATGATTTAAGTTAAGTCCAGCCTAGCACTTCCATAAATTCAAAAAAGAAAAATGTTCGTCCTTGTGAATAGCACATAAATTATTATTATATCATATAATGATCATTTAATCATTAAAATCACATTTTCAAGTTTTATAACTCAATATAACTTTATTTTCACTTTTATTCTTAACTCATTCATAAGCATGAAAAATACCAGACCAACTTATTAATTTTTTATATTATGGGTAATATCAGTATATGATATTTTGGTTACAAAATAATTTTCTTGTAATTTTCTAAATTTGTTTGCTATTTTTAAATAGGCTAAAACTATATAAAATAGTAACATTTATCATAAATTATCCTTTTGTCTACCAATTCTGAAATTTTTACGGTAGCTACAAATTATCCAACACAGCCTCATGTAAAAATTTCATATTTTTTGGAATTGAACTCACTGAGTTATTATAGTTATCTTTCAAAATCAATCTTTCTTGTAAAATCCATATCTCCCTTTCTAGACATCGAAAAATCCCCATTTTGGACAGGACCTATTTAACTTTATATATTATTACGCCACAAAAGGCCTGAATTTTCAGAGCATCAAAAATGGCCGAAACCACCCTCAATAATTTTGGACAGTTTGCACTTTTTCATTTTTCAGATTTTATTTTCAGCTTTCGGGTCCTTTAATAAAACCTTCATAAAACGAAATCTACAACTCTAATTGAGGTCCAATCAGACTCTTTGGATTCGTATCTTCTCGAACTATAATTTTCAATTATCAAATATCAAATTTGGATCTGTTTTGGTCACTAAAAATGGACCAGAAGTGGACTGATCAGTTACATGTTTTACTAGTGGGAGTGTTTTTGTAATAAATCCATATCTTGCTCATTTTAAAACATTTTTGAGTACTACCACTTGGGTTCATCAGACAACTCATGTATCTAACTCACCTCTTTGACGGATCACACAAATAATTTGTATATTTTAAATGGTAAAGCCTCAAAGTGGGCTGATTTTTAAGGTTTTTGAGCAAGAAAATTATTTTGGTTTTCTTTTGATTTCCAAGCTTTTCAACACTTATAATGGTAAGATCTAAACATGAAACATCATAAAATATGTATATCTAATGTTATAGGATTCAAGAGCATAAACTCATGATTTGGTTCAACACAACCAAAATAATATACATAAAATTAGTTAAGATTTATACCTTAATTTCTTTTAGGTTTTTCTTCTTTTCTCTCGTCCTCTTCTCTATGGTAGCCCCTAAACTCTTTCTCTCTCTCTCTCGCTCTCTCGCTCTCTCTCCTCTTCTATTCTCAGGTGGGTGAGAAAATGAGAGAAAAATTCTTCTCTTTTTCTCTTTCTTTCTTTCTTTCTTTTGTTTTGTTAAGTTAGTATAAAAATTAAGACCAATGGCAAAATAGTTTTTAACCATAACTAAGAAAGGGAAAAATGGTCTTTAAGCCATCTCAAGGAAGTTTCTTGAAAATTTCCTCACAGGACATATTGGTTATAATCAATTTTTTTTAAGGACAAAATTGTGATTTTAATACAATTAAGAAATTTCCTAGAAATTTCCTTCAAGGATGCCATGGTCATTAACAAATCTCCCTTGGGGCAAAATTATAGTTTCCCTATTACTAGGAAACTTCTTAGCAATTTCTTTCCTAGGACATATAAGTCATTAATAATTTTTTGTTAGGGCAAAAAAGTAATTTCCAAAATATCCACGAGGTTACATCATGATGACATCATCATGATGACATCATCTTTGTGTTTCTTTAATGCTGATGTCATGTTTACATCATCTGTTCTCTGATTGGTTGATTTAAGTTCACATGGATTGGAGGGTATTTTGGCAATTTCCTCTATACTAAGGGTAATTTAGTAATTTCCCAATTAATTATAAGGGTAACTTAGTCATTTCACATATTTTTCTTAAATTTTGATCATTAGGGTTTTGTTCATCGTAATTAGGGTTAAATGAACAAATATTAGGGTTTCCTAATTCTCAATTAGGGTTTTTTGATCAACATTAGGATTTCCTAACTGATCATTTGGATTCCTAACTATCATTGGAGTTTACTAATGTTACACTTTATCTGATCAATTCTTAACATTAATCGCATAAATCACATAATCTGAAATACCCTTATAATAATAACTGGATTCATAATCAAAGCTCTATTAAAGTTTTTATCAGCTATTCACTATTACCTCATTTACTTTTCTTAGTCAGCTTAAAATAAATAATTTGGCTAGTCTGTTGAATTCATATCACGTATACTAAAAATAATTATAACCACAGTAATGATAATTAATAAAAAAAAATTATTCGTAAAATATTTAATCATGTAAAATTCCCGGTCCTTACATTCTCCCCTCCTTATAAGGATTCCGTCCTCGGAATAACCATCACTGTATACTTAATTTATGTCTGTCCTTCGACCTTTATTCCTTTTCCTCTCCCATTTAAAAACGAAAAACTCTTTGCTCAGCCTAAGTTTTATTTGACTTGTCATGGCTCATAATTTCCTTCAAGATCTTTTTATTAACGAGTTACTTATCTTAACTATGTTTTTTCTGGAATTTTCTTTCGTATGCCTATATTCAAGTGATCCTAATGTTTACAAGGGTAAATGTATTTTACAATTTCAAGTAAACACATTTAAGAACATATGATTATTAACCTTAAGCTCTCATCATTTTCTATTGATCCCGAGATGCTTGCAATTTTTTTCACATATAAACCTAATTATCTTCCTTTATGTGAAATTATCTCGAATTTTAACAATTTATTTCCCTCGACCTTGTGTCTTTGTTTATGGGAGCCATACTTAATCTTTACTGAGTTCCTAAGTGTTTTTGAAAACTCCTTCATATTTTGAATTTTACTATGACTCTTGATCTGACACTATAACACACGAATTTTATACCTAGAGGTATTATTACTTGATCTATTATTTATAGATTAAATTAATCTTAATAGGCAAGAAATTGTAGATTACTTTGGTGAAACAGTCAACTATTCCCAAAAATATTGTGGTATTTCTTATGTGATAAAAAGACATATTACTAATTCCATGACTATGCGATCCATTCTTCACTCGAAAATTTATAAGGGCTGTATCAACACACTCTGCTTTTATGTTTAATTTTAACCATAAAGCGTTCACTTACCCATTCCCTTATTTATCGTTTAGCCTTAACTATTTGTCAACTCAAGCACTCACTGACTCTTACTTTAATATTACTAGAACTTAAATTTCTCCTTCAAAATTAATTCTAATCTTATCCATTTTTAGCTTTGGAAATCCTTTGACTTATCTGCTTGTATTTTATATCTTTGATATGTTACCTTGCTCACTCTTCAATTCTGATACAAAATTGTGACTTTCATGGTATTTTAACCACAATACTTCACAATGGTACCTATTAGCTTACCACCGACCAAATCGGCGTTCCTTACGGAGAGTCTGGCTTCGGTGCTTCCCTATGTTCGGATTTCTGGGTTTTGGACAAAATTTAGCAATGTGTCCCTCCATCCCACAGTTAAAACATTTACTCTTATTGATCTTATTATTCTTACTATACTTCTTCTGTGAGTAACTATTTGAGTAATGTCCAATGTTTCCATAAGTAAAACACTGAGTCCCCCTAAAAATACATACCCCTCCGTGTTTTTTTCCCTCAAATACGACAACCTTCATTACCTTGACTAGTTTTTTTTATTTCCTCCCTTGTTGACTTTGTTGCTGAAATTATTGCCCCCATTCCCAGAATTATTAGAAAAAATGGTATTCCCCTTCGTTTTGCTATTTCTCTTCTTTTAACATTTCCTTAATGCTTCATTCTCTGGTTTATCCGTCCCTTCAAACTCAGGTGATCCAGCTAACTTAAAGTTTAAGGTAATACTTAGAGTATTGGATTCAGCTTGTGGTGGATTCTCGGACCTCCCCTATAAATATCCTAACAAAATATTTATCAACTATTGGGTTGAGTTTGATTCTAATTGTTCCACGTCGATCTCTGATTGTGATCTTGTGTGTGTTACCATTTATCTAACAATAAAAATAACTAAGTATAAATACAAGTACAACAAATAATTCGATTAAACGAACAGAATTTGTACGTCACATAATTGACTAGTGTTTTATATATTATCACTAGCTTTTCTGAAAAACACATTGAGAAAACTTATAAATTCATAAGTTACAGTTCACTTTATAGCTGCTGCAATATGCATTACATATCCCTTTATTACAGTCAAGAAGTTAATATTTATTATCATATTTTCCTTAACTTATACCAAAGTTTGGAACTTATATATACTACACACAGATGTGTATTCATATATATATATATATATATTCATTCATAAGTTATTATCATATCTTTCTTATCATTACTAAATTCCTAATACTCAACCTTCATCTTGTATATTTCTACCTCTTTAACCTGTCTTTTCATTATAGCAATACCTTCTTCCTTTCTTACATACATCTGCATGCATCTTTCCATAGTTATTCTATCTTCCTTTGTTTACTTCATGAGCCTCCTAGGTCATTGTTATTGCATACTTCCTTTCCCCTCATTACTCTGAGTTTTATATTGCCACTCAACTCTCATCTTCTCAACCAGTCCCCTAAACATGTCATGCTCTTCTGTTAATTCTTTTTTTGTTTTTCCCCCTTCTAGCCTTATATAAGCCCAATTGGGATTTGAATCTCCCTCTTCACTTAGCTCCAACTTCGATACTCTTCATGAGCACTTTCTAAATCTACCATAGGTTTGTCCTCTACAGATTCAAATACTATTCTATAAGCTATTTCAATTGGCACTTCTCGTATCCTACCCTCTGGATCATTATCTATCGGCCCAACTGATTCTGGTTTAGATACCGGTTCAAACGGAACAACCAGTTCCTCACTCCCTTATGCGAATCCCCTTAAATTCTAAATTTTCGATCAACTATATGAACTAGACGAGCACCTAATATACATTGTATACACATAGCAAGCAATAGTTTTCTTTAAGTTAGTTTTTATCTTATTTTACTATGAATTTTCTCAATTAATATCCTATAAACTCTTTTTGAGTTTATGTTTTCACTAACTTTTCTACTATTCTTACTCCTCTAAGGTTATAGCCTAAAGGTAACCCTACCTAAGGATTATAACTTACAGCTCTGATACAAAATTATGACGCCCCCAAATTCTCTACATTTCCTGTAGCAGATTTGGTGCTCACGTAAATATTTCATAAGATAATAATTCCTATCAATCCAAGATTCACAGTATTCCACAACAACCAGTAGTTCTCGTCAGAACATTTACTGTGTTGAAATACCCTCACTTGGATGAATAGGTTTATAATCTCACAGATATTTCTTTTATATCAATAATTCCTATCTATCTGTCATTCGGAGTATTAATGTTAGGGTCGTTCTTGGAATCTGAGGGGTGCGACCGACCTCAGTGCATCAGAGAACCACAATATCTTTTAACACTCCCAATTCAGATGTATAGTTCATATAGATACTGTACTTCTTCCTGTGTTCTAGAAAGGTAAAAACTAAGCAATTGATAAAAGGTAATAATATATTATATATTCTTAAATTGGCGTACAATTAATCCTATCTTACTATTACATCAAAGTTCCCAAGGATATAACCAAAATTTATATTAACCGAGGTGTTCCTTCCCCAAGATTGAACTCTGGAACTTTGAATAGATAAGCTAAAGCTGCAAAGAAAAAGAATAATTGCAAGGATGAGCTACAAAAAGCTCAGCAAGTTTTAAACAAGTGATATATTATACTAACACTGAATCTGAATTGAATGAACATATAGGTCAGAGTTTTTTCATATATATATATATACTGAGGTTTGAGCTGCCAAACCCCACACATTTCGAGTTACTGTCAATCACATAGACTTAGCACCCGGGTTGATTGTTCAACCACACCTATTACGAGTTATTGTCAGTCACATAGACTTAGCAACCCAAGTTGATCTGTTCAACCACACTTCTGATGAGGTACTGTCAGTCATATAGACTTAGCAACCCAAGTTGATCTATTCAACCACACTACTTCTAACAGTCACAAAGACTTATAGGAGTTTTGTTTGGATATCTCATAGGTGATCAGCCTAATCATATCCTAGGAGTATACATATCATCCTACCAATTTAACAAGGTCAGTGTTATAACTGCCTGTAATTGAAATCCAGGGTCAGTATTATAACTGCTAATAAATATAAACTAAGGTCAGTGCTATGACTGCCAATAATTGTAAACCAGGGTCAGTGCTATGACTGCTAATAATTTTTGGACAACAGTATCAGTATATATATGTACCAAACAACATTGGTTTTTCCACAGTTTATGCTTTGATATCAAATCAAACACATTTTACGCAAACAATAGCTCATATGGTTTGGTTATGCTTGAACAATAATGTTTATAACAAGTTCAAATAACAGATATCACTTATAATGTTTATAACAAGTTCATATATCAATATACAAGACTTACATTTAATGTAGAAATTAAATGAAGTTAGAAAAACTTGTCTACTCTAACGATTACCGCTAAGCAATCTAATTTAATCTCTTAGAGAAGACCTATCATTAATAAGATTGATCTTTCAATCAGTATAACATATCTTAAGTCAACTATTCTTAAAATAAATTATCTAACATTTAGTCACATAATCAAACATTAGATAATTTGAATTGAATGAACATATAGTTCAGAGTTTTTCCACTTATATATATATATATATATATATATATATATATATACTGAAGTTTGATCTACCAAACCCTACACATTACGAGTTACTGTCAGTCACATAGACTTAGCCACCCGGGTTGATTGTTCAACCATACCTATTACGAGTTACTGTAAGTCACATAGACTTAGCAACCCAAGTTGATCTGTTCAACCACACTTCTGACGAGGTACTGTCAGTCATATAGACTTAGCAATCCGAGTTGATCTGTTCAACCACACTACTTCTAACAGTCACAAAGACTTATAGGAGTTTTGTTTGGATATCTCATAGGTGATCAGCCTAATCATATCCTAGGAGTATACATATCATCCTACCAATTTAACAAGGTCAGTGTTATAACTGCATGTAATTGAAATCCAGGGTCAGTATTATAACTGCCAATAAATATAAACTAAGGTCAGTGCTATGACTGCCAATAATTGTAAACTAGGGTCAGTGCTATGACTGCCAATAATTTTCGGACAACAGTATCAGTATATATATGTACCAAACAACATTGGTTTTTTCACAGTTTATACTTTGATATCAAATCAAATATATTTTACGCAAACAACAGCTCATATAGTTTGGTTATGCTTGAATAATAAGTCATGACCCTCTTCAAATCACAGATATCACGAATAATATTTCTAACAAGTTCGTATATCAATATACAAGACTTACATTTAATGTAGAAATTAAATGAAGTTTGAAAAACTTGTCTGCTCCAACGATTACCGCTAAGCAATCTAATTTAATCTCTTAGAGAAGACCTATCATTTATAAGATTGATCTTTCAATCAGCATAACATATCTTAACTCAACTATTCTTAAAATAAATTATCTAACATTTAGTCACATAATCAAACATTAGATAATTCCTTAACTTATTAGTAATATTATCATTCTTTGATGTTATTTTAATTATTTAATCATTATCTTAAAACTCTCGTCTAATATTTTTAATTATTTAATAATATTTTATTTACTTCTTAATATTATTAACCATTTAATAATATCTTTAATCCTTTAAAATATTATTAATTATTTAATAATATCTTAATCACTTACAAATATTATTAACCCTTTAATAATATTTTAATTACTTACTAATATTAATAATTATTTATTAATATTTTAATATAATATTATTAAGTATTTAATAATATTTTAATTTAGCTTTAATCTAGTATTATTAATTATTTAATAATTATTTATTTATTTATAAATATTATTAATCATTTAATAAGATTTTATTCATTTATAAATATTATTAATCCTTTAATAATATTTCAATCACTTATTAATATTAAAAATATCTTAATTAACTTCTAATATTATTAATCATTTAATAATATTTTATTTTATTTTATTCCAAATATTATTAATTATTTAATAATGTTATTAATTATTTAATAATATTTTAATCATTTATTAAACTTATAAACAATTAATTTTAATTGTTTATCCTTTACTAATTCATTTATTTATTAAACCTAAAATGCCATAAACATAAAATTTTATCAAGAATGACAAAAATACTCTCATAAATTTTTATTATATCATATAATGATCATTTAATCATTAAAATCACATTTCCAAGTTTTATAACTCAATATAACTTCATTTTCTCTTTTATTCTTAACTCATTCATAAGCATGAAAAATACCAAACCAGCTTATTATTTTTTTATATTATGGATAATATCAGTATATGATATTTTGGTCACAAAACAATTTTCTTGTAATTTTTTAAATTTGTTTGCTATTTTTAAACAGGCTAAAACTGTCCAAAATAGCAACATTTATCATAAATTATCCTTTTGTCTACAAATTCTGAAATTTATACGATAGTTACAAATTATCCAACATAGCCTCATGTAAAAATTTTACATTTTTCGGAGTTGAACTCACTGAGTTATTATAGTTTTATTTTAAAATCACGATTTCTTGTAAAATTCATATCTCCTTTTCTAGACATCGAAAATCCCCATCTTTGGACAGGACCTATTTAACTTGATATAGTATTATACCACAAAAGGCCTGAATTTTCAGAGCATCAAAAATGGCCGAAACTACCCTCAACAATTTTGGACAGTTTGCACTTTTTTATTTTTTGGATTTTATTTTCAGCTTTGGGGTCCTTTACTAAAACCTTCATAAAACAAAATCTACAACTCTGATTGAGGTCCAATCGGACTCTTTGGATTCAAATCTTCCGGAACTACAATTTTCATTTGTCAAACATCAAATTTGGATCTGTTTTGGTCACTGAAAATGGACCGGAAGTGGATTGATCAGTTACATATTTTACTAGTTGGAGTGTTTTTGTAATAAATCCATATCTTGCTCATTTTAAAACATTTTTGAGTGCTACCACTTGGGTTCATCAGAAAACGCATGTGTCTAACTCACATCTTTGACGGATCACACAAATAATTTGTATATTTTAAATGGTAAAGCCTCAAAGTGGACTGATTTTCATGGTTTTTGAGCAAGAAAACTGTTTTGGTTTTCTTTTGATTTCCAAGCTTTTCAACACTTAAAATGGTAAGATCTAAACATGAAACATCGTAAAACATGTATATCTAAGGTTCTAGGATTCAAGATCATAAACTCATGATTTGGTTCAACATAACCAAAATAATATACATAAAATCAGTTAAGATTTATACCTTGATTTCTTTTAGGTTCTTCTTCTTCTTCTTCTTCTTCTTCTTCTTCTCTATGGTAGCCCCTAAACTCTCTCTTTCTCTCTCCTCTTCTATTCTCGGGTGGGTGAGAAAATGAGAGAAAAGTTCTTCTCTTTTTCTCTTTCTTTCTTTCTTTTGTTTTGTTAAGTTAGTATAAAAATTAAGACTAAGGGCAAAATAGTCTTTAATCATCACTAGAAAAGGGCAAAATGATCTTTAAGTCATCTCAAGGAAGTTTCCTGGAAATTTTCTCACGGGACATATTGGTCATAATTAATTTTCTTTAAGGACAAAATTGTCATTTTACTACAATTAGAAAATTTCATAGAAATTTCCTTCAAGGATGCCATGGTCATTATCAAATCTCCCTTGGGGAAAATTATCACTTTACTTGAAAACTTCCTAGCAATTTCCTTCCTAGGACATATAAGTTATTAATAATTTTCTGTTAGGGCAAAATAGTCATTTCCAAAATATCCACCAGGTTACATCATGATGACATCATCTTTATATTTCTTTAATGCTGATGTCATGTTTACATCATCTATTTTCTGATTGGTTGATTTAAGTTCACATAGATTGGAGGGTATTTTGGTAATTTCCTCTATACTAAGGGTAATTTAGTAATTTCCCAATTAATTATAAGGGTAATTTAGTCATTTCATATATTTTTCTTAAATTTTGATCATTAGGGTTTTGTTAATCGTAATTAGGGTTACATGAACAAATATTAGGATTTCCTAATTCTCAATTAGGGTTTCTTGATCAACATTAGGATTTCCTAACTGATCATTAGGATTCCTAACTATCATTGGAGTTTACTAATGTTACACTTTATTTGATCAATAATTTATATTAATCGCATAAATCACATAATCTGAAATACCCTTATAATAATAACTGGAGTCATAATCAAAGCCCTATTAAAGTTTTGATCAGCTATTCACTATTACCTCCTTTACTTTTCTTAGTCAGCTTAAAATAAATAATTTGGATAGTCTGTTGAATTCATATCACGTATACTAAAAATAATTATAACCACAATAATGATAATTAATAAAAAAAATTATTCGTAAAATATTTAATCATGTAAAATTCTCGGTCCTTACATTACTTCTATATGTTTTGTACGTGAGTGTAACACAGTATTTTTAGATATATCTATCGCACTAGAATTATCACAGTATATGGGCACACATTCACATAATATATCAAAATCACATAAGGTTTGTCTCATCCATAAAATCTGAGAACAGCAACTTCCTATAGCTAGGAATTTACCCTCAGTAGTTGAAAGAGCCACTGAGGTTTGCTTTTTACTAGGCCATGATACGAGACTTATTCCCAAGAAAGTATAAGCACTACTCGTACTTTTTTTTATCGATTTGATACCCTGCATAGTCAGCATCTGAATAACCCATTAGTTCAAAGTGATTGCAAATTGGATAAAATAACCCTAAGTTAATAGTACCACTTAAATATTTCAAAAATCTTTTAACAACATTTAAGTGTGATTCTTTGGGTTTAGCCTGAAATCTTGCACAAAGACAAACACTATACATTATATCAGGTATAGAAGCAGTTAAGTATAGTAAGCATCCAATCATACCTCGATATTTCGTTAAATCAACATCAATACCTTTGTCATCAGAAGTGAGCTTTATTAATGTGCTCATAGGTGTACCTTTTGAGTTAGATCCTTCAAAGCCAAATCTCTTGTGTAATTCTTTTGTATATTTGGTTTGATTGATATAAATTCCTTCCTTCGTTTGCTTGATTTGTAGTCCCAAAAAGTAATTAAGCTCTCCCATTAGGCTCATGTAGAATTCTTTGTGCATGCACTTAGAAAACCACTCACAAAGAAAATCATTAGTAGCACCAAATATTATATCATCTACATATATTTGAACAATAATGATATCTATATTTTTGTGTTTAATAAATAATGTAGAATCAATTTTACCTCTAACAAAGCCATTTGACAAGAGATACTTACTTAACCTTTCGTACTAAGCCCTTGGAGCTTGTTTCAAGCCATAAAGAGCTTTCTTTAATTTGTAGACATGATTAGGATACTTTTCAAGCTCAAATCCAGGAGGCTGTTTGACATATACTTCTTCATTGATATAACCGTTGAGGAAGGTGCTCTTTACATCCATTTGATGAGTTTAAACCTCTTGTAACACGCAAAAGCCAACAAGATTTGAATTGATTCTAATCTTGCAACTGGTGCATAGGTTTCTTCATAATCGATCCCTTCTTGTTGGTTATATCCTTGAGCTACTAGCCTTGCCTTGTTGTGAGTGATTGTCCCATGCTCATCAAGTTTGTTTTTGAATACCCATTTAGTTCCTATAATGGAAACACCTTTTGGAGGAGGCACAAGTTCCCACACTTGACATCTCTCAAATTGTTGAAGTTCTTCTTGCATGGCCAATAACCAGTTTTCATCAAGAACAACATCCTTAGCATTCTTGGCTCAACCTGTGACAAAAATGGAGAGAATGCACAATGGTTTTATGGCCCTCTTTGAGTGCTTATCCCTTTGCTGATATCTCCAAGTATGTTTTCGGGATGATGGTTCTTGAGATATCTAGTTGTTCTTGGCATATGGGTATCATGTATGACTTCCTCTTGATCATGAGAATCATCTTCAGCATCTTTCAAATTTTCAGGTTCACGTTCATGCAGATCATCCATTTCAGTTTCCTGGAACAGTTCATTCGGTCTCCTGTTTTGTTTCTTTCGATTTGCTGAATTACCCACTATCTCTAGATTTCTTGCATCATCTTCACTTTCTTTTGGAAGATCATTGTTAGTCTCATTGAAAGTGATATGAACAGACTCTTCTACACATAAATTTCTAATATTGAAAATACGATAAGCCTTACTATTTTGAGAATAGCCAATGAATATTCCTTCATACGACTTAGCATCAAATTTTCCCAAATTATCACTCGTATTTAAGATGAAACATTTAGATCCAAATACTTTGAAATAACTTATGTTTGGAATTTTCTTATTTAAAAGCTCATAAGGTGTTTTCAAAATAATTGGACGAATGACTACTCTATTTAAAACATAACACGATGTACTTACTACTTTGGCCCAAAATTTCTTTGGAAGCTTACTCTCTTACAGTAGTGTTCTTGCCGTCTCTTGTAGAGTCCTATTCTTCCTTTCCACCACCCCATTTTGTTGAGGAGTCCTTGGGGCTAAAAATTCATGGCTAATACCTCTTTGATCACAAAAAATTATGAAATCTTTTTAAAATTCAGTACCATGATCACTTCTAATTGTAATGAGTTTGTAGCTAAACTTTGTTTCAAGATTCCTTATCAATTTTTCAAACTCTTTAAATGCTTCATCCTTAGTTCTCAAAAATAATACCCATGTGTATCTGGAAAAATCATCAACTATTACGAATGCATAAAATTTACCATTAATACTAGAATGTCTTTCCGGTCCGAATAAATCAAGATGAAGTAATTGCAAGGGAGAAGAGGTTGATACCATATTCTTTGCCGTAAAGGATGTTCTTACTTGTTTTCCCAGTTGACAAGGAATGCATATTCCTTTCTTTTCAAACCTAATTTTTGGCAGTCCTTTTACAAGACTCTTTGAAGATAGCTTCTTGATTAGATACATATGAACATGTCCCATCCTCTTATGCCATAGATTAGCTTCATCTTGTACTGAGGTAAGACATAGTTCTTCATCCTGTTGCTCAAAATCAAGAGTATATATATTTCCTTCTCTTTGTGCAACTAGAGTAGTATTGTTAGTACCATGAAATATTGTGCATTTATTTCAAAATTAACTTGATGGCTATTATCCATTAATTGACTGATACTAATTAAATTAAATTCAAGACCGTTAACAAGGTAAACATTATTTATATTTACCTTACCATTACCAATTTTACCTTTTCCAATTATTTCGCAGGTTTGATTATCTCCAAAAGTGACCGTTCCATTCTTCTTCTTGATATCTAGTTCCATGAACTTTGATTTATCACCTGTCATGTGACGAGAACATCCGCTATCAAGAATCCATTTTTGAGATGGAACTCTTGCCTTCAAACATACCTGTTAAGAAAAATAATTCATCCTTTTGGTACCCATATCTTTTTGGGTCCACTTATGTTAGTAGCAAGTAAATCACCCTTTTTAATCCACATCTTTTTAACCTTGTTTTGTTTCTTAAAACAGTTTATATCTAAATGGCTTTTAATACCACAATGTTTACAAGTTGTGAAAGGAGAACAAAAATTTAGTCTAAAATTTGATTTTGATTTTAACATTTTTTTATCTCTCTTTTTGTTAGTGGGATTATAGCCAATTCCTTGTTTTTCAAAATTAGGTCTTTGTTTTCCCAACATAACATCAAGATTTTCTTCCCCTTGAACAAATTTAGCAAGTGTTGATTTTAATGACTCATTTTCCTTTTGTAGTTCATTAATTGGAAAAGTCTTACAGTGAGATTCATTACTAAATGCATCAATACATACATCATTTTTCAACTTCCTTATTTAGATGGTTAACTTTGTTAAAAAGTATTTTGTTAAAATTGTCTAAACAATCATTCTTTGTAATCAAGATCTTTTCCTCTTTACATGATGACTCCTTTTCAATTTCTTTCTTTTCATATATTAAAGAATCCACTTCACTCATTAATGTATTAACTAAACCTTTTAAGCATGCATTCTTTTCTATTAATTTCTTGTTTTCTTGCTCTAATGAGTTTAGTTCATTAAGACATACCTGATTAGTTTCACCTTCAATTCCCATGAAGCATACTTGAGCTATCTCATCTTTGGCATCGATCTCCACTTTGGATTCCTCATCACTCCAAGTAACAAGGGCTTTGTTCTTCTTGTTGTCTTTGTAGTTTGTCTTCCCTTTGTTCTTTAATTGAAAGCAATCTTTCTTGAAGTGACCAAGAAGTCCACATTCGAAGCAAGTCTCTTCAGTTTGCTTTCCTTCGAACTTATTCGAATTGAAAGTATTTATTCTCTTGTTCTTCCTTTGTAGTAGCCCCTTGAGTCTTCTTGACATCATGGCTATTTCTTCATCTGAGTCATCATCAAGCTCCTCTTCATTTTCTACAATAAGAGCTAAGACCTTTCTTCGAGGAGTTTCCTCCTCCTCATCATATCTCTTTAACTGATGTTCATATTCTTCTAATTCACCAAACAGAGTTAAAGTGTCCATGGAAGAAATAGTAACAGAATCTTAAAGAGTAATGATTTTAGAAGCAAACCTTTTGGGCATAGCCCGAAGTAACTTACGGTTGATCTCACTTTGAGGAATAGTCTTGTCCAGCAATTTCAAGGAGTTTATAAGGACTAAAAATCTTGCTTGCGCCAGCTTAATGGTTTCAATTTTTTTTGAGCTTGAATATTTTATAATCGTGCATAAGTATGCTTAGCTTGACTTCTCGTACTTCGGAGGTACCTTCATGACTTACCACTAGAGTATTCCATATATCTTTAGCTATGTTGCATGAAGAGACTTTATCTATCTCGGATTGTACCATGTCGCTGAGAAGTGTGTTTATGGCCCTTGAATCATATGAAACCATGTAGGTTTCGGTTGAATCCATTTCTAGCAGAGTCTTTGGTGTCCCATCATCTTTCCTTGGAATAAACGGTCCATTATCAACGACCCATCATTCCCAAGGATCTCTTCTAAGATAGATCCTCATTCGGAACTTCCAAAAGTTGTAGTTTTTAGTTCCATGTAGCAATGGTGGTCAGTTGGTTGATTGACCTTCTTGATTGTTGTTCCCGAACTGTGCCATGTCAGAATCTTTCCCTACAAGTCACCTTTAAGACCAAGATAAGTAGAGCCAAGCTCTGATACCAAATGAAATTTAAATAGGCACACTTAGAAGGGGGTTTGAATAAGTGTTAGAACAACTATGGTCGATTTTTATTTTAATTCTAAACTTGTACTTATTTCAGCTTGCGAAAATAATTAACTCGGGTTCCTGAATTATGAAAACTGTTTAAATACTTTTGAATTCAGTATGCTGAAGTAATCAACTATATATATCTTAAGTTTCGGAAAAACTTATTTATATATTAACTTATTATGTTAACCTTAATTCTTATAATAAATAAAATTAAGCACAAATAATTAAATGAACACCAAGAATTTTTATGTGGTTCAACTACTACCCTCTATAATAGTAGCCTACTCCACGTCCAATACCAACTAGTATTGGAGACTCACTTTATTTATTTCTTTATAAATAAACACTGATTACAAAACAGATTCTTACAAAAATTTAAAACAATTAACTTCTCTTGAGCACTTTTGCTCCTCGTGCACCTATGCACTCCTTAAGCACCTTTGCTTCCTTGAACCTCTTTGTAAACCTTTTCTCTAATGCACCAGGATTAACACCTTTAGGCTACTCTTAGTCTAAACAGAAATTAAATTACAAATATAGAGGTCTATGATCAATGCAAGAATAATCAATTTAACAATTAAAGGCTCAACTATATAATGCAATGATCAAGTAGCACAGAAATATAATCAATTAAATCTTACCAATAACCAGCTAGATAGATATCAGAAATATAATTACTCAGCTGTTCAAAGTTGCACCAATTAAATCAAGTTGCTCGTTAATATCAGTAATTAATGCAAGGAGTATTTCGTGAGTCGTAACTTTCCCATGCATGCATTATGTATTATATAGCCCATAAAAAGTTACCGTATTTTTCAAAACAAATCTTAACGTTTAATCCACTAACAACGGTTAGTTAATATCTCAAAGATAATGATGAATCAACAACGTTATTATCATAAACGTAATATATCTTATAAAACCAACTTTCAAAACTATTTAGTATACTGGTAGACAAATTCGGAACAACCTCAAAAAGATATCCCACTTAATGACTTTTGACTTTATCTTATTATCTATTAAAGTGGCGTGAGAATTACTTCAATCGTTTGCTTTCCAAATATCATTAGATTTCCAAGGATTGTAATTATGATCCCTTGAAACCCGGACCTTGAATCATATAAATATTACTTCCACCTTTATAGCTTCCAGCATGCACACGTTCATAAGATGCATATCTATATATATATATTTAGCTACACGTGTATGCTATAACAATATCTTTATATATATCAAGTAATGTTCTTTTAATCAAATCAGTAAAAACTTTTGTACTTGATAAATTAATGTAATACTTATTTACCAGAATACCTTTTTCATTTGTTTTCTAAAACTTCTTAATTAAGACATATAATATTTAATGCACATGATATGTCCTAGAGCCTTTAAATGAAAAACCAATTATTATGCAATTGACCTTACACTTTGTTTTCTAGTAAAGACAACTCTTCAATCCACTTGAGTGAACCACTAATATTCCTTATCAACAAGTACCTAAAATATCACAAAAGGATTTAGTACATAAACAATTCATCATCAAAACTTAAGGATGGAATATGACTAAGTCAACAACATCGGTTGTAAAATAAATCAAATAGAACAATTCTAATCTTATTTAAATAAATAAATTCAATCATTTAATTTATTTAAATAAATAATATTTATTCCACAATAAGGGTAAGTCCCCTTAGAGATTAATGACTTTCCAGATAATATAGATTTTAACATTTAATCATAAAAGAACCTTTTCGTGAATAGTTACCGTACAATTCAATTCTTCTACCATACAATGTCCCAATCAAATATAAAATATAAAATTACTGTCTTGTTTTATTTATTTGATTATATGTATTCCAATCTAAAATGCACAACTCTAGTTAATGTAAATTAGAAATTCCTTTCTAATTTAAATTCAACCCTGGCCAGGGATTTCTAAGTTGTCACTTTATCGAATTATATGGGACATTCTCTCCCTTTACTGGAAGTGGTAGATCCTTTGTTGATCATTAACCTATCTCCATATATATACTTTATTATATCCAAGCATGCCCGAGAGTATTAAGTAATATATCAAAACATAACTCAGTATATACAAGATACTATGATGATCTCAAGTTTAAGGATCACTTGCAATACTATCACTTTAGGAATTCTTATTGACAGACAATTAAAACTCCATTAGATATTCCTCTAGTGAGTCATATTCAGTGAACTTATTCTCTAATAAGCATCTAAATACTTAATTTAGTGTCTTTACACAAATGATTATGAGATCAACTATTCTCTTCATAAGAGCAAGTATAGTAGGTACTAATATATCCGGATTCACTAATTCCCTTTTTAGTAATCCAATGATTAGGAATGCTTTTAGTTTTTGAGCTATTTAAGAATTTAGATCTCATTAGCATGATCATTATTATGATTCTAAAAGCATTGCTTAAAACTATGAGTTTATCACATTTAAATTAACAACACAATGTGAATAAAGAAAAATTCCTTTAAATAAATTAATTCTTTTATTAATAAAGATTAAGATTACAAAGTATATGCTACATCATATCAAATATTAATGGCTTGTGTGCATATCATTTTCAATCTCCCACTTGCACTAAAGTCAATCGCCATGGTATCTAATACCCATCTTCTCTAAGTGATGATCAAACTGCTATTAAGTTATAAATTTAGTAAAAGGATATGCAATGTTGTCTTGAGATTCCACTCTTTCTAAGGTGACTTCTCCTCTTTTAATGATTTCTCCAATCAAATAAAAGTGCCACAACTCATGTTTGGATCCCATATGAGGCTTAGGAACTATTCCTAGTTTTGTAATGAACATTTCATCCAAACAACCAACTTTACAGCTTCATTTACAGCTATATACTTTGTCTTTGTCACTAAATTAACAACTCTTTGCTATTTGGAACTTTTCCAACTCACTGCACCACTGTTTAAGGTAACCATTTAGCCTAAAGTGGATTTGATATCGTCTTGGTCAGTCTAAAAAAACTTGAGTATGTATACCCTTCTAGTTTCTATTCAGACCCACTATAAATGATTAACACATCTTTAGTTCTGATTAAGTACTTTAGGATGTTTTTCACTATCTTACAGTGATCTTCTCCATATATGACTGATCAACATTAAGTCTCGTATATTTCATTGCATACATGATAGTTACTCACACGATCTTTCTTTTCAGGTGTCATTGTGGACAATTAAGAGAGATATCAACATGAGACCTCTCTTGGAGTTTGCCATGCAAAACCCATTTAGCAATGAATGAATATACGTTCAGTGGGTTAAGCCGAGCATCCTTTTAAATCTATCTATATAGATCTTTATCCCCAATAAATAGGATGTTATCAACCTTTGGAGGCAACCCCGAAGCATAAAATCATCCCCAGAGACAACCCTGGGAGACCAAATCAACCTCAGAGACAGCCTTGAGGAAGAACAGAGATGACTGGGATCAAACCTTGGAGACAACCCCGAGAAAACAATCGAAAACCTTACTAATACAAGAGACAACCTTTGGAGGGGCAAAACGGTCATTTTATCAACTTGAAGCCAAATCAAGTCAAAATCAAGCCAAATTGATGCAATGAAGGTCAGAAAGAGCCATAACATCAATCCCGAGTGAAAACAGCACAATACAGCTCAACGGACGGATTGCAAAAAAATGAAGATCTGGTCATAAATCCATCTTCTTGAATTCAAAAATAGTCAAGTCCCATGTCATTGTGAAGCTCTCGGAAAGGGCTTTCCAAAAAGGTATAGCACGCCTCAAACGGACGCCCGGATCAAACGTTATGAAGGTTCAAACTTGACATCGCATTGCTCGGAGTGCACGTACTTTGAGACGACGGGACCCACAGGAGTGGGCCCCACTCGGGGAGCCGCAGGTAGAGTTGCGACTTCCACGAGTGCAACCGTTGGTCTATAAATAAGACCCCTCACCCTTTCAAAAAAAGAAAAGAAAAAAAAATAAAAAAACGCTCTGAAACTTCGCCCATTTCGACCCTTAGCCATACGTCTGGTACTCTAAACTTAGATTTTATTCTTCCAATACGTTTGCATAAGTATATTCTATAACAAACCAAAAATTAACTGGTGAAAACGTCCATTTGAAGCCCACCGAGTGGCAAAAAGCCCGTGGAACAGTCCATTGTAAGTTTTTTTTACGATCAGAAGTCATTTCTTACTTTAATACGTATATGTGAACGTGCATATAAAGTTTCATCTTCTTGTTTTGCTCAGAACTCAGTCCCGTGGCCTTTTTAGCTTACTTTTTAGTATATATAAGTATATATATATATATATATATATATATATATATATACACGTTTTTCTTCGTTTGTACAGCCTGGATCGTTAATCCGTGGCTTTTACTCGCTTATATATATATATATATACTAATTTGTTAGGCCTGGATCGTTGATTCGTGGCCTTTTCAGCTTTATTATATATATAACTAACTATATATAAACTAACTTTCAATTCCATCAAGCCTGGATTGCATATCCGTGGCATTTACTGCTTTTGTATATATATAACTATATATATATATTTTTTTTGACTTCGTTTGGCCTGGATTAGAAATTCGTGGCCTTTTTATTGCTTTTATAAATATATATATATATATATATATATATATTTACATTTCTGTCGAGCCTGGAGAAATTCGTGGCTCTTTACCGTTTTTATAAATATATATATATTTACATTTCTATCGAGCCTGGAGAAATTCGTGGCTCTTTACTACTTTTATAAATATATATATATATATATATTTATATTTTTGTCGAGCCTAGAGAAATTCATGGCTCTTTACCGCTTTTATAAATTTATATATTTATATTCCAGTTGAGCCTGGATTAGAAATTCGTGGCTCTTTACAGCTTTTATAAATATATATATATATATATATATATAAATATTTACTTTTCTGTCGAGCCTGGATTAACAATTCGTGGCTCTTTATAACTTTTATAAATATATATATATATATATATATATATATATATATATTTATATTTCAGTCGGGCCTGGATAGGAAATCCGTGGCCCTTTACCGCTTTTATATATATATATATATATATTCTTTATTTATTGTGATTAAATATCTCTTTGAAATGATCATTTGATATGCATTTGTTTTAATGTAAATTTGGTAAATTAGATTTATCTAAATCTAGCCCTTTCTAACTTTCAAATGGTTCAAAATAGGTCCAACCGGAACCGGGAAGCTAGAATGACTAAGATTTATTTAAATCTAGTTTTTTCTAGTTTTGTAAATATTAAAGAGACCTCGCGACCCTAGATCCATATCTAGCAGAAACGAGAAGCTTTGGCTACGTGCATGCAAGAATTTGACTGATAAATCCTTTGTTTTGTGACATCTAGATATAAATATACATTCCATGTGAATATCTCTGTGCTGTGCAGGCTTTCTTGGATATTTTCTATGAGCCTAGGAATCGTGGAATTAATGATCACACTAATTAGAATCTGATTCCCACGATGGACAAGTCCACATTACAAATGTATCCTGCCAGTTTTTTTGTAAAAATGTACATCCGAGCAACCTTAAAACGGTTATCCGGATTTAAGGTCTCAAATATAGTGAAATATGGTTTGTAGTGCTAGAGTCACTTCGATGGATGCCATGCTCATAAGAAGACCGACACTTGTATAAACATTTTGTGGTCGAGGATGCTTCACATCCCGATAATAAACATCAAAATCGAGCCAAAGGCTGAAGATAATAAAAATGGAAGTATCAATATGCTTCAATTCTTAGGCGAGCGAAAGGGTTTGAAAACCACCTTTCAAAACGTTATTTTCATATCTTGTCTAAAACTGGACTTTTGAAACAAATCAAACCCTTTGTATATAGGTCCAATGAAGCACGACACTACATTCAAATCAAATCAACGTAGGCTTAATTACTTCCAGCATACACACACATTGCAAATAAAAAAGGAAATATTGAAAAGATGTGGTAACTGTGTTTCATAGAAGTCGGGGGGTGCCTAACACCTTCCCCCTGCTTAACCAAGCCCCCAAACTTTAAGAATCTCAGTTTTAAGGCCAAGTTTTGACAGCGTCCAGTAATTGGGCCTACTTGCAAAATTAAACAAAACTCGGTTGAGTTGGTACAATAATTTCAAAATATACCAACAGATGACTCTGTAAACCTTTCAAATCGTCGACATGATACATGTTGGCCTTTTCCTAAAAATTTCACCCTTCATAAAACAGATAAGACAAACAAGGGTAGAAAACAACAAAATTTAGGAAGAGGAAGATCTGTCTAAAGAGACGAGATTTTTTTCCCAACGTCGATATATGGCGTACTTTCTAGCGCGGCCCGCGCTTGACTGCTGAATTTCCTTGAAGTTGTTGGAGGACTAGCGCTCCCCGCGCATGGTTTCTCATTGTTCCGGCGTGGTCCGCTGTTGTCCCCGATTAGGCAATGATAAATACGCGTAAGTATACGCGGTCAACAAGTAATAAAAAATAAGTACAGATATCGTTCCCACGGAGAATTAAATAATAAAAGTTCACCAAACCACTAGCCCTTAACCATTTCAGTCTTATTTAAACGAGCGATAAAGTGTGTAAATTAAAACTAGACAAGTAAATAAACTTAAACTAATTAACCCTAGAGTAAAATCAGATAATGAAGATATGAGATCCCAATTTTCCCTAATGATTTATCTAAGTCAATATACTTCCATTTAGGTCAAATTAATCGTCACAATTTGTTAGCCGAGAACACGAAAATGAGATAAGGCCATCTTTCAATGCACCTAATCCATATCATATACTATCCACAAATGATAGAACGTATATGAACACCCACATTATCTAAACCCCTATATGTCTATGTGATTTACAAATAATTAAGGTTTAAGTCCAAGTTCTCATTTGACTACGAGCGGCGCTTCGGTATATGTCTATCCTAAGCACAAATCATACGTCTAACGTCATGTAAACATACAATCACCCGCTACTACGATTAGATCTAAACCCAAATTTCATCTTTCAAGTCCATATAGGTTATCATAGTAATTGGTCGCGAATCAATTAAGCAATGAAAGCACGAATTGTAATAGACAATCACATAACAACCAGTAAGAACAACATGGAAGCATATCAATATAAACTACTCAAAAGGTTCTATTGAAATCTCAAAATAAAGTTTAAGTCATAAGTGACTCAAATATACCATCCACAAGTTCAATACACATCATAAGATTACAAAGAGAGAGCAAGAAAAGTATAAAGGTAGAGAATGCAAATCTGATTGCTCAAGCCCCTTTGTTGAATCTTCAATGAAATACACTCGCTTCAATCTTCAACATCAAACAAAACTCTAGAAACTAACTAATTAAACCTAACTTTAATCTCCTCCTAAGCTAACCTAGACAAGGAAATAAAGAGAAGGGAAGAGAGAACAAGAACTAGGGCTAAGCTCCCAAGAGGGGAGTGTATCTGAAATGTATGAAATGAGCCCCTTTTAAAGCCCCCAAAATCGAGTCTGCCCTTCCTTGCCCACATTCCAATCGTCTAGCTTAAAAAAAATAAGTCAATTAGCAAGTTGGACCGGCATAGCTGCGCAGGGGAATAGAGAAAAGCCGGCGCAACTGCGCAGCAGGGAAATTAGGCCAAGCTTCCTGGCGCAGCTGCGCAGCCCTAAGGCATGAAGTCGGCGCAGCTACGCCGTGCACTAGATGTTCATTTTTTGCTTCTTCCTGCTGCTGCACTTTTCTGATTCGTTCCAATGCTTGATTCCAGCCTCCTGCCAATCACCCATTGCTAGTGTTTCTTGCTCCCTTTTTGTCTTGTTCATCATCATGCCAGAAGCCTATTTCTGCTTTTTGTCCCATTTTAGCATTCTTTCATCCTTTTAAGCTCAATGCACACCATGAGGAGTTCCAAACATAAAATCTACAAAAGAAAGTAATAATGCATGAAAAACATAAAACTACTTGAGTTTAAGCGATAAAACAAACGAGATAATATCTGAATAAGTAGCCATAAAAACCACTTATCAAATACCCCCAAACTTAAATGTGCTTTCCCTCAAGTAACTAAAACAAAATAAAACACAGATGCAATGCAGTATCTACAATGAATGCAACCTACCCTATCATCCATGCAAATCCATGTCTCAGTCAGAATTGATATTCAAATGAAATACCTCAAAAAAATCACAGGCTAATCAAACCGATAAGCTACTCAAGACAAGATCATAAGGCATATCCTTGCGAATCCAAACCTGTCAGCACTGATGTAGTGTGTGTGTGTGCCTAGCAACCATTAAACATGTTTTTGAACAAATATATCATATACTATGCTTCTTAGGAGAAAAATAAGTTTTAATTCAAGAAAAACAGTAAATCAGATATGTTCTAACTAAGACCATGCATTACTTAAGCTAAGAGTCAACAGGGGGTTTATTATACTTTTTATTTACTCACGAGTGCATTTTTGCACTTTCCCGTGTACATAATTGACTGTGCAATGCCTTGTCCTCTTAGGCTTTTCCATGATACCCGTGTAGCGAGCTTTCGACCAACGACTCCCAGACCGTGAGGCCTTAGGGCGCTGAGTGTAGAGACACCCCTAGGGCTTACTTGCTCGACTATCAAAGGCCACAGAACTCGATGTAGCCGACGTGTTTATTCTATTTTTCTCCTTTTTCTTTTTCTTTTCATTTTTCTCTTGGAGAGTGCGTCTTACGCTCCATCTCCCCAAATAGCATGCATACCCCCTGTTTTCCCTAAACTTAAGCTTTTAACAGTTTTAGTTATTATTATTTGATTACTGAAATTCTTTCATTAAAACGCAGATTTTCCACCAGAAGACAAGTATGTGAAAATTTAAACTATGCATGTCATAGTAGTCACTGTAACGTGCTAACCGGTTACACAGTATCTGACAGATAAGGATTTACATATTTGATATTATAATTAAGCTTAAGTCTTGAATTAGTTCAAAAATCAATTAATCTTAGTTTCCTTCATAGGCCAAATAAATAACAAACCAACTGAAACTGGATTCCTGCAATATGTCCTAACACAATTGACTAAAACAAAAACAAAAACTTTGAAAATTTTGACAAAAGACGTCCTACATACACTATATAAACTAAATAAAATGTAATATGATATGAATTAAACTATATGCAAAATAAACCCTAATATCCCCAAACTTAAAGTGTTCAATGTCCTCATTGAAGGTAAAAGGTAAAAAGGAAACTCCCCTAGTCGGACTCGTCGCCACCCTCCTCCTCAGTCTGCTCTAGTGGTGTGTCTGGAGGAGGGTACTGGCTGCCTGTACCAAAAGTTGGGAACTCAGCATGCACGCCCAACATCCTAAATGCCCGAGATAGAGCCTGGGAGAACTCGAATGTATAGGTCTGGAAGTCTGTGTATGTAGTGTCTATTCGTCTCCTCAACTGCCTGATCTCCCTCTATTGATTAGTGAACTCTGCGGGAGTGGCCCTGCTGCTTGCTGAGCCTGCACTGGGTCTCTTTCTGCTTCATCCTCATCCTCATCAGAATCTCCAGCAATGAATCCCAGTCCTCTAGGGTGAGACTCCGCACCCTCCCAAATAGTGTACTACTAGATGGCTGTGTGATTTATATTGCGCATCGGGCGCTGCAGCTCTTCATTGTCCCAGACCACACCAGCAGCTAGACATAGTCGTGCAATAACCGAGGCATCCCTCCTGAGGTGCTCCCCCTCATAAACCTCAGTATAGACTGATTTAGAATGTGTCCTATGTCAATCCTTTTATTTTTGATGATGTCATAGAGTAGGATAGCTCTCTCAGTGGTGACATCCGCATGATGGCTTGTCGGGAGTATGCTCGCGCAAATAAAACTGTACCAAGCCTTAACATATCGACTCAAGGCAGTCAGAGGGAAGCTAATTTTTCTGCCCGTGTCGGAGTAAGTTGTCCACTTTGTGCCTGACTTGCACATTTCCTTTATCAGCTTATCCAGGTCAGTCCCCATAAGCTGCTGGGACTCTGCCCAATTTGACGGGCCAAAAGGAATAGTGTCCACTTTGAAGATTTCATTTATAGCTTGCTTTGTGTAAGGCACTTGCTTCCCCCGCATGTACGATATCCCATTTTGTGTCTCATGTGCATTGGCATAGAATTCTTTTACAAGGGGGATAGGGGCTGACAGTGGTGTGGCCACAACTAGCGCCCAGCCATGCTCTGTAATCTGCTTCTTCATAAGCCCATCATTATTGCCTGGTTTCAATCCTCTTTCCTTCACACAAGTCTTTTTATCTAGCACGTGCACATAGTTGCGTTGAGCTATCACGTCAATAAATCTGAAAGCGTCCAAGGTCTGGCTGGCACTACCTTCACCGTGCTCACTGGTGAGAGGAGGAGAAAGAGGGGATGGAGTTCGAATTCTCTTAGGCATAATGGAAGATTGTGAGAATTCTAAAATCTGAATTAAGCAGCTGTACTGAATGCTATCCTAAAGCTGATCAAATAATAGGAATGCACCCTAACCGCCTTTTATGCTATGTGCAATTTCAGTGAACAAATGAAATCCCAACTCTAAGAAATCTGCTCAAACTCTGTCAAAAAGAATGCCCCCAACTTCTGGAAATTGTTCTGTCCCCACTGTGTATGGACCTTGAACAAGTGCACCCAACCCCTTGCAGCCACCAAATGTGCTCTCAGATTCTCTTAGACTTCGTATCAAACACTTGCAGAGCACTTAAATGAAAATCAAAATTTGATACTGCCTTTTCAATTATATGCTTGAGATGAATGGAAATTGAGATGGTCAGCACACACCTTTCCCTCTCTGGAGCTCTTGCAAACCCTTACCGTGTTCCCCCTTGATTTGAACAAATGAATCGATTCCTTGTATGCTCCGATTGCAGAGAACGAAAGAAGGTCAGTTAGGGCTTTGATAAAGATGGAGAATGAGAGTGAAAAGAATGAAGAGATGAAGAGATGAAGAGATGAAGAGATGGGGGGAAATTAGGTTTTGATTAGGAGAAGTGAGGGAGAGCTATAGAACGAAGGTGAGGAGTTGTATGTATGGACTTGGCTTTTGGTTCGAGAGAGAAAGAGAATGGACGCTGCCGAGAATTAATAAAGTTGGGAAAGAATAAGTGTGACGCCCCCAGAATAGGTCCAGTCAACCCAACCCATTCTGAGTCGCCAAATACATGGTACAGAATTCAAATACAAACTTTATATCATACGGTCGTGCAAAATACGACCACACAACTGTGAGTGTCAATACAAACATGTAGAAAATATTAATATTCAAACTAAGTCCTCATTACAATTATTATCACACTATTTATCAGAAATAGTGAGGACTACTACTGCTCTAACTCGGACCATCACTCTGTCCCCCGACTAGTCCCTGCGACATTCTCATTTCCTGAAGAGGACAACAGATGAAAAGGGTGAGCTCAACTAGCTCAGTAAAGAATATTATGACTAAGATAATGGAAAATAAATTATCGTTAGTCTTCAACAATTCAGATAAAATATAATGGACAACCAACTTTAGATCAATATTCGCAGCGAAAATAACAATTCATTAGAAGAGTTAAGTAGAGAATGAAGTCTACTATCTTTTATGATTTAAAAGTCCATCATCAATATTTTATCCCTGTAACATCAATCAATATATATCTCAAATCAAATATTCATCTTTGCACTACAGGCCAAAGATATTCATTTGTATCATCAGAGGTCATGTTCATCTCAACACCTGCCATCTTTGCACTACAGGCCAAAGATATTCATCAGGTAATCATTCATCTTTGCTCCACAGGCCAAAGATATTCAGTTACATCACCTTTTAGGACTGAGGATGATGAAAAATATTTTAAATAACGAATCTAGTGAAATAAAGGATAAGATTAAGGATTCGTATTTTAGTATTCAAAAATACTTCGTAATAATCAATTGTGGAGCAAAATTGAAGAATAAAGCTCAAAACTTAGATCCAACCAAAGATAGTAACCTTGACAAACAATATAGAAGAAAATTTAATTTTTCCGTGAATAGTGCCGTATACGTGAATAGTGCCGTATACGTGAATAGTAACCCTGACGGAAAAAGTAAGAATTTCATAACAAAATCCATGCCAATATTTTCGTATAATGATATTGAAAAGAATAACATCATTTATGAAAGAAATAGCATCCCTTACCTCAAAAGGATAGTACTTCTGACTGGAATATCGGATATCATATCGAAGGAAACTTGCACTGAATACTAACACTCAAAGTATTGAAATACTCACAAAAATACGCTCGATATTATAGAGAGAGAAAACTTCTGATTCTGGTGTGATTTTGAATTCTAACCTAAGCACCCTATTTATAGGAAAAGCTTAGGATGCCAAATGAGACAAAAATAATAAAATATTATTATTTTCAAAAAATTTCCGCCGCCTGGCGGCTATTTTTTTTAACAAAAGTGGGGCCCACCCATTAAAAAAAATATTTATTTTCTGAAATTTCAATAATTCATAACAAATAGCCCCTTTGTCAGAAAAATACAAATTCCATGTCCTTCTATAGGAAATTTAATTCTCTACAACTTTGTAGAAGGAAGTTTTTCCAAATTCCAAACATAAATTATCCGAAATCCATAAACAGATGATTTCTCATACCAAAATACTGATAAAAACACATCAGCACTAATTCCTTCTTTAATATTCACAAAATAAATATTTCCTTATCATATAAATCAATAATTAATTATTCACAAATAATATTACAGAACTACAATATTGACAACCAGGTCGTTCCCAGGAAAGATGGGGCCTTCCGATAAGGATTTCTCCTTGCTGGTGTGCAATTAAATAACCCCTCCTAGACAGAACTTTCTTAGACATTGTCAATAATGCTATCTAATAATATTATTCAAATAATATGAATTATTGAGTTGATAATGTGAAATACTGTGCAGTGACAATTATTGAATCAATCATATAAAATAGCAACGTAGCAATTATTGAGTCAATAAAATATCAATGTAACAATTATTGAGTCAATAATATAAAATATCAACGTAGCAATTATTGAGTCAATAATATAAAATATTGAACAATAATTACTGTAACAATAATTGAGTAAGTGCCTTCTCACGTAAGACTCAATAATTCGAAATACTATGCAATACCGTGTGCTATTGTGCAACACCGCGTATCACTGTATTTTAACCACCGGGTATTTCAACAGTACTAACGGTAACAACTACGCCGTTATTTATAAAAAAGTTATTTTTGTCGCTTTCTATATCCGACAGTTATTCCGTTGTGGGGTACACAAATAGCTGCGCCGTCGTACGAATATTTTCCGACAACAAGAATATTCCACGACCAAACGAATATTCCCCGACAACCAGAATATTTTATAACCACTTGCTCATTTTAAAATATTTTCACATTTCACCCTTAACTTTCATATTTATCAAATCAACACCTTACTATATCGAAATAATATATAAAGAAAATTAAATCTTTATTCATAAAAGTTGGGGTCTTATAATAAGGGGTGGGCCGGTTATATTTTAAAATTCAGCAGAGTCTGGCCATTTTTGTAAGAACCCGAATTTTCAGATATTATTAAATAAGGATTTAATAAATAAAATTCTTAAACTGTTAGATGGGTTCGAATAAGAGTACATATATGTGATATGAGGTATGTGGTATTATATTACATAGGGTAATATGGACTATATAATATGTGTTTTTCTGATTTATAAATATATTATTAATATATATTTGTTATTTATTTTGGAGACGATTCAATTGAGGTAAAGGAAGTGGATAAGATTTTCTATCGATATTAAATAATTTATAGAATTATTTTATCATAGTAAATTGGTGACATTAAATATCCTTAATGTATAATCATTATATTCTTGTGTATGTGTATTAATAACTAGTATGTTTATAATATAGGTTATTAATAGCACTTAAGCTATCCGTGAATAGGTTTGGATAGTGAAGCATGAGTTAGTTAAGGAATTAACTAATAAGAATAAATATTAATTAATTTAAGTTGGGAGTTATATTATGGAATAATAATGAGAGTATTGAACCTTAATTAACTATGATGATGTAGTACAATATTTAATTTACTTAAGTAAAGGAGTGAATTAATATGTGTGTTGAATATGTAATTATAGTTGATACTTTTTATATATATTACTTAGAGTGGTAATATGTGAGAAAGTTTGACGTGCGAATAGCGTTAATAAAAATATATACGTTATTAAAGAGAAATAGAAATCATTATATCTTTAAATGAATAATTGAAGAAATTGTTTTGGGAATAATTTATAGAAAAGAAGAGAACTAATTATTATATAAAGGGTATTAAAATAATTTTTAATATTGAATTATTTTAATAAAAGGAGGAAATGTTATTTTTGAATAATAATATTACCTTATATATTTTTGTATGAAGTGTGATTGGTTAATATAGTAAATATATTAAAATGTATTTGCTATATGTAAATAAATTGATGGAAATAATTTATTTTAATAGAAAATAAACTTACTATCTATTTTCTATATATAATATATGTACATGTGTAGTACATGTAATTATTCAATATTATATTATAATATCTTGAGTTAATAAATAAAGTATTTTCTAATAATGAATGTGCTTATTTGGAGAAAACATAATATTTTATGATATGGCTAAATACATAATTTTAAATGTATTTTCAAGAGATTTTAATTAATGAAAGGAAACTAAGTTATTTTAATATATCAAATAACTTAAGTTATTATTTGATCATGAATATTATTATTTGAATAATTAATAGAGTATATATTAATTATTATATGCGTAAAGGTTATACTTATAATTAATTGAGGTAGCTTGACATTAAAATGCATGTGTCACACAAACGTTATATTAAGTGTGGTGGTAGTAATAATAAGCTTAAGATTGAGCTTGTGAGATATGCCTTGTGTGGCACGATAATAGATTCGATGATGAATTATTTAATTCAAGGATGGATGAATTATTAATTAAACAATTAGTCTATATTAATTGTTAATTGTTATTATATAGATTTATTATTATGGCTAGTGATAGTATAATAATAAAAAAATTAATTATAAATATAATCGGAATTGTATTGATGAAGAATGAGATATATTGTCTTATAATCGTTATGGGCAATATACTATTATCAAGTAATTATTTGATAATATGTTGATTAATGAATAAATGAATTATAAGATTTATATTAATCAATTGTTATAGAGATTAATAATTGATTTACGAGGAAGGAATTAATTGATATTATTATTAATTAATTGATAAGATAAGTAATTTATTAATTTCTATATGCAACCATGCGATATTAAAAGTATAACGTATGATAGTTAACTATATGTTATACGAAGTGAAAAGTGCGACGTGAATGTATTATATATATAAACTATATAGTAAAATTGATTTCATTATGTGAGTTACATAATAGTAAGTGTTTATGTAACATGATGTGTATGGGCAGACCTTGTTGTATACCTTATTATTATATAGTAATATCAATAACAATTGATAATTGATAATAATTTCAATAGTTATTATAATAGAAATAATAACCATTGTGATAATGAATAAAAATGATACATAATTGATATATGTAATTGGTATTAAGGAAAATGTACATGAATTATATGGATGTACCCTTGTTTGTTACGTTGTATTTATAAGGGACATTGCGACTTAAAAATATACTATGTGTACATATATTATATAACCAAAGTATATATATTATGTGTATGGATGTATCACTCAAGTGTTATATTACACTTTGCAAGTTGCTGAGTTCCTTGGTCTTGTCCCTAAATGAGAGTCCCTTCAAGTGAGAAGCTAGCCTACTCTAGTTCCTTCTCAATTTCAGCAATTTCTAGCAATTGGTCATGGGGGAGTGGAGATAATGATGAATCCACCAACTCCTCACCAACTATTTGTTAACCATTAGATTCTTGCTATTTTTGTTAGTTTGATTTGGCAAGCAAAGCTATGAACTGAGTATTGGTTTGCCTATAAATTAGCTCTTCTCCTTCTATATTACACTTGCTGAGAATTTTATTGCTAAGAAATTTATAAAGAGTAAGTATACTGTTAGTGTGAAGGAGATTAAGAAATTTCTTTAGCAACTCAAGTGTTTTGCAGAGGTATAACATATGCATTCATTCTCTGTAAATTTTCTATGTTCTTGATTCTTTGATTAACCATGAATTGGACGTTAAGTTAATTAAAGAATGTTATTAGTTGTTATGATAGCTTATAAACGTGTTAGAACTATTACGTAGCATGTTTAAATTCGAATTGTTGAAGAAATTCTGAAGTTGGGTTCATTAAGCTGCCGATCAGGAAGCAGTCACTGGCTTGGCCGGACACCGGCGCAACTGCGCCGGGTTTATACCTGGTACCTGCGCAGCTGAGCAGGGTCCTGGGACTTATTTTATTTTTCTGATATAAAACCTGCTATGTGCTATTATATGGTATCTCATTGGCAAGCTTGAGAACATGATTTGACTTATAGATATTAGTGCAATGACAAGATACAAGTATGCATAATCATGGTGGTATACTCTAATGATGAAAGAATTTAAAGTTTACAAAATGAACTTAAACTTGTTAAAGTAAACTTTGACACATACGTAATATGTGTGTTCTGATAATTGTAGCTTGGGTAAATGACTTAAACAAGCATGCTAGAAGGTTTAACATGCCTATATGAGTATATTAACATGACATGCACTCGCATTGCTATGATTGCATGCATGATTCGTAAAGGTTTATAATTTCCAAAAGTAAACGTAAAGTTTTGTAAACAAAAATGACTTATAAGAACCATGTCGACATTTTGATTTTTCAAGCATGATTATATTATTTAGGAATGCATGAGAAGCGTATTAACTTACGAATATATGTTTCATAGTATAACATGAGCATGCCGGACCTCGTTAGTAAACAATTCTAACGAAAATGTTAGTTTCAAAGGTGAACCTTGGCACATAAATGTCATGAATACATTCTAATTTTGCGAGCATATTTAGATGACTTAGAAATGCGTGTCGAACATGTTAACACATGAATCTAGATAGCATGGACGTATTAGACCCTATTAGGGAGGTTTATTAGTGAAAGTATACGTTTTGCACGTAAGTCTTGACATGTATATTGAGAATTCTGATATTTGTAAACATGTTTGATAGTACTCGTAGACTCGATCATGTATCCTATATGTATATATACCATGATTAGGTGTTGTGATTCAAATGAAGCATAAACGAAGCATGTTTTCAAAACAAAACGGTGTTAGTTGCATGAATGTGATATAATTTTTCATGAGTATGCCTAATACAAAGCATATGAATACCCCATGTGTTTAAAAGGTGAGCATGTTAGACTTTATGACTTTATAGCCTTGAATGGACTTAAGTTTTTACGGATATTAACTTAGAACCTATATCATGTAAATTAAACGTGAAAAGGTTAAACGAGCATGAAAGTATCCTTTCATGTGTATACGTGCTATGTAATAACATATGTTGATACTTGAATCCGACTTCGAAGGTTAATAGGGTATATTTGCTTTGTTATGGCCTTATGTGTTAATAATGATATATGAGAATGATTAACTCAAAAGATGGACTACACTAGCTATATATAAATAGATTAGTGGTAGACGGGCATGTGTATGTAGAGAATGGTAGTAAGTACGTATGGTTAAAGTATACTTATACGTATATAGTTATTCTAAGAATACGATAAGAAAGTGAGACGAAGGTTCTAAGAACCAAGTTAGACAACAATGTAACCTTTATTATTACATTGAGAATGTGTGGATACATATATCTAATGAGTGTGATCTCTGTGGTTAATATAACTGTGTAGGATTACACGAAGTGCAGATATTCCTAAGCAGTTAAGTCGTAGTTGTTAAACTATGAATCAGGCAAGTCTTTCAGTTCCCATTTGATATATGAATTCAATAACTGTTAGTTGAATTATATTATGCTATGATGATGTGAACTTATATATGAACTGTATATGAGATTTGTATGAGATTGAAAGTTGATATTTGATGATATGCTTGTTATGTGAGAAGTAACATGCTTAGTAAATATAAATTGATTATAAATGCATGAACTGAGTATGATGTTATATGCTATGTGATGCATGAAAACTGTTAGAATTGCTGAGCTGTCGAGCTCACTCTTGCAAATAACCACTTTTGCAGGTTAAGGACTCACGGTAAAGTTATGTGTTACTTGATTGATAAAGTTCAATAGTATCGCAAGGAGATTATTATTTTGTTGAAGTTATTGTTTTGAACCATTGTTAAAGTTCTAGGAGATGTACATGATAGTGGTTACAACGATTGCTACATGTTGTGTTGTATAGATGTATTAGTAATATATAGAGGATATCGAGTTGAGATGTAAAAATTTATACAGTAATTCGAATTAAGTGAATCATAATATAGTTTGATTCAAGGATATGCAATTGATTCAAGGTTATTAAATCAATAAAAGATTATTTTCAAAGAGGATTGAAAAAGTTTAAATTATTTCGTATTTTTATAACATCGAATATGATGTAAGACAGGAATGGTAAATGACCAAGATCGGAACTCATTTAAGTTCGGGGTCATTATAGAGATCCTGGAAATGGAAAGAATTTATATTCTAAATTGTAATAAAGCGAAGTTTTATTCTTTAAGTTATGGATAAAAGATGTAATAGTTTGACGATAGTAGTATCATGACTGCACCGGATCCGAGGTTCGAAGGAACCCGGATTTGGGGGCGTCACAATTTTGCCCGGCGCAGCTACGTAGGGTGTTAGTACAGTTGTGGCACAGCTTGCGATCCTCAGCTTCTGGTCTGGATATCGGGGCGCTGCTCGGATGGTCAGGCTTGTATTAGCGCGGCCGCGCCAATACTCATGGACCTGCTCTCTGCAGCTATTCAAATGCTTTTAACCATAGACTTGGCTACCTCTTGTATGGAATCTAAAAAAGGCATTCAAAAATATTAAATCACTAGATTACCAAAAATTTATTATGAACTATTTACAACGATGCGAAAAATTATCATAAAGGGAGAAATGTAAACTGTTAAGTCCCAAAAATTCCTATATGTACGTAAATGCAACCTACTAGTGCATCAAAATTATGTTCAATAACGTCTAAGTCCCAAAAATATATGCACCACTGCCTTAGCACAAAAATGAAGGCACTGAGCTCCTACTCCAAGATTCTTCAAAAATTTTCAACTAAAAATTAAACTATTAAGAGTTAAATGGGGGGGGGGGGGGGAATGGAGATAAACAAGTAGAGAGAAGAGAGAAATGATGGGGTGCCTCCCATCGAGCGCTCAGTTTATAGTCCGTTAGCTAGACTTTTTCTGAGGTCGCTATCCGATTCCCCGACGATATTTGAGAAACCCTCCATTCATTAGTACTGCAGTGTATATTTGGAGGTTCCCCTTCTCGAGAGGCTTCGAATTTAAGTCGCCTAGCACATGATGTGTATACGAATTCCCCATTTTAAAGTTCGGGGAGCTAGGCACTTCTTCTGTTGTGTTTGTAAAGTGATCGGGGCATTAAGGCATAGACCACACAACGGGCTCTTCTTCAATTCTCTCTTCTTCGTACCACCATGGCTTCAAGGATGAGTCACTATCATAAAGATAATTTCCTGCAACGTGACTACAAAGGGGACACGGATGTGCAAACTTCACTGGATTGTTCAACTTCGGCGGAGAAGGCTCTTGGGGTGTTATAACAGTCGGTTCACATATATAATTTTTCACGTCCCCAATTGTCTCCTCGATGTCTCCTTCTTTCAGTTCATCCGGCTGCATGTGCACTTCGGGCTCTCCATCATTGTCAGTGTCCAAGTCATAGCACCCAATATTCTGAGGGCCTTTGCTCACGGCTTTCACTACTTGAGATAATTGATTCTGAAGATTCTGAGTCTTTATCCCTTGCTCAATCAATTCCTCTTTCATTAAGGCCATGCTAATTTGATCTGCCTATTTTTGAAGATTCTCAATCGATTGTGCTTGCTCAATTAAGGTCTCCTTCACTGATGTTATGCCACCTCCTTCCTCCAAGCTTGCCTTTTCTGTGTCACCCTCAAAATCCATAAATTGAGGCTCATGCGTTGGAGTCTGGAATGTGCATTCTGGCGCGTATACTGGATTTGGATCCCAGTATTGGTCTTGATAATAGCTCCCTGAGGCCTCTGGGTGATACCCCACATCTTGATGAAAATCGGGATCCTCATTGTGGTTGAAGTATTCACCCCCAAACTGGTCTTGTCCAAAACTGATGGGGTCCTGATGGCTCATATAGCTTCCAGCACCATAGTTATAAGTAACTGCCGTCTCTCAACTCTGTTGGGCTGTAACGGTGTCCAACTTCCTTGAGAGAACCTCTAGCTGTGCTGATAATGTAGCGATTGGGTCGCGGCCATCATGCCCTATTTCCCTTGGTTGTTCTTGCCTTATGTAAAACCATGGATAAGCGTTGAGATCTATTGTTCCTGAAATGAGAATATAGGAAGAGAATTAAAACAAAAATAAAATGTTTAAATTAAGACTAATTTGATTGAAACCAATGATGGCAAACAGTTATCGAATTAAATCCCCGGCAACGACGCCAAAAACTTGTTGTCCCCGATTAGGTAATGACAAATACGCGTAAGTATACGTGGTCAACAAGTAATAAAAAGTAAGTATAGATATCGTTCCCACGGAGAATTAAATAATAAAAGTTCTCCAAACCACTAGCCCTTAACCATTTCAGTCTTATTTAAACGAGCGATAAAGTGTGTAAATTAAAACTAGACAAGTAAATAAACTTAAACTAATTAACCCTAGAGTAAAATCAGATAATGAAGATATGAGATCCCAATTTCCCCTAATGATTCATCTAAGTCAACATACTTCCATTTAGGTCAAATTAATCGTCATAGTTTGTTAGCCGAGAACACGAAAGTGAGATAAGGCCATCTTTCAATGCACCTAATCCATATCACATACAATCCAAAAATAATAGAACGTATATGAACACCCACATTATCTAAACCCCTATATATCTATGTGATTTATAAATAATTAGGGTTTAAGTCCAAGTTCTCATTTGACTACGAGCGGCGCTTTGGTATATGTCTATCCTAAACACAAATCATACGTCTAACGTTATGTAAACATACAATCACCTGCTACTATGATTAGATCTAAACCCACATTTCGTCTTTCAAGTGCATATAGGTTATCACAGTAATTGGTCGCGAATCAATTAAGCAATGAAAGCACGAATCGTAATAGACAATCACATAACAATCAGTAAGAACAACATAGAAGCATATCAATATAAACTACTCAAAAGGTTCCATTGAAATCTCAAAATAAAGTTTAAGTCATAAGTGACTCAAATATACCATCCACAAGTTCAATACACATCATAAAATTATAAAGAGAGCAAGAAAAGTATAAAGGTAGAGAATGCAAATCTGATTGCTCAAGCCCCTTTGTTAAATCTTCAATGAAATACACTTGCTTCAATCTTCAACATCAAACAAAAATCTAGAAACTAACTAATTAAACCTAACTTTAATCTCCTCCTAAGCTAACCTAGACAAGGAAATAAAGAGAAGGGAAGAGAGAACAAGAACTAGGGCTAAGCTCCCAAGAGGGGAGTGTATCTGAAATGTATGAAATGAGCCCTTTTTAAAGCCTCCAAAATTGAGTATGCCCTTCCTTGCCCACATTCCAATCAGCAAGCTTTAAAAAAATAAGTCAATCAGCAAGTTGGACCGGCGCAGCTGCGCATGGGAATAGAGCAAAGCCGGCGCAGCTGCGCAGTAGGGAAATCAGGCCAAGCTTCCTGGCTCAGCTGCGCAGCCCAATGGCATGAAGCCGGCACAGCTACGCCGTGCACCAGATGTTCATTTTCTGCTTCTTTCTGCTGCTGCACTTTTCTGATTCATTCCAATTCTTGATTCCAGCCTCCTGCCAATCACCCATTGCTAGTGCTTCTTGCTCCCTTTTTATCTTGTTCATCATCATGCCAGAAGCCTATTTCTGCTTTTTGTCCCATTTTAGCATTCTTTCATCCTTTTAAGCTCATTGCACACCATGAGGAGTTCCAAACATAAAATCTACAAAAGAAAGTAAAAATGCATGAAAAACATAAAACTACTTGAGTTTAAGCAATAAAACAAATGAGATAATATCTGAATAAGTGGTCATAAAAACCACTTATCATCCGCGCCCATCTGCCTCCTTTGCTCGTTATGCTCCCTTAACTAGACTTCCTACAGCATATGCAATAAAAGTTTTAGTAACCTAGGAAATTAACTAAAAGAAAATCTATTATTGAACTAAATGAGATTAAATAACAACTAATGAAGGGTTTAGAAATTGGGTTGCCTCCTACACAGCGCTTGGTTTAACGTCGTCAGCCCGACTTGGTTTCTTGGCTTATCTTTGTTCGTCGAGCGTGATCGAGGTGTTTTGGCGATCCAATTCCCCTCCTAAGTAGTGTTTCAGTCTTTGTCCATTTGCTTTGAATGTTTGTTGGGTATGTGGATCTTGAACCTTGATGGCTCCATACAGGAAAACTTTTGTAATTGTGAATGAACCAGACCATTGCGATTTCAGCTTGCCCAGGAAGAGTTTTAATCGGGAATTAAATAGTAGCACAGATTGACCTGGTTCAAAGGACCATTGGACAATTCGCTTATCGTGCCATCTCTTAGTCTTTTCCTTATAAAGCTTTGCTGTTCTCATACGCTTGCACTCGAAATTTATCCAACTCATTTAGCTGCAGGAGTTTATTCTCACTGGCTGCCTCGAGATCAAGATTCAGTTTCTTTATTGCCCAATAAGCCTTGTGTTCTAGTTCAACCGGTAAGTGACAAGCTTTACCGATGTGACAACCCGAGAATTTAGACAATTTATTAAAATCTTAAATGATTAAATTAAGGTTAAATAATAGACCTAGACAGAAAATAAGTGTATAGATTTGATATTTTTGTGAAGGATTTTGGTGAATTTAAATTTTTTAAGAAGAACCTATAAGGTTTACTATTTGAATAAGAATAAAGAAATATAACCTAATATATATGTTAGGTAGAGTAATTAAATACTCTAAGAGATTTATTTTGTATATCTTAAATAATTGATGTTATAACTTAAGTAAAGCAAGTATAACTGGGTTATGAAACTAAAGATACATGAGTATGAATTTAAATTACAAAGAAGGGAAATGGAAACCCTAACTAAATGATTAGGTTGAGATAAAATTAGAGAGTATGGAACTAAGTTGATTTTATGGCCCAAAGAATTAAATTTGTAGCACAATTATTTATTTAAGCATTGGACTTGTAGCTAATTTGAATTAATAGCAATTAAGTTATTAATTTAGCCCATTATAACATGTATAAGACAAGTATGGTGATGGCCCAATTTATTTATGGTGGAAGCCCAAGTGCATTTTGTTACTAAGTAAATAATTAAAATTAACAAGCCCAAAAGAATTAAAATGAGAGCCCAAGCTAGGCCCATTTGAGAAAGGATATCATAGTTATTTAAATAAGCATTACATAAAACCAATTAATGGGAGAAATGAGGCCATGTGGCCGGATGTGCTAGGAAGGAATAAGGGAGGCAGTGTAATGATTAAAGTTACTTTAGTGGTTGAACCACTTTGTGTAGGTGTCATTCACTTAAAGGAAGACTCACTTTTATTGTTGCTTGTAAGAAACCACTAACTTGTTGGGAGAGAGAAAGAGTAAGAGATGTGGAGAAAATGTTAGATATACATTATATCTATACACCTTTTTCTAATAAACAAATCTAAGTATATTATTTGTTTTATTTCATTTCATTTCCTAAGAAAGGGAAAGAAAGAACAAAAGAGAAACAAAGAAAGAGAGAGGGTAGGGTTCGGCCACAAGAGAGAAGAGAGAGAGAGGGTGTAATACCCGAGAATTTCCATATATTATTAAATAAATATATTAATGGAAATGAGAATTTATTTGAATATAAATGATTTTGTGTTATGAGATGAATTAATTCAATTATATATAATTGAATAATTATAATAATTGAGAAATTGGTGGAGTTTGTGATAAACTCGTTGATTGCCTTGTGTGGCATAGTGGCGTAATATAAGAATGATTATATTAATTTAAGCGAACAATTAATCTATATTAATTGTTAATCGAAGAATATTAATTAACTGTTATAAAATACTAATGAGGATTGATTAATAATATGTAATTATTATTATTGCAAGAAATATAATAATAATAAACCACTTGTTTATAATTGTGCTGAGATTCATACTTGTTAATGTGATAATGAATCCTATGATTATTAATTAGGTGTTATTAATAATCGATGAGGAATGGATTAATTAATATTATTGTTAATTAATTGATAAGATAAATAATTTATTTATTTGACATTATGAATAATAAAACAAATAAGTAAGTTATTAATATAATAAGATTATATTGATTGATGTAGGATATGTGTATATTATTAATTAATATTCAATTTATAAGATGAGAAATTATATGTGCAAGCATGCGAATTAAATGTATAGTAACTATATGTTATGAATGCATGATAATACTGATGTGACAATAAACATGTGGGAATACACTGTATAATATATCATGAACATATTGTAAACTATTAATTTTAATAAAGTGAGACACCATGAATATATGGTGAACAATTTAATAATACATGAGATAATGTAATGTGATAACATCCGATTAAATTATACCAGTATGATAAAAATGTACATGAATTATATGTGCACAATTCACACTTATTACATTATGTGAATCCATGTTAGTATCATTAGAATTACATTGTAACTATAATTGTGGCCTAATTATATAGTATATATACATGTAACATATTTTGGCATAAATGTTGTGTATATACAAATTATAGAATGCTGACATATGGCCTTGTCCCAATATAATAGACACTCTCCTTCTCCTTCACGTGTATGGCAAAAAGGCTAAGGCCTATTCTCCCCATTCTTCTCCCAAGCTTAGCTAGCAATAATTATATGAGGAGTGGCTCTAATGATGGCTTTCAACAACTAAATACCAACTCTCCCATACCCACCATGCAATCCTCTCTTCCGTTAGTTCAAAATGATGAGCAAAGCTATGGACTGAATAATGGATTCTCTATAAATAAGCTCTCCTCATTCTTCAGTTCTTTTGCTGAGCATTTTGGCTAAGTGAGACTAGAGAGCATATATATATATATATATATCAGTGTTATTGAGATAGCAGCAAGCTTAAATCATTTACAGAGGTATAAATCCTCTTCGTGTCTTCATTGTCATTTTCTGTCAAAATTTCTATTCGTGAATTCTTGATTTCAGTTGGAAGTTATGGTTTTGTGAATTGAGAATAATAATTAGTTGTTTAAAGGACTTATATATGTGATTAGAATTACTATATATGCTTCATTGCTCTTCAATTTCATTTTTGGTATTTCCATTTATGAGATTTCTATAAAAACATCAAATATCGTGAAATTAGTTGGTGTTCATGAAATTGGGAATTGATAATTGCTATTGACTGTTATATAAGCATATATGTATGTGTTAGTAAGTTAAACAAGTCTAATATCTGGGTATGGTATGTTGAAATCGATGAAACGGGAGGTTTTGGGTCGGTTTTCGCTGCCGTCTGAACCGCAGAAAACTGCCTCGACACCGCAGCGCCGCAGCCCGCGCCGCAGCGCCACACGCGCCGCAGCGCCGCACGCAGCGCCACTTGCGCCGCAGCGCCAGTAGTGAGCTACTGTGCCGCGCCGCAGCGCCAGCCTCTGTGTTCAGTTTTTTTGTATTCTGCAACAAAACTGTTATGAACTAATTGTTTGATTTTTGTTTAAACAAGCATGGAAGCATGATTAATACATATATATAAACCTAATGAGGCAATGTGAGCATGTTTTAGTATATTAGCATGCATGATTAACCAAACGACATATAGTTTGAAAACGAACTTAAAGTTTCATAAACAACGTTAACATATATGAAGCATGTTTACATACTGACCTTGCAAGCACGTTAGTACCACCTAGAGACACATGAAGTGCATGTTAGCTTATCTATTTTGGTTCCGTAATAAAATATGAACATGTGAACCTAACTAGTGCTCATTCCTAACAAGAATAGAAGTTTGAAGGTGGATATGATCATGTAAATGCTATATAGTCATTTTGATGTTATGAGCATGTTTAGATAACTTTGAAATATATGAATGAAGCCTTAACTTACATATATAGGTTTCATAAGGAAGCATGAACATGATAGACCTTAGTAATGAACTATACTAATAAAGTATAAGCTTTGAACGTGAACGTTGGTATGTTATGACGAGAATTAGAATTTGACATTTATGGACACATGTGATAGTACTCTTAGACTCATTCATGTGTCATGCATATATATATACCATGATTAGTTGCCATGATTAAAGTTTAGCATGAACAAGGCATGTTTTCAAGATAATAACAATGCTAGCTACATATATGCAATACGAGTACTCATGAGCATGACTAATACAAGTTATATGAATATCGTATGTGTTTAAAAGCGACCATGTTAGACCATATGAGTTCGTGTCCTTGAATGGCTTTAAGTATTGACTTAAGAACCTATACCATGTACGATTGGATTTGGAAAAGTTATACAAGCATGAAAGTATCCTTTAAATATGAATACATGCTACGTGATATTATATGATGTTACTTGAACCCGATTTTGACGGTTAACTTAAGGAGATGACGTAACTTGCTAAAATGAAATATATTTAGTATTGATTGTGGTCTTATGTGATATTAATAATATGCAAGCATGTTTGCAAATCGTTGAGATCTTATATAATATGAGAATGCGTTTAAACTCTAAAGAAGGAACGTTAAGGATAGAAATTATATTCTATATAACTGTGTAGCTAGGTAAAACTTAGCTTATGTGTTGATCGTATATTCAAAGAGAAAATGTGAAGTTAAATTATATGACTAATGAATATCATATATATACATAACTGTATTACGATAGGAATTCGAAAGTGTTGAATTGCTTTTCGTGGATAAACTACGCTAAAGGCAAGTTCTCTTACTTACACTCTTTTAAAGTGCAAGTATCCTAACCGACGCATTTACTTTATGCAAGGAAATCTATAATTGTGAAAGTTTCCTAACTTATACTCTTTTACTATGCAAGTATCCTATCTTGTGTATTGCGAACTAGTTTCCTATTTAATCGGTTGAATCGAATTAGCATACTTGAACTCTTATTTCATTAAAGCTATTATTCATGTTGAACTTAGTATTGTTCTTGTATATTGTGAAAGTGTCTATGCCATTTGATTCGGCTGGACTTATGTTATTGAAAAGCAACCCAAACTAATTGATTGGTGCGGGATCTTGTATTTGACTGAGAAGAACAACCTTCTTTGAAGGGAATATATAATTGTCGGAGAACCGACGTGCACACTTAAGTATGGTTGATTGTTATGCATAACAAGGGTACTTTAGGCTGATCACCTGTTGTACCTGTTTTTGTTGGATTTTCAGTTTATTACTGTCAATTCTAGTAGAAGTTCATAGTCCGTAGTGACTACTCAGTATTCAATTATTTGAAATCTTGAATTGACTTATTATTGAATCATATTGATATTATCCTGTCCTTAGCGACTGATATTGAGAACTGTTGATATTCTTGTTGTTCTTGAACTATCAAATCTTGTTATACCCTTTCGAGAATTGAGAATCTTATTACTCACCCTTATTGTATATTACTTGCTGGGCAATTTGTGCTCATTCTTGCTTTCCCTAAAACATTTCAGTTAAGGCAGAGCATGGTGAACCTTCGGGCGTTGATAAGGGCAAGGGCAAAGCTACCAACTAGCTTATGTCTGTTATGTTTTAAATATATTAATATTGTATGAAGATGATGTAGTAAGACTGGATTTGATTATGTTTATGCTTAAGTTAGATTATGTAATAAATCGTTAACTGATATTATTATGTAATCTATTAAGTACTGTAGGTTGCGAGACTTGGGGGAATAATTATAATAAATCATTGTAAATTATTCTAGAATAGATTTTCCGCTGTGATCGTGTGATATTTAATTATTATTATTATTGTGATGTATTACCATGAGCACGTGATGAACCGAATTCGAGAGACCAAGTGGCGGTCCTGGAATTTGGGGGCGTCACAGAGGGTATTTGGTATTCTTTTAGTTTCCTAAATCAATTTTGGGAAGAAGATAGGAATGGAAAAGCAAAGGTATAATTTCTAAGCTTTGATTTAAATTTCTTTTATTGGTTTGATGGAAAAAGGGGCTGATGATTTTGACGTTTAAAACTCTTTAATCTATGTGTTTTCTATAGACTCAAGTATGGATTTAACATATTCAGTGTTAGAAATTTGATCTAAAGTATAAAAGGCAAGCTAGGTTTTTCAAAAGTTAGAAATCTTAATTTTCTTAGCCTTAGTTGTGTTTGATCTTGTGATTGGTGATTTTTTTTTATGAATTGGATCATGGATCATGTTAGATCCATGGGTATATAATGTACTGGTATGTATTTTTGTGATTTATGATAGGTTATGTGGGGTATTAGGTGAGAATATAGAAGTTTTCTTAAAAATCAACAAGTAAGGAAAAATCAAATTTTTAGAAAATACAACATGAAATTCAAACAATCATATCTCTCATTATATTTTGAATTTTTAAGTGTGGTCAATTTTTGGAGATAGATATAGAAGTCTTCTAACTTTTTCAAGTGGAATCACTGAAAAAGGAATTATAAATTTCCGTGTGGACTGTTTTTAGCAAAGGACGCCAAAACTGAAAATAGCCAAAAATTAGGCTGTCCGGGATTTCCAAGGGCAGTTTCATCCACGTATTTAATGAAATAAAATCAGGGCTTTTGGGACATTAAAATATATGTTATAAACTAGCTTGTGTCAAAAAATGAGCTTATTCCGACTTAAATTGATCAAGTTATGACTATTTTAATAATTGCATTTTTTCGACAAAAATCGCTATAACTGGAGTTGTATAACTCCGATGGCCACGAAATTTAAACTGTAAGCTCACGTTAACATGTATAAGATTCCACCAAGAGTTGGAAATTTCTGGAGTTAAGCGTGAGGTAGCTATTTTCTTAAGAAATTAACTAGAAATGGATTTTTGAAAAATACTTAAGGGAGTTGAAAAATTCCAGAAAAATACTTTTTGTGTATGGAATATATGTATATATGATTGGCCAAAGGATAGGAAAATAATATGCTATTTTGGTATTTTCGTGAAAAAGGAATTTCAGCTTCCTGAAATGAATATTTCGGGTTGCTGAAACTGAAAATGTTAAGAAGACAGTTTGGTTTCAACTTGCTGAAATGGAAACTGAAATGTCAAGAATAGAAAACAGATTGATTTCAGTTTACTGAAATGAGGAAGTTGATTTGTTGAAATAGTAAACAGTTTACCAAGTTATAATAATAACTTATAAATGAACGAGTAAGTGTTAAGTCTAAGGTAGTGCAATCGTACCCTTTAATGGTTGATGTATAGTAGCTGGGCTAAATGACTCCTTCATATGGGGAAGGGATCTACGAATTAGTAACCGATCTAACTCACTGTGAAAATAGTGTAGACAAGACGGAAGCTGATTTGTGAGTTGTTTGTGGAAAACCACTTAGTATACTATATTGAAAATTATTAAAGACTCGATGTGTGTTAGGTTTAGATTTGTGTATGTATAGTGTTAAGGTTATCTAATATTTGACTATGCGTTTAAATGTTAGATAGTTTACTTATAAGGTATGTTATGCTAATTGAAAGATCAATCTTATAACTGATAGGTCTTTTCAATAAAGTGATTAAATAAGATTGCGTAGCAGTAATCAACGATACAGGCAAGTTTTCTCTAACTCAAAATTGAGTTATATTTTCAAAGCATGTTCGTGAATAATTATTGTTGATTATTCACATCTATACTGATTATTGATTCGCACTTAGTGCATGTTGCATATGTTCATCAGGTATGAAAGGCTGATCACCTTCGTTACCATAAGGTTCAATTAAAATTGTTCATGGTCCTTGTTGACATTAAACATTATTGATTCAGTCATTCATTTATTGAAACTCTGATTTATATTCTTTCACAATTCTTATATTGTTGAAAGTTTGTCAGCTTATTATTCTTTTTTTCAATCATGATATATCTTCATTTGAACTTAAACTTGCTGGGCAAACTTGTTGCTCACCCTTGCTATATCATGATAAACATTTCAGATTAAAGACGAAACTTTGGACACAGTCAAAGGCAAAGACAAGTTCCAGGATGGAATTATTATACGATTAAAATGGTAATAGTATTGGATACAAATGACATTATATGTTGTGTAGAATATGTGTATTAAGTTAAGGTTTCAGATCTTGGGAATTATGTTGTAAAAGTTATTGTTTAAACAATTTATGTTTATATCTTCCACAATAGTTAGAGAAATGATGTATCGTAACGTACCAGGTCCGAGGTTTGGGGACTCGAATTTGGGGGCATCACAACCGAACACCAATCGGTATGGAGACAAGCCGATTGGAGTTTTGTAAGCCGCTCGATATTCCCATAGTGCTTCATCCAGCTTGCTGGCATAATTTTTTCGTGATGGATTAACAATCTTTTCCAGAATCTGTTTCACTTCCCGGTTGGACACCTCCGCTTGTCCATTTATCTGTGGATGATATATCATGGCAACCTTATATCGAACCCCGTATTTAGCTAAAAGAGCTACAAACAACTTGTTATAGAAATGTGTACCCTCGTCACTGATGATAGCCCTCGGAGTCCCAAATTTGGTGAAGACATTCTTGCAGAGAAAGTTCAGAACTCCCTTGGCATCATTTGTAGGTAGAGCCACTGCTTCCACCCACTTGGAGACGTAATCCACTACAACCAATATGTACTTGTTATTGAAAGATTGATGGGAATGGTCCCATGAAGTTGATGCCCCATACATCAAATAATTCTACTTCCAACATAGTATTTAGTGGCATCTCATGACGACTCGTTATGTTCCCCACTCGTTGGCACCTATCGCATCTTTTGACAAATACATGAGAATCTTTGAACAATGTAGGTCAAAAGAAATCAAATTGTAGTACCTTTGCAGCTGTCCGATCATCGTCGTAGTGTCCGCCATATAACGAAGTGTGGCAGTGTTGCAATATTCCCTCAACTTCTGTTTCGGCCACACATCTCCGTATCATCTGATCGGCACATTGTTTAAATAGGAAGGGATCATCCCATATGTACTGCTTAACTTCAAACAAGAACCTCTTCTTTTGTTGAAAATAAAGTCAAATGGCACAATCCCGCTTACGATATAATTCATGAAATCTGCATACCAAGGGGTCTCTGTTGCCACCAAAAATAGTTGTTCATCCGAAAAAGATTCATTAATCATGGTTTTCTCAGTTTCTTGCTATTGTTCATTCTCCAACCTTGATAAGTGATCGACTACTTGATTCTCTGTCCCTTTTCTATCCTGAATCTCTAGATCAAATTCTTGAAGTAGTAAGACCCAACGAATGGGTCTTGGTTTGGCATCCTTCTTTGAGATGAGATATTTTATTGCTAAATGATCTGTGAATACCACCACCTTCGTTCCAATCAAATAAGCTCAAAACTTGTCGAATACAAACACCACGACGAGGAGCTCTTTTTCAGTTATTGTGTAGTTTACCTGTGCATCATTCAGCGTTTTGCTTGCATAATAAATTGCATAGAAGAACTTATACTTTCTTTTCTCTAATACAGCTCCCAAGACATAATTGCTAGCGTCGTACATTAATTCAAAGGGAAGAGTTCAATCTGGTGCAATAATTATCGGTGCGGTAACCAACTTCTCTTTCAACAATTCAAATTCCCTTAGACAATAAGAATTGAACTTTTACGACACATCTTTCTCGAGTAAAGCACACAATGGTTTAGTTATCTTGGAGAAATCTTTGATAAAACGTCGGTAGAACCCTGCATGGCCCAAAAAACTACGGATCCCTTTTACAAAAGTTGTAGGGGGTAAATGCTCAATTGTTGCAATTTTTGCTCGATCTACCTCTAAGCCCTCTGCTGAAACCCGATGGCCTAATATAATCCCTTCTCGTACCATGAAGTGACATTTTTCCCAGTTAAGAATCAAATTAGTGTCCACACACCTCTGAAGTACTAACGTAAGATTTGCTAAGCAAAGATTAAAACTGTCCCCAAATACTGAAAAATCATTCATGAATACCTCTACGTTTTACTCCATCATATATGAAAATATAACCATCATGCATCGTTGGAACGTAGCCGGTGTATTGCATAACCCAAAAGACATCCGACGAAATGCAAATGTTCCGTAAGGGAAAGTGAAAGTAGTCTTTTCTTGATCTTCGGGTGCTATGACAATGTTGTTATAGCCCAAATATCCATCCAATAAACAGTAGAACTGATGCCCTGCAAGCCTATCCAACATCTGGTCAATGAACAGTACGGGGAAGTGATCCATTCGGGCTGCTTTGTTCAATTTCCCGTAATCCATGCATACTCGCCATCCCGTTATTGTCCAAGTTGGAATTAACCCATTGTTCTCATTTGCCACGACTGTCATTCCTTCTTTCTTTGGCACACACTGAACCGGACTAACCCATGAACTATTGGATATTGGGTAAATTATGCCCGCATCAAGCCATTTGATGATTTCTTTCTTTACAACCTCCTTCATAATTGGATTCAATCTGCGCTGCTATTCCACGATCGGTCTGACATCTTCTTCCAATAAAATTTTGTGCATACAAAACGAGGGATTGATTCCCTTAATGTCAGCTATAGTCCACCTAATAGAAGTTTTAAATTCTCGAAGCACTCTCAGTAACTTCTCCTCTTGTGATTCAGTGAGTGGAGCTGAGATGATAACTGGCAGCGTAGAAGATTCTCCTAAGTAGGCATACCTAAGGTGACTCGGTAATTACTTCAACTCTAGGACTGGAGGTTCTTCAATGGATGTCTTTGGTTGTGCCTTCAATTTCTCAGACCTATCTAATTCCTTGAATCGCTTTCTATACGACCTGATTGAAGGAGATGCGTTTAATATGTGCAAATACTCTAAAGAAGCTGGGAAATTTGCTGTATGTGAATTTCCCAAGGCTGTCTCAAGTGGATCCCCAAATATATTACTCGTCATGAACTCATTTACCACGAATTTAACCAAGTCAATTCCAAAATAATCTTTGGTTTCTTTTGGAAACTGCATTGCCTTGAGCACATTGAATGTCACCTCTTGATCCTGTACCCTCATTGTGAGTTCTCCTTTTTGAACATCAATCAACGTCCTTCCCGTGGCTAAGAATGGATGCCCAAGTATGAGTGGAATTTCCTTGTCTTCCTCAAAGTTGAGCACAATAAAATCAGCTGGGAAAATAAATTTATCCACCTTCACCAATATGTCCTCTACTATCCCCCGCGGATAAGTTAGAGACCTGTCTGCTAGCTGGAGGGTTACGTTAGTGGGCTTTACTTACGGTAAACCCAACTGTGAGTAGATGGATAACGACATCAAATTGATACTAGTCCCCAAGTCGCACAGTACTTTTCTAAAAAATTTCTTCCCAATTATACACGGTATCGTGAAGCTACCTGGGTCCTTGAGCTTTGGCGGTAATTTTTTCTGCAGAATTGCACTACACTCCTCCGTAAGTGCAACAGTCTCAAAATCTTCTAACCTTATTTTTCTCGACAAAATTTCTTTCATGAATTTCGTGTAACTCGACATTTGTTCTATAGCTTCTGCGAATGGGATATTTATATGCAATTTCTTGTATACCTCTAGAAACTTTGAAAACTGTGTATCTTCCTTAGCCTTCCGGAGTCTACCTGGATATGGAACTGGTGGTACATACAAGTCAGGTTTTTTCATCTCTGCTTCCGCTTCTGTTTTACCTGATTCCACCTCCTCTTGCGCTGATTGCTTCTTATTACTCTCATCATTGAATAACTGCTTAGTTGACCCATCTGTAGCTGAATCTTCTATGTTTTTTCCGTTCCTCAAGGTGATTGCCAAATAGTGTTCTTTTCCTTCCCTTAGGTTCGTTTTTGTATCGCTGGGCAATGAGCCTTGAGGGCGAGAATTCATAGCTGTAGCCAACTGTCCGATCTAATTTTCAATGTTCCGCAGAGTTACCTCATGAGTATTCTTCCATGTCTCATTAACCTTGATGTATTTTACTAATAACTCCTCAAGTTTTGGTTTCCTTTCTTGTTGGGTAGGTTGTTGTTGTCTTGCCTGGAATCCTGGGGGTGCCGCTTGTCGTGGAGCTTATGGTTGAGCTTGTTGCTGATTCTGATTATTACTCCACAAAAAGTTTGGGTGATTTCTCCAACTTGGAATATAAATGTTTGAATTTGCCTCATATTTCTGCTACTTACCAAAGTTCCCCACAAACTGAACTGATTCGGTGTTGATAGCACAATGATTTGCTGGATTGGCCCCTACACATAACTCACATACCACTTCCATTTTCTAAACATTCTGTACACCCAAAGTGTCAATTTTCTTTATTAAAACGGAAACCTGCACTGATAGTGCTGTTACGACATCCAACTCCAATACCCCTGCTACCTTCGGTTGAGATGTCCTGCTCGTTGGCCATTGGTAGTTATTGGCCGCCAAAGTTTCTAACAAATCATATCCCTCCTCATAACTTTTGGCATTCAAAGCTCCACCTGCAGCAGCATCGATACTGGTTCTCAACTGCCCGTCAAGACTATTGCAGAAGGTATGTACTTGTAGTCATAATGGTAACCCATGGTGTGGACATTTTCAAAGCAGTTCCTTGTACCTCTCCCATGCTTCGTATAACGACTCTGAATCAAACTGTTTGAATGAGAGGACATCATCCCATATCTTTTCCATCTTTATTGGCGGGAAGAATTTGGCAAGAAACTTTTGGGCCAAATCATCTCATGTTATGATGGATCCCGGTGGCAATGAATGTAGCCAACTCTTGGCTTTGTCTCTTAGTGTAAAGGGAAATAGCCTTAGCTTAACTGCATCTTCCGACACCTGATTAAACCGTAATGTATCACAAATTTCTAAGAAGCTGATAAGGTGATCATTGGGGTCATCCATCGGTGTTCCCCCAAACTGTACTGAGTTTTGGATCATATGAATTGTGCCTGATTTGATCTCAAAAATATTCACTGTAATGGCAGGCCGTGCAATGCTAGACTGAATGTCTGTAACCTTTGGCATTCCATAATCCCGAAGCAGCTTGTACTCTTCTTCAGCCATGTTAGCTTGATTTGCCATTGTAACATGTTTAATTTTTAGTCCTTGTCGGAAAGTTCTTTCAATTTCGCTGTCATAAGGAACTAACTTGGACCCTTTGGACTGTGTTTGCATAAACCACAAAATTTACCCTGGTGCACACACAAATCCTTGATCGCTGCTCGAACAGACTTGAACAGAATTTAAGCTTGTAAAAGAAAACAAATAAAATAAAAATCTGCTTAAATAATCTAAACTAATCAAAACTAGTAATAAAATAATTGTTAAAATCGTTCCCCGGGAACGGCGCCAAAAACTTGTTGTACGTTTTATATAATGACAAATACGCGCAAATGCACACGGTCAATCAAGTAATAAAGTAGTAAGAAAAGTGTCGAACCCATAGGGAATAGTTAACAAACAAATATTTTAATTATCCAATTTCTACTAATTTAGCCTATTTAAACAGTCACTCTAATTAATTTTTGAGAATTAACTAAATAAAAGCGATTAAGAATCAATTAAACTGACAAATACTGAGTACCAGATGATTTGAGCATAGGAATATAATTTCCCCAATTACTCCACAATAACTCCCTTACCTTATTTCCAATTGATTTATTCCAACCCATTGACAACTAGGTGTACTCCACAATTTACTAACACCTTTTGATTATTAGCAAAAATACCTATTTCAGTTATTTTACTACTTTCGTGCAAAATACTTAAAATATGTTCATTAAGTTCACACCCATATCACAGTTGCGCATGACATATAAGTACGTTTGTCTCATACATTGTTATGTTATTCTAAATAAGAATAAACAAATTCATACGTTCTTATATTCAGTTCTTATCTAAGATATCCTCTTTAATTCAATCAAAGATATAATATGAATTGTTGGCCAAACAACCATTGAATTACGTAAAGAATATAACAATCAATCCAAAAGAATTATCAAGTAAAAATAATGGCAATTGAATTAAAGCTTTGTAAAAGGTTCCATTGTACTCCTAACAGAAGTTTAGTTCATCATCATAAAAGAAACTAAAAGATAATAATTGATGAACATCATGATACATAAATTAATTTAAGAAGAAGAAGAAAAACTCTATCAATGATCTTCAATCTTCGATCCAAAATCTGTCTCACCAAGTCTCCAATGTAATCTCCAAAAGTTCCAAAAGATTAGCCCCCCAATTGATGTCAGTTAAAAGATGTCTAAAACTAAGTAAACAATTAGTCTTTATAGTCCTAGCGAAACCCTATTACATATGGTAAGTAGAAATCCTTCGTTGAGTCAACTTTGGCATTTATAGCCATAAATATGCACAGATCCCGTCAGACTGGCGTGCCCAACGCCAGCTTCCTTCCTAAATCGGCGCGCCTCGCGCTTGCCGTGCAGTTCTTTTCTTCAGCTTAGCGTGGCTCGCGCCCTTTCTAAGGCAATTCCAGCGCGCCTCGCGCTTGACATACAACAATTTTCCTTCGACTTAGCGCGCCCCACGCTAGGATTAGCTCAACAAGAGCGAGGCTCGAGCCCGTCTACCAGCTTGGACAATTCTTCTTGATTTCTTTATGATTTCAACTCTTTATCCCATCCATCCCTCTCTTCTGCAAAATAACACAAAAACATCACAAGTAACATAAATACTACCCAAAAACTCACAATAAATCAAGCTAAATGGAATCAAATCGTAGGTTTTTAACCTACTCATCATATTCCATGGCTCATCGGCATGAGACCTCTTTTGGAATCCTCCACGATAAACCTCTTTAGCATCATATCAACATATGTTCCTTGGGATAAGCTAAGCATCCTTTTTGATCTATCTCTATAGATCTTTATCCCCAAAATATAGGATGCTTCTCCCAAGTCTTTCATGGAGAAATGTTTAGATAACCAAATTTTAATTGACTGTAGCATCAGAATATCATTCCCTATCAGTAATATATCATTAACATATAATACAAGGAATGAAATAGGGCTCGCACTAACCTTCTTGTACACACACGGTTCGTCCTCATTTTTGATAAAATCAAACTCTTTGATTGTCTCATTAAAACGGATGTTCCACCTTCTAGAAGCTTGCTTCAACCCATAAATGGATCTTTGCAGTTTATAGACTTGATTTATTCCAATCGTTGAAATAAATCCCTCTGGCTGTGTCATATACACATCCTCCTCAAGGTTTCCATTGAGGAAGTCCATTTTCACATCCATCTGCCAGATTTTGTAGTCATAGTAAGCTGCAATCGCAAGCAAAATTCGAATGGACTTGAGCATTGCTACTGGCGAGAAAGTTTCATTATAGTCAACACTTTGTCTTTGTTTGAAACCTTTCGTAACCAGTCGAACCTTATAGGTCTCTACGTTGTCGTTCGCTCCAGTCTTTCTTTTAAAGACCCATTTGCACACAATAGGCTTAATGCCTTCAGGTGATGAAACCAAAGTCCATACTCATAGCCTGTTCTCAAATTTTATGGCTTCTTACCATTTCTCTAAGTCTTTACTACTCATAGCCTGTTCGTAATTCAATGGATCATCATTCATGAGACGTACCTTATCGTCATCCTCTATGACGAATCCATATCTTTCAGGTATCTTCGGTACTCTTCCAAATTTATGAATAGGGTGTTGTACAGAAGGTGTCTTCACTTGGACAAGTTCATCCAATTGATCTGTAGTGGTTTGTGGTTCTTGAATTTCTTCAAGATCTATTTTCCTCCCACTAGCCCCTTCAAGGATAAACTCCTTTTCCAAGAAGGCAACGTGTTTTGCAATAAATACCTTTTGCTCAGTAGGATTGTAGAAATAGTATCCCAAACTTTCTTTAGGATATCCCACTAACGTGCACTTATCAGATCTTGTCCCAAGCTTATTATTTTGAAACCTTTTCACATAAGCTGGACAACCCCAAATCTTAACATGTTTAAGACCAGGTTTCTTCCCTGTCCACATCTCATATGGAGTCTTGGGAATGGATTTTGAGGGGACCTTATTTAGTAGATATGCAACCGCTTCTAGGGTATAACCCAGAATGATATTGGAAGATCGGTAAAACTCATCACGGAACGAACCATATCCAACAATGTTCAATTTCTCCTTTCAGATACACTATTTAATTGTGGTGTTCTTGGTGGAGTCCATTGTGAGATTATACTATTTTGTTTGAAATAATCGAGAAACTCACCGCTTAAGTATTCACCACCTCGATCTAATCGAATAATCTTAATACTTTTGTCAGTTTGTTTCTCCACTTCACTTTTGAATTCTTTGAACCTTTCAAACGATTCAGATTTTTATTTCGTTAAATACACATATGCAAATCTTGAATGATCATCAGTGAAAGTAATAAAATAAGAATACCCTCCTCGTGCATTCATTGTCACAGGTCCACAAACATCTGTGTGTACCAATGCTAACAATTCTGTGACTCTTTCTCCTTTTCCACTAAAAGGAGATTTAGTCATCTTAACCATGAGATATCTCTAGGATCCCATCTTTATACAACTTGGATAGTCTTGTTTTATTAATATGACCAAGTCTACAGTGCCACATGAAGGTATAATTAACATCATCTCTTTTCCATTTCTTAGTTTGTTAAATTTGAAATATATTTTCATGCAAGTTAAGTATGTAAAGTCCATTCAACAATTTTCCAACACAATATAAAAAATTCCTATTATAAATAGAACAACTGTTGTTCTTTATTATAATGTCAAACCATCCATATCCAATACAGAAATTGAGATAATATTTCTAATGAGTGTTGGAACAAAATAACAATTATTCAAATAAATGGACTTGCCCGTAGGCAGTGCTAAATAATAAGTCCCTACAGCTAATACAATTACCTTTGCTCCAATTTCTCACTCGTAGGGCGACTTCATCCTTGTTCAACTTTTCACTTTTGACCAGTCCCTGTATAGTATTACATATATGAGAACAACAACCGATATCCAATACCCAAGTAGAAGTTTGGCTTTCAAAAAAATTAATTTCAATCATGAATAAACCTTGATTGGAAGTCGAAGCTTCTCACGGCTTCTTCTCTGACAGAAACTTTATGCAGTTCCTCTTCCAATGACCTGGCTCATTTCAATGGAAGCACATTCCTTTGCTAGCTAGATCATGTTTCTTTGGATCCTTCACTTTCACCTTGCCCTTAGCCTTCTTGGTTTTCTTAATTTCAGAAGATACCTTGGGCCTCTTCCTTTTCTTGGAAGAATCATCCACCAGTAAGACTTTGTTCTTCTTGGATGGGAAGTGTCCTTTAGCAGTTTTCAACATGTTAAGTAATTCAATAAAGCTGACATCCAACTTATTCATGTGGAAATTCACAATAAATTATGAGAAGGTATTGGGAGTGACTGGAAGATCAAATCTTGACTTAACTCCCCATCCATGATGAACCCAAGTTGTCTAAGACTTTCAATCAAATTGATTATCTTGAGGACATGAGTCTCAACAGTAGTGCCCTCGATCATCCGAGATTGGAAGAGCTCCTTAGATATCTCATATCTAGCAGTCCTACTTTGCTCACCATACAACTCTTGGAGGTGCAACAATATAGCAGGAGCATCCATAGTTTCATGCTGACGTTGAAGATGGTTACTCATGGATGCCAGCATGATGCATTGAGCCACAGATGATTCATCTTGCCACTTCTTAAAAGTAGCAATCTCTTCCTCAGAGGCTTCTTCTGCAACATTTACAGGGATAAACGAATTTAGGATATAAGAAATCTTTTTTGCAGTGAGAATAATTCTCAGATTCCTTAACTAGTTCATGTAATTCGGGCCGGTTAGTTTGTTAGCATCAAGTATGCTACGCAGTAATAGTGAGTGTGACATTTTTAAATTCTGCATGTGAAATAAAACAACATTTTTAGTAAATGTTCATTTAATTAATTACCAAAAAAATTTAAGTCTTTATTTTAAATTGGAATCTTCCAATATTTTCTTAAAACTATATTACCCTCAGAATATATAGTTCAACAAATCTAATTAAAGATTTGTTAGTGAGAATAAGGATCCTATTTCAAATGTATATAGTCTTGTGTGAGCACAACAAATTATATATAAGTAAATTGGTAGACAACTCTTGTCAATTACATTATCATATAACTATTTGTATTTTGCCTCTTAGATTATAATGGTCAAGTGTGTGCACATCCGAACTAAAATGATTTAAGTTAAGTCAGACCCAACATTTTCATTGAGGAAGACTGTTTTCACGTCCATCTGCCAGATTTCGTAGTCATAATAAGCAGCAATCGCAAGTAAAATTCGAATGGACTTGAGCATTACTACTGGAGAGAAAGTTTTATCATAATCAATACCTTGTCTTTGTTTGAAACCTTTTGTAATCAGTCGGGCCTTATAAGTCTCTACCTTGCCGTCCGTTCCATTCTTTCTTTTAAAGACCCATTTGCACCTAATAGGCTTAATGCCTTCAGGTGATGAAACCAAACTCCATACTTTGTTCTCATACATGGAGTCCATCTCGGATTTGATGGCTTCTAGCTATTTCTCTAAGTCTTTACTACTCATAGCCTATTCATAATTCAATGAATCATCATCATTCATGATGCGTACCTCATCGTCATCCTCTATGACGAATCCATATCTATCAGGTATCTTCGGTATCCTTCCAGATTTACAAATAGGGTGTTGTACAGTAGGTTCTTCTACTTGGTCAGGTACCTGACTTTGATTCGTTGTTATTTATGGGTCTTGAACTTCTTCAAGATATATCTTACTCCCACTGACCCCTTCGAGGATAAACTCCTTTTCCAAGAAGGTAGCATGTTTCGCAACAAACACCTTTTGATTAGTTGGATGATAGAAATAATACCCTGATGTTTTTTTAGGGTATCCCACAAATCTACACTTGTCGGATCTAGTCTGTAGATTATCATTCTCAAACTTTTTGACATAAGCTGGCCAACCACAAGTCTTAATATATTTAAGATTTGGCTTCCTCCCTGTCCATATCTCATATAGCGTCTTTAGAACGGATTTGGTAGGTACCTTGTTAAGTAGGTATGCAGCCGATTCTAGGGCATAACCCCAGAATAAAAATTGGAAGATCGATAAAGCTCATCATAGAACGAACCATGTCCAACAGTGTTCGATTTCTCCTTTCAGACACACCATTCAACTGTGGTGTTCCTGGTGGAGTCTATTGTGAGATTATATCATTTTCTTTGAGACAATTGAGAAACTCACCGCTTATGTACTCACCACCTCGATCCGATTGAAGAATCTTAATACTCTTGCCAGTTTGTTTCTCTACATCACGTCTAAATTCTTTGAACTTTTCAAACGATTCAGATTTGTATTTCATTAAATACACATATTCAAATCTTGAATGATCATCAATGAATGTAATAAAATAAGAATACCCTCCTCGTGCGTTTGTTGTCATAGGTCCACAAACGTCTTTGTGTACCAACGCTAACAACTCTGTAACTCTTTCTCCTTTTCCACTAAAAGGAGATTTGGTCATCTTTCCCATGAGACAAGATTCATAAGTTGGATATGATTTAAAATCAAATAGCTCTAAGAGCCCATCACTATGCAACTTGGATAATTTTATTTCATTAATATGACCGAGTTTACAGTGCCATATAAAGGTATAATTAAAATCATCTCTTTTTCGTTTCTTAATTTGTTCAATTTGAAATATATTTTCAAGCAAGTCAAGTACGTAAAGTCCATTAAATAATTTTCCAACACCATATAAAATATCCTTATTATAAATAGAACAACGATTGTTCTTTATTATAATATTGTAACCATCCATATCCAATAATGAAATAGAAATAATGTTTGGAACTAAATAACAATTATTTAAACTAATGGACTTGCCCGTAGGTAGTGCTAAACAATAAGTCCCTACAACTAATGCAACAACCTTTGCTCCATTTCCCACTCGTAGGTAAACTTCATCCTTGTTCAGCTTTCTACTTCTGACCAGTCCCTGCATAGTATTACATATGTGAGAACCACAGCCGGTATCCAATACCCAAGCAGAAGTTTGACTTTCAGAAAAATTAATTTCAATCATAAACAAACCTTGATTAGAAGTCGAAGCTTCTCCAAGCTTCTTCTTAGCTAGAAACTTGTTGCAGTTCCTCTTCCAGTGACCCGACGCGTTGCAATGGAAGCACATTCCTTTGCTAGCTGGATCAGATTTCTTTTGATCCTTCACTTTCGCCCTGCCCTTAGCCTTCTTGGTTTTCTTCTTTTCAGAAGATACCTTAGGCCTCTTCATTTTCTTGGAAGAATCATCTACCAGTAAGACTTGGTTCTTCTTGGATGGGAATTGTCCTTCAGTAGTTTTCAACATGTTAAATAATTCAGGTAAGCTGACATCCAACTTATTCATGTTGAAATTCACAACAAATTGTGAGAAGGCATCTAGGAGTGACTGCAAGATCAAATCTCGACTTAACTCCCCATCCATGATGAACCCAAGTTGTCCAAGACGTTCAATCAAATTAATTATCTTTAGGACATGAGTATCAACAGTACTTCCCTTGGTCATCCGAGATTGGAAGAGCTCCTTAGATATCTCATATATAGTAGTCTTACTTTGCCCACCATATAACTCTTGGAGGTGCAACAATATAGCAGGAGCATCCATGGTTTCATGCTGACGCTGAAGCTCGTTACTCATAGATGCGAGCATGATGCCTTGAGCCACAGATGCATCATCTTGCCACTTCTTAAAAGTAGCAATCTCTTCCTCAGAGGCTTCTTCTGCAACATTTGCAGGGATAGACGAATTTAGTACATAAGAAATATTTTCTGTAGTAAGAATAATTCTCAGATTCCTTAACCAGTCCGTGTAATTTGAGCCGTTTAGTTTGTTAGCATCAAGTATGCTACGCAGTGATAGTGAGTGTGACATTTTTAAATTCTGCATGTGAAATGAAATAATATTTTTAGCAAACATTCATTTAATTAATTACCAAAAAAAATTCGGTCTTTATTTTAAATTGGTATCTCCCATTATTTTTTCAAACTATATTACCCTCATATTATATAGTTCGACAAATCTAATTAAAGATTTATTAGTGAGAATAAGGATCTTATTTCAAATGTATATAGTCTTGTGTGAGCACAACAAACTATATATAAGTAAATAGGTAGACAACTCTTGTCAATTACATCATCATATAACTCCTTGTATTTTGCTTCTTAGAATATAATGGTCAAGTGTGTGCACATCCGAACTAAAATAATTTAAGTCGGACCCAACATTTTCATATAAGTGAAGAGAAAGCTACAGCTTTTGTGTGTGCACAACAATGCGGTAATGTTCAATTCCTTTATAAACATTTAATGTAATAAAACAATATCTTAAATATTTAATTCTTGCCTTGTGTTTGCACAACAAACTCATATTAAATATTTAATACTCTATTGTTTTATCATGCTAGAAGGCGACGTTCGATATTTTAAATATTTTTGAACGTTATAACTTAATAAAATTTCTTTGAGGGATATTTTTATTAATTGCTTCATCTTATTTAGCTCGCATGCGCACACACACACACACACACACATATATATATATATAAATATATGTATGTATATATATATATATACATATATATAAAATACGCATCATATTAATTAACATGCCAAGCATGTTGCATAATATAATATATATATATATATATAGTGTACGCATGCATATAGAATACTATATTCTACTCGGATTGATTATGAACTTTTATTCTAGTTTTGTTCACTAGAGCCACTAAGTGAGCCAAAAAGGCAAACCTAGGTGTGTAAGAATTAAATTTAAACATAACTATTACATTTAAACTCGGGCTCCATACAAATGGGTCTTCACGCTCTCCTTGCTCATTGGTCTCTAACTCTTCAAGATAATTCTAACTATTCCTATTACATAAACTATTTAATTTAAATAGAAACCTTGATCAACAGTCAAGGGAAAGTACATAGGAGGGGGATAAAATTTTACATCAAGAAAAGTTAGAGAAGACGAGGTACACATACCCCATTTAATAAAACCCATACATTCAAGCATCCAACTAAAATAAAATCCAATCACATTGGTTAATAGTCCATAATCAACCCCATTTATTATCATATATATGCATCAATAAATACATTCATCTCATGAATAATAAATCCATTCCATATATGTATCAATATCAATTAATGGGCAAAATTTTAGCTAATATTTAGTTTTGAAAAAAATAAACTATTTTACTTTAATCAAAAACCAAATCCAAATTAAACTCCTTTAATTTTTATAGCAATCTGAAATCATATTTCAAATAAAATAAACTCCTTTATTTTAAACTTTTATCAATTAAATAAACCATTTATTTCAATTGAAGAAAAAATTAAAATTTCAATTTCTGTCCAGGGCTGGCGCAGCTACGCCCATATCGAACTGGGGCGCAGCGCAGCTGCGCTGCCTTTTCGAATAGAACAAATCTGCAGAACGGCGCAGCAGCGCCCAGAATAACTGTGTCGCGCCCAGTCGCAGAACCAGAAATTTTTCTGTTGCCCAAAATTTGATCTAATCGCATTGATACATACATGGAATCACAAATATTGATAATAAGCACAATATTAGGCTCTGATACCACTGTTAGGTTTGCTAGAAACGCACACATGCAATCATATTACATATAAACGAAGTGAAAGGGTAATAAAATAGGATTTTAAAATTTTCTTGCAAACCATAAACTATGATCATATCTTGTGCTTGATTATCAATCTATAAAAGAGTAGGAGATCAGAATTATACCCTTGTAGATCGAGCTTCCACATGTACGAGTTGTCCTCCAATTTAAATCTACGAGATTGGTTCCTTTCCTTTGATCAATGCAAGCCACCCAAGCGTTTGGCCTCTAGAGGTGATCCACCAAGGAAGAAGATGAACTAAGAAGATGGGTGTTTGGCTAACTCTAATTCTATCTCTATAAAATGTATATACTCTCCCAACTATTGGAATAGTGTAATGTCTAACCTTATTCCATAATAAGATTTTCTTAATTATAGATGTAGGCAACCCTCTTAAACATTTTAGGAATAGAGTTTCATATTAATTAATTAAACCTTTTAATTAATTAGGCTTCCCAATCCTATTGGAATAATTAAACTCTTTTAATTAATTAGCCTCCTAATCTTATTAGGAATATATGGGAGAGAGAGATAGTATCTTATTAATTAATTTCCAAACTCATTTAGAAATTAAATAATAATAGTAATAATAATAATAAGACTCCTCTTATTAATTTATATTTAATATTTCTAAAATATTAAATAATAAATATTAAGCTATTTAATTTATTCTATAACCATAGATTAAATTAAACATATTTAACTTATTATTACGATTATGCCATTAGCTTCTTTATTAAATATTCTTCCTTTTTATGGTGTGACCCTTTAGGTTCTCCATATTAAATCAATTGTGAATAAATCAATTAGAACAATTTTAATCTTATTTAAATAAATAAATTAAACTAATAATTTATTTAAATAAATAATATTTATTCTACAATAAGGATAAGCCCCCTTAGCGTTCAACGACTTTTCAGATAATATAAATTTCAACATTAATCATAAAAGAACATGTGAGTAAATAGTTATCGTACAATTCATTTCTTCCACCATATAATGTTCCAATTAAATATAAGACATGAATTTACTATCAAGTCTTATTTTATTTAATTATAGGTATTTCGATTCTAAAATGCACAACACCAAATAATACAAATTAGAAATTACTTTCTAATTTCATTATGCCTTGGCCAAGGACTATTGGGTTGCCATTTATCGAATCACATAGGATTTTCTCTTCTTTTACTAGAAGTGGTAGATCCTTTATTGATCATTCATTATCTCCATGCATAAATCATTATACCCAATCATACCCTTTGATATACCCTTAGGGTCTTAAGGGACATGTTAAAGTATAACTCATTATACACAAGATACTATGATGATCTCAAGTCTAAGGATTATTTATACTACTATCGCTTAAGGAATTTCTATTGATAGGCAAGTAAAACTCCATTAGGTATTCCTTAGCGAGCCACATTCAGTGAAAATTTTTCTCCAATAAGCACCTACATACTTGCTTTAGTGTCTTCACATAAATGATTATGAGATCAATCATCCTCATCCAATGAGCAAGTCAACGTATGTACCAATCTATCCGAATTCACTAATTCCCTTTTTAGTAATCCAACGATTGGGAACTATTTTAGTTTTAAACTATCTAAAAATTTAGATCTCATTAGCATGATCATCATCATGATTCCAAAAGCATTGCTTAAAACTTTGGGTTTATCACATATTATAAAAATAGTACTATATAGATATATTAAATGCCTTTAATTGAATAACATTTTTATTAATAAATAAATAAGATTGTCTCAAAGTATATGCTTTATCATCATACATGATTAGTTTGTAAGCATACTACTTTCACCATTTACTAAAGCTTTAACACAACAGCAGTTTAATCGTCACTTAGAGAAGATATGTATGAGATACCATGGCGATTGGCTTTAGTGCAAGTGGGAGATTGATAGTAGTATATATACAAGCCAATCATGTTGATGATAAAACATATACTTTGTAACAATCTTATTCATTTGTTAATAAAAGTATTATTTATTAAAAGCATTTATTTATTTACATGGTGCTGTTTTTATAATATATGATAAACTCATAGTTTTAAGCATTGCTTTTAGAATCATGATGATGATCATGCTAATGAGATCTAAATTCTTAGATAGTTTAAAACTAAAATAGTTCCCAATCGTTGGATTACTAAAAAGTGGATTAGTGAATCCGGATAGATTAGTACATACGTTGCTTGCTCATTGGATGAGGATGATCGATCTCATAATCATGTGTTTGGAGACACTAAAGCAAGTATGTAGGTGTCTATTGGAGAATAAGTACACTGAACGTGACTCGCTAAGGAATACCTAATGGAGTTTTACTTGGCTATCAATAGGAATTTATTAAGTGATAGTAGTACAACTAATCCTTAGACTTGAGATCATCATAGTATCTTATGTATGATGAGTAATACTTTGACATGCCCCTTAAGACCCTAAGGGTATATCCAATGGTATGCTTGAGTATAACAATTTATATATAGAGATAATGAATGATCAATAAAGAATCTATCGCTTCTAGTAAAAGAAGAGAATGTCCTATGTGATTCGATAAATGACAACCCAGTAGTCCTTGACCAAGGCAGAATGAAATTAGAAAGGAGTTTCTAATTTGCATTAATTTGGAGTTCTGCATTTTAGAATCTAAATACATATAATTAAATAAAAATAAGACTTGATAGTAATTTCATGTCTTATATTTAATTGAGACATTGAATGGTGGAAGGAACGAATTGTATGGTAACTATTTACTCAAAGGTTCTTTTATGATTAATGTTGAAATTTATATTATCTGGAAAGTCGTTGATCGCTAAGGGGGCTTACCCTTATTGTAGAATAAATGTTATTTATTTAAATGAATTATTAGTTTAATTTATTTATTTAATTAAGATTAGAATTGTTCTAATTGATTTATTCACAACCGATTTAATATGGAGAACCTAAAGGGTCACACCATAAAAGGAAGAATATTTTTTTAAGAAGTAAATGACATAATCGTAATAATAAGTTAAGAGTATTTAATTTAATCTATGGTGATAGAATAAATTAAATAGCTTAATATTTATTATTTAATATTTTAGAAATATTAAATTAATAAGAGGAGTCTTATTAATATTATTATTAATATTATTATTATTATTATTATTATTATTTAATTCTTAAAGGAGTTTGGGAATTTATTAATAAGATACTCTCTCTCATATATATTCCTAATAAGATTAGGAGGTAATTAAAGGAGTTTAATTATTCCCAATAGGATTGAAAAACCTAATTAATTAAAAGGGTTTAATTATTTAATATGAAACCCTAATCCTAAATAGTTTACGAGGGTTGCCTAAATCTATAAATAAGAAAGTTTTATTATAGAACAGGGTTACACACTTTTCTGTGAGTTGCAAGAGTACATATATTCTATAGAGATAGAATTAGGGTTTAGCCAAACACCCACCTTCTTAGTCTTCTTCTTCCTTGGTGGATCACCTCTAAAGGCTAGACGCTTGGGTGGCTTACATTGATCAAAGGAAAGAATCAAGCTCGTGGATTCAAGTTGAACGTGAAAGTAATCGGAGTAAAACTCGTACCTGAGGAAGTAAGATCTACAAGGGAATGATTCTCATCTTCATCTCTTTCATGTATGAATTGATAACTAAGCATATACTTTGATCATGGTGATGGTTTGCATTAAAATTTTAAAATTCCTTTTTTCACGCTTCCGCTTTATTTATGCAATTTGATTTCGTAATCGCGTTACGTGCAAACCTAACACTTCCATTACAAATAACTTCCCTTTGGGCTCTTTGGATTCCTTCACTTCTATTTTCAATCTATCCATCTCTCTTATTAGTTCCTCTTGAGATGTCAATTTGAGCAATTTCTCCCTTCCTTTCCTACTCAACGCGTTAGCTACTACATTTGCCTTTCCCGAGTGATAAAGAATTTCACAGTCGTAGTCCTTGATTAATTCCAACCACCTCCTTTATGTTTAACTCCTTTTATGTGAAGATATATTTCAGACTCTTGTGGTCTGTATAAATCTCACATTTCCCTCCATACAAATAATGTCTCCAAATCTTAAATGCAAAAACTACCGCCGCTAAATCCAAGTCATGGGTAGGGTATCGCTTTTGGTAATCTTTCAACTGTCGTGACGCATACATAATGACCCTGTCATGTTGTATTAGTACACAACCAAGACCTTTATGCGACGCATCACTATACACCACAAAACCTCCCGTATCATTAGGTAATGATAATACAGGCGTCTTGATCAACCTTTTCTTTAACTCTTTAAAACTTTCTTCGCATTTTTTTGTCCACACGAACATTACTGTCTTTCTCGTTAGATTAGACAACGGGGTTGTTGTCTTAGAAAAATCTTGGATAAATCTTCTGTGGACACTCGAAATTTCATTTTCTTGTTACTAACCATACAAGAGGGCAAAAGCATTTTTTTCCACTCTAGAGAACAACCCTAGAGGATTACAACATCAAACCCGACCCCCGGAGACAGCCCTAGGAAACAGCCCCAGGAAACATTAAATCAACTTCAGGGATAACCCTGAAGACAAATAGAAGTCTACAGTAGTTAAATCCCTGAGATAACCATGAGGAAAGACAGCTGCAGCTGCAGCTGCATCAAGCTCGAAAACCAACCTGAAAGAGCAAAATGGTAATTTTGTAAACTAAACATCAAATACTGATCAACCAGCTATGGACAAGTTCAAAAGAACCACCACAGCAATCCTGAGTGCAAACTGCGCAAGACAGCTCAACGGACTACCTGCGGAGACCTAGTGATGTTATTCTTGTCATGGACCCATCTTCCCGAATTTGGAGACCTCTGAAAGAGCATTTCGGAATGGTATGACAAAACTTAATAGGATTCCTGGATTGAAAGGAGCAAGCTTCCCAACGCACAACAAGGCGAATAGCTATCCGACATCTACCTAGGGGTGGTTTTCCCCCTTTTTACCTATCTTCCCAAACTCAGAATTGGACAAATGGTATAACATTACAAAGCTATCGGAAAGAGATTGTCGGATTGATATGGCACGTCTTCTAACTCCATCGGATTGAGAGTTATGGTCGTTCCAATGCGCAACATGAAAACCTGACCTACCGGGACGAATACTGAGCAAGTGGGGCCCACTTTTGGGCTGCCGCATGTAGACCCGCAGTTGTCGTAGGTAGACCTGAGGAAATCTGGGTCTATATATATCCCCTCCCCCATTTGGCTTCCAGAGAAAGATTAGGAAAGAAGAGGGTCACGACGAGAGAAAGAGTGGCTAAAATAGCTAAACGGAGCTTCTATCTTACTCTGATTTCTGTAAAACTTCTTTGTAAGCATTCATATACATATATACTACCACATATCAAATTTTAACAGGTGGGAAATGAATATCGATGCATAAAAACCTATTCAAGAGTCGTTCTCGCGATATACTGTAAGATTTCTCCAGATCTCTCTGCTTTGCCGACTCTAATACGTATATAAGTGTTATATACATATATTTAGTAGCTTATATTCATCAGATTTGAAGTTTTAACCTTTTATTTCTTGTAAATAATCAATATTTGAGCTGATTAGCTAGATCCGTACTGGATCTAGCCATATCTATCTTTTAACTGGTTCAAAAGTTATAAAACTTGAACCTGGAAGCTAGAATGGCTAAGATCTGTACAAATCTAGTTTTCTTTCTAGTTTTTGTAAATATTTAGCAACCATGTGACCTTAAATTTGTATTTAGAGGGAACTGGAAGCTATGAGCTACTCGCGTACGGAGATTTGACTGATGAATCTTTTGTTTAGCGATGTCTAGTATAGTTTTATGCTTTATTGCAATATATTCATTATGCAGGTTGTGTATTTGATATTCTGTGAGCCTATGAGCTACAGGATCTCTGATTCAACTCATGGATCTAGATCCGGTTCCCATGATGGACCTGGTTGAGTTGTACAGCCAGCTTGCAAATCTTATAATTGTTAATTAGGACCTTTAAATGGTTATCCGGATTTAAGGTTCCCGTAATAATGGAAATCTTATGTGTGGTGTCCGGGAATACTTTGATGGCTTTCATGCCCATAAGGAGCTCGACACTTATATATATATTTATATTATTTTGTCGAGGATGCTTTGCATCTCGAGAATAAAATCAAAACAAGCTGAATAAGGAATAAAATGGAAGTATCAAAGGGCTTCAATTCCTATGCAAGCGAAAGGGTTTGAAAACCACTTTTCAAAATATCATTTTCATATCTTGTCTGAAAATGGATTTTTTAATAAATCAAACCCTTCATATATAGGTCTAATGAAACACAACATTACTTTCAAATAAAGCACTTAGGCCAAATTAACTGCAATACACACACATACACAATGATTAGGGAATGAAAAGCGCGGTAATCGTGTTTCACGGGAGTCGGGGGGTGCCTAACACCTTTCCTCCGCTTAATCAAGCCCCCATACTCTATGAATCCCGATTTTCAAGACCAATTAAATAGAGTCCAATAATTGGGCCATATTGCATAATCTTTCAAAACTCTGTTTAATTCAGACCAATTAAAATCAATCTTTTCAAATCGTTGACATTGTATGTCGGTCTTTTTCTAAAATCTCACCCTTAAAGCAAGATTCAACCACATAAAAAACATAAAAGGTAAGAAACACATAGGAAGAAGGATCAATTCTCCCGACGTTGACAGGTGGCGACTCTGCTAGGGACAGTAGAGGGCTTAAGCCACATTTTTAAACTTTTTAATTCCCTTCTTTGTGCTTGTCTATGAAATGACGTCTTTACATTGAATGGATGTGAATGTCTCTTACATGCTTTATATTAGTGCTTCGTACAATGTCATCATTTTGTATGCGGTGAGACGTGATGAATGTATGTTGTGTGTTCCTTCACCATGAGGCGAACTTGTCGATCACTAATTACTAGACTCCGATGGAGATTAAGTCCAAGTGAGGGTCAGGAAAGGTACCACTCAGATCTGCTCTAGTTAAAAGTTTGGATTAGCTTCCTATCTAGTAGATTGCGATGATCTGGGAACCTCCATGCCAAAAAGCCAGTGAGAGTAAACCTAAGATAGGTCAGCCTCTGATAAACCAAACGTGAAGGGAAGGCTCTTTATACCTTTCCCTTTCAATTCCATGTTAAATATCAATTCCTATCAAATATTGTAAATTATAAATTCTTGCAAATTTATTGTAAAATATCAAATCCTGCCATGATATTCTGTCATTAAAACAACTGACCTCTGTTTTGCAGGAAAATATTAAAAAATAACCCTAATCCTAAATTGTTTAGGGGGGTTGCCTACATCTATAAATTAGAGGAGTCTTATTTTAATTTGGGGTTAATGATCTTTCCAAGAGTTGGGAGAGTACTTATAATTTTATAGAGATAGAAACTATGGTTTAGCCAAACACCCTTCTTCTTGAATTCTTGTTCTTTCTTGGTGGATCACCTCTAGAGGCCAAACACTTGGATGGCTAATATTGATCAAAGGAAGGAATTAACCCTGTGGATTCAAGTTGAACGTGAAACGAATTAGAGTTGAACTAGTACCTGAGGAAGGGTATGAATCTAATCTCCATCTATTTTATTTAATTAATAACTGTGCATAAAAGATGATACGGGTATAAGGTTTGTAAAATTTTAAAACTCTGATTTACCATGCTTCCGCTTATTTTATACAATTTGATTGTGTTCATGAATTTTACAAACGTAACAGTGGTATTAGAGCTAAACCTTTATGCAAGTTATGAATTGTTCAGATTTGATATGTATGTTGATATGTGTTTAGAATAATATTTTGGACATAATTATTGGCATATAATTATATTTTTGGAGAAAAACTGCACAATTCTCGAACTGGAAAACTGAATTTGCAGACTGGTGCCGCGGCGCCGGATTACAATGTATTTTGGGCGCTGCAGCGCCGATCCGGGTTCTCAGAAACGGACCCGGTACTGCAGTGCCGGACCTCGATTTTTGAAAAACATGAGCATGGCGCCGCAGCGCCCAAAGCTAGTTATCTAGCGGCGCCACATTGCCTGCCTGTAGACAAAGAAATTTAATTTTTATTATTTATTTATTTGATTTCTAATTAAGATAAAATGTTTATTTAATTAAAATTAAATTTCATGTTTTTCAGTAATTCTAAATTAAAAATAAAGGAGTTTATTTTAATTTGGAATTGTATTAAAATCAAGATGTTTATTTTAATTAGAATTTTCTTTCATACTAACTAATTAGATTTAGAATTGGATTCCATGATAACTAATTGGAGATGAAATTAAATTCCTTGTTTCCTAAAAATAAAGGAGTTTATTTGTGATTAGGAAAAGGGATTTCATGTTTCCTTAAATAAAAGATTTTATTGAGATATGAAATAGGATTTCATATTAATCAAAATAAATGAGTTTATTTTGATACGGAATTGGATTCCATATATTTTGTTTTTTCCATAACATTTTAAAAAAAGTTAAAATAAAGTTATTTATTTTGACTGGAATTTGATTCCATATTAGTTAAAATAAAGGAGTTTATTTTGATTAAATAATTTGATAAAAAATAAAGGAGTTTATTTTTATTCAAAAATGAATAAATTAAAAGGTTTATTTTGATTTAAATTTGGATTAAAATAAAAGAGTTTATTTTAATTCAGAATTGAATTTTATGCTAACTAAAATTGCCCATTAAATTGGTATCAATATATATATTAAATGGTTATTATTCATGAGATGAATATTTTATTTTTTGATGCATATGTTGATGTGTATGATAATAAATGGGGTTGATTATGGACTATTGACCAATGTGACTGAATTTTATTTTAGTTGGATGCTTGAATATATGAGTTTTATAAATGGGGTATGCGTACCTCGTCTTCTCTAATTTTTCTTAATGTAAATTCTATCTCCCTCCTATGTACTTTCCCTTGACTGCTGATCAAGATTTCTATTTATTGTAAATAGTTTTGTAATAGGAATAGTTAGAATTATCTTGAAGAATTGGAGACCAAGGAGAAAGGAGCGTATGAAGACCCGTTTGTAATGGAACCCGAGATTTAAATGTAATAGTTATATTTAAATTTAATTCTTGCACTCTTAGGTTTGACCTTTTTGGTTCACTTGGTGGCTTTAGTGAACCAAACTAGAATAAAATTCATAATCAATCCGGGTAGAATATAATATTCTATATGCATGCTTATATATATGTATATATATATATATATATATATATTATACTATGCAACATGCTTCGCATGTCAAATAATATGACACGTATTTTATATATATATGTGCATGCGTACTAAACAAGATGAGACAATAATAATAAACCCCTCAAAGAATTTATATTAAGTCCTAAGCGTTCAAAGATATTTGGAATATTGAACGTCGCCTTCTAGCATGATAAAATTAATAGAGTATTAAATATTTAATATGAGTTTGTTGTGTCACCACAAGGCAAGTTTTAAATATTTAAGATATTATTTTATCACATTTAATGCTTATAAATAAATTGAACGATGCTGTTTTGTTGTGTCACCACAAGGACAATGTTTTTCTTTTGAATATATGAAAGTGCTAGGTTGGACTTAACTTAGATAATTTTGATTCGGATGTGCCACCACTTGATCAAAATAATCTAAGAGGCAAAAGGAGTTACATGATGATGTAATTGACAAGAGTTGTCTACTTATTTATTTATATATAGTTTGCTGTGTCACCACAAGGCTATATAAATTTGAAATGTGATCCTTATTCTCACTAGCAAATCTTTAATTAGATTTGCCAAACTATATATTTTGAGTGTAATATAGTTTGATGAAAATAGTGGGAGATACCAATTTAAAACAAGGCCTAATTTATTTTGGTAATTAATAAAAGAATGTATGCTATAATATTGTTAATTACAACTTTATTTACAGAATTTTACAATGTCTAAATTACTATCACTGCACATCATATTAGATGCTAATTAACCGAACCGAATTAAACGGATTGGTTAAGGAATTTGAGAATAGTTCTCAAGGCTGAAAAGCTATCTTATGTCCTTCGTACGCTTATCCCTACAATGGTTGCAGAAAATGCCTCTGAGGAAGAGATTGCTACTTTTAGAAAGTAGCAAGATGATGCATAGTTGGCTCAATGCATCATGCTCGTGATAAGTGGTTTTATGACCACTTATTCGGATAGTAACCAGCTTGTTTCGTTGCTTAGACTCAAGTAATCATGTGCTTTTAATATGTTTTTCCTGTGTTTTGCAGTTTTCATGTTTAGGAACTCCCCGAGTGCTAATTGACCTTAAAAGAGCAAAAGAACGCTTCAATGGGACAAAGAAGAGTTATGAGCTTAAAGCATAAGGATGGCATGGGTGAAGAGGCCTTAGAGCGTGATGCCACGAGGCTGCAAGAAGGCAAGAAGGCATGCATGGTCCAAAGCTAAGTTCAGCAGAGCAAAAACAAAGCATCAACAAAACCTGGCAAGCCGCGCCCCATACAAGGCCAATCCACGCCCGGCTGTGCCAGTCCCCAGCTTTGCCAGATTTGACTTTTCACTTGGACGGAGCTTGGCTGGAGATTGGGCTATAAGGGGGCTCGGTTCAACAAAGAGATATACAACATTTGGCTTTAAGCCCTAGTCTAGCTCCTTTCTTCCTTTTCTTTTACATTTTGTCTAGATTAGGAGTAGATTAGAGAGTAGATTAGTGCTAGTTTATAGTAGTTAGTTTTCTAGGGTTTTATTAGACTTGATGGTTGAAACAAGTGGATGTTCTTTAAGATTCATTATTGGATGCTTGGAGACTCAGATTTGCATTTCCTATCTTTAAACTCTCTTTGCTTTCTATTTTGCAATCTCATGATGTATATTCATATTGTGGATAGTATAATTGAGTTGTCAATGACTTAAACTATATTTTGGGGTTTCAATGGAACCTAATGAGTAGTTGATGTTGATTTCTCTTCCATATTGGTTCTTATTGATTGTTATGTGATTGTCTACTGCGATATATGCTTTCATTGCTTAATTGAGTCATGACCAATTAATGTGATATCCTATGTGAACTTGAAAGACGAAGTGTAGGTTTAGATCTAATCGTAGTAGCGGGTGATTGTATATTCACATGACGTTGGACGTATGATTTGTGCTTAGGATAGACATATACCGAAGCGCCGCCCGTAGTCAAATGAGAACTTGACCTTAAACCCTATTTATTTGTAAACACCATAGACATATAGGGGTTTAGATAATGTGGGTGTTCACGTGCGTTCCATCATCTGTGGATTGCACGTGATATGGATTAGGTGCATCGAGAGATGGCCCTCTCTCACTTTCGTGTTCTCGGCTAGCACACTTAACGATTAATTTGACATAATTAGAAGTGAAACGACTTAGATGAATCATTAGGGGAACTTGAAATCTCATGCCTTCATTATTTGATTTTACCCTAGGATTAATTAGTTTAAGCTTAATTCCTTGTCTAGTTAAATTTAGTTTTAATTCTAACTCTTTACCGCCCGTTTAAATAAGACTGAAATGATTATGTGCTATTGATTTGGTGACTGTTTATCTGTTAATTCCTCATGGGAACGATATTTGTACTTACACTTTATTACTTGTTGACCGCGTATACTTGCTCGTTAATTGTCATCATATAAATCGAACAACAAGTTTTTGGCGCCGTTGTCGGGGAACTAATTGGATAACTGTTTGCCAACATTAGTTTAAATCAAATTAGTCTTAATTTAAACATTTTTATTTTTATTTAATTCTCTTCCTATATTCTCTTTTCAGGTACAATGGACTTAAATTTCTATCCATGGAACTACGCAAGGAAAGCACGACCGAGGGAAGTAGGGAATGATGGCATTGACCCAATTGCTTCACTGTTAGCACAGTTAGAGGTTCTTTCGAGGAAGTTGAATACTGTCTCAGCCCAGCAGAATCGAGAGACGGCAGTAACTTATAACTATGGTGCTGGGAGCTATACGAGCCATCAGGAGCCTATCAGTTATGGACAGGAGCAGTATGGGGGTGAGTACTCCTACAATGAGCCCTATCCCAATTATCAGCAGGATTGGGGGTATCACCCAGAGCCTTCAGGAAGCTACTATCAAGATCACTACTGCGAGCCAAGTCCAATGTACGCACCAGAATGCACCTTCCAGACTCCAACTCATGAGCCTCAATATATAGATGTTGAAGGTGACACAGAAAAGGCAAGCCTGGAGGAAGGAGGTGGCATAGCATCATTAAGAGAGACCTTAATTGATCAAACACAGTAAATCGAGAATCTTCAGAATTGGACAAAACAGATTAGTATGGCATTGATGAAAGAGGAGTTGATTGAGCAAGGGATACTGTAATACCCGAGAATTTCCATCTATTATTAAATGAAAATATTAATGGAAATGAGAATTTATTTAATATAAATGATTTTGTGTTATAAGAAGGATTAATTCAATTCTATTAAATTGAATAATTATAATAATTGAGAAATTGATGGAGTTTGCGATAAACTCATTGATAGTCTTGTGTGGCACAGTGACGTAATATGAGAATGATTATATTAATTTAAGCAAACAGTTAATCTATATTAATTGTAGAATATTAATTAATTGTTGTGAAATATTAACTATGATTGATTAATAATATGTGATTATTATTATTGCAAGAAATATAATAATAATAATGAGCAACGTGTTTATAAATATAATAAGATTTATATTAAAGTGATAATTAATCATATAAGGGTTAATTAAATTGTTATGGAGATTAACAATTATATTGATTGATGAAGGATGTGTGTATATTATTAATTAATAAGATGAGTAATTCTATGTGCAAGCATGCGAATTAAATGTGTAACATATATTAGCTAACTATGTATTATGTGAAGTGTAATATGACACTATTATATGGTAAGGCTTATTGAATTATGGGAGTTAAATGATAATGCCTATGTGACATGTGAGTATACAGTAAAAGAATATGACATGGATTATATATGTGTAAATTAATTGTACCACATTGTCATGTTAAAAGTACATTGTGACTTAAAAGTATATATATTATATAATCTAAGTGGACTTGTATAAAATAAGTATGTGTATATAGTTTAAGTATATAAATAATTAATAAAGTTCCTTCATTCATTGAATAAGGCAAGGTGTGTTGTGACATTAAAATAGCCTATGTGACAATATGTATGTAAGTATACATTAAAATAATGTATTATGAATATAAATAATAATTGATGATTATTTATATATATAATGGAACAATAAAATTTAATAAATGAGATAATGTGATGTGATTATATCCGAGTAAATTATATCTGGTATTAATAAATGTACATGGATGATATGTATGTTACATTGCCATATCACATCTACTACCTTGAAATATTAAGCATGTGACTTACATTATAATGTTAATTATAATCTAAATATATAGTATGAATATATATGTAATAACCTAAGTGTATGATATATGCATGTTGCTAGAATGCTGAGCTTTTAATTGGCTTGTCCCATATAATTAGTCACAAACCTTGTACACGTGAAATGAATCATGAAGCTAGCCTACTCTCTTCTCTCAAACTCAGCATTCTAGCCATCATGAAGGGAGTGGGAAGAATAGTGGAGATCACCAACTAATTACCAACTCCCTCTTATCTAGCATGCAATCCTTCAATCCGTTGTTTTGATTTGGAAGAAAAAGGCTTTGCCTGGATACTAGTTTTGCTATATATATATGGCCCTTCTCTTCAGATTGTTCATTGCTGAGATTTTGCTTGAGTATTGAATTGAGAGTAATACATATAGTAGTATAGTAGCATTATGAGTGGAAAGTAGCAGCAAGCTCAGATTGTTAGCAGAGGTATAATCCCTCTTCCTTTGTTCTTCATTTTCGTTTTCTATTTCTGAAATTTTAATTTTTATTCTTGAATTTAGTTGGAGTTCATGAAATTGGGGATCGATTGGGCGATTAACTGTTATATAAGCATATATATGTGTTAGTAAGTTAAAAAGGTTAGTCTATTGGCATATGGGTATGTCAAAATCGATGAAATGGGAAGTTTGGGAACGGTTTTGGCTGCAGCGTGAACTGCAGGAACTGAGTCTGCATCGCGGCGCCGCAGCGCCAATCCCAGGCATTATGCCAGAGCCGCAGCGCCTCCCGCGCCGCAGCACCAGATTGTGGCTGTTGTTGCCGCGCCGCAGCGCCGGCCTCTGAAACAAGAATCTAATTTTTGTTCCTAAACTGCTATGTGGTAGTTACTTGTATAGATGAGGCAAGCATGTTAACATGGGTAGCATGTATGTATGGGTACATAGACCTAACATAAGCATATTTTATTAAGATTCCATGCATGAATGACAAAATTATAGTTTTAAAAATAAACTTAAGGTTTATAATTGAATTTTGACGTATATAAGCCATGTTAATATTCTGACTTTTGAGGCACATTAGTATGACCTAGAAACACATGAGATGCATGTTAACTTGCGTATATAAGCTCTGAAACAAAATGTCATCATATGAACCTCGCTAAATGAACTTAGAATTTTAAAAGGAACTTAGAGATTTTGAAAAAGGGGATTTAGATGTATTATAATTATATTAGGACTTTGAACATGTTATTATGGTTTATAAATGCATGAAAGACATATTAACTTATGTATATATGGTTCATAGTATGACAAGAGCATGTTAGACCTCATTATGAACATTTCTAACAAAAATACAAGTTTTAAAGGTTGATATTAACATGTAAAGACCATATATATATATTCTGATTTTTTGGGCATGTTTATATAACCTTGAAATGCGTGTTAGACCTATTGACTTATGTATACGAATTTCATGATGTAACACGAACATGTTAGTAAGACTTACTGATAAAAATAGGAGCTTTGATGGTGAACCTTAACATGTTATTACAAGATTCGTATTCTGAAAGTTGTGATCATACTTGATAATACTTTTAGACTTGTTTGCCTGCTATGTTACATGTCGTGAAACCAAGTTTAGCGTAAACGAAACAAGTTTTCAAACTAATAACTACGATAGTTACATGAATACTCATAAGCATGCCTGGAATGAGTTATACAATCACCTCATATGTTTAAAATAAACATGATAGCTAAGGTGATATCACATGTTAATGATTGAATCCGATTTTTGACAGTTAACTTATAAGTAATGTTATAACTCGCTAATTTGAATATGTTTGCTATTTGTGGTAGTATCACATGATAGTAATGATGTATGAAGATGATTAACTTGAGAAAAGTAATTCCATAGCTAAAGAAAGCCTACTTGATTAAAAATAACATAATGCTATACAAATGTTATTTGAATACATGGTAACTTATAATTTGATTTCATACCGAATGCGTATAAGTATGTAATGACATGTGACTAGGAAATACAATGTGTGTATATTTGAGTAACAAGCTTATGTACCGAATGAGTTAGCTAATGAACATCCTATACTTATAATACACTATAAATAGGATTTGAAAGTGTTGATTTACTTAACGTGGATAAACTACGCTAAAGACAAGTATCCTAACCGACGCATTTACTTTATGCAAGGAAATCTATGATTATGCAAGTTTCCTAACTTACACTCTTTTACTGTGCAAGTATTCTATCCTTGTATATTGTGAACTAGTTTCTGTACTTAATCGTTTGAATTGAATTAGCATACTTGAACTCTTATTTCATTAAAGCTATTATTCATGTTGAACTTGGTATTATTCTTGAATATTGTGAAAGTGTCGATGCCATTTGATTCGGCTAGACTGATATTATTGAAAAGAGACCCAAACCAATTGATTGGTGGGGGATCTTATATTTGACTAAGAAGAACAAACTATAACTGTCGGAGAACCGACGCGCGCATATTAGTATGATTGAGTGTTACGCATAACATACGGGTACTTTAGGCTGATCACCTGTTGTACTTGTTTTTGTTGGATTTTCAGTTTATTACTGTCAATTCCTGTGGAAGTTCATAGTCCTTAGTGACTGCTCAGTATTCAGTTATCTTGAAATCTTGAATTGATTTATTATTGAATCATATTGATATTATTATGTCCTTAGCGACTGTTATTGAGAACTGTTGATATTCTTGTTATCCTTGAACTATCAAACCTTGCTATACCCTTTCGAGAATTGAGAATTATATCACTTACCCTTGTTGTATATTACTTGCTGGGCAATTTGTGCTCATTCTTGCTTTTCCTAAAATATTTCAGTTAAGGCAGAGCATGGCGAACCTTCAGGCGTTGATAAGGGCAAGGGCAAGGCTACCAACTAGCTTGTCTCTTTGATGTTTTAAATATTTTAATGTTGTATTAAGATGATGTAGTAAGACTGGATTTGATTATGTTTAACCTTAAGTTAGATTATATAATAAGTCGGTAATTGATATTATTATGTAATCTATTAAGTACTGTAGGTTGCGAGACTTGGGGGAATAATTATAATAAATCATTGTCTATTATTCTAAATTAGGTATTCCGCTGTGAATGTGTGATTTTAGTTATTATTGTATTACCATGAGCACGTGATGAACCGAATTCGAGCGACTAAGTGGCGGTCCCGAATTTGGGGGCGTCACAGATACAGACTCATAATCTCCAGAATCAACTCTCTCAAGTAGTGGAAGCCATGAGTAATGGGCTTCAGAATTCCAGTGAGACTCAATTCAGGGATTCTAAGGCTGAAACGGAAAAGGAGATCTTGATTGAGCAAAAGGAGTCGATTGAGGATCTTCAGGATTGTGTGGAGCAAATTAGCACGACTTTAAGGAATGAGGATGTGATTGAGCAGACAAAGACTCAAGTTGTTCAAAGTCCTATGCCTCAACTGTTTGAAGTTGTGAGCCAAGGCCCCCAGAATGATTGGTGCTATGATATGGATGCAGAAACTGATGGAGAGCTCAAAGTGCACATGCAGCTGGATGAACTGAAAGAAGGGGACATCGAGGAGACATTTGGGGATGCGGAAAACTATGTTTGTGAACCAACTGTGACAATACTCCAAGTGACTTCTCTGCCTATGTTGGAAAAACCAATGAAGTTTGCACACCCTTGCCCCCTTGGTAGCCACATAACAGAGACAGATATCGAGGATAAGAGAGAGTCCGTATCCTTGAAACCATGGTGGCATGAAGAAGAGAGAATGGAAGAAGAGACCGTTGTGCGGGTAGAACCTCAATGCCCCAATCATTTCACTAGCACAACAGAACCAGTACCTAGCTCCCCGATCTTCACAACGAGGCATTCCTATATAAATCATGTGCTAGGTAGTTTAAATTCGAGTCCTCTCATGATGGGAAGCCTCCAAAAGCACATTGCAATTCTGATGGATGGAGGGGTTCTAAAATATCGTCAGGTGATCGGATAGCAGTGTCAGACAGAGTCTAGCTAACAGACTATAAACTCAGTGCTCGATGGGAGGCGCCCAATCATCTCTCTCTCCTCCTTGTTTAATTCTAATTATTATCTACCTTTTCCTCCCCCTTGTTTAATTCTCAGTGGTTTAAGTATTAGTTGTAAATTTTTTAACACATTTTGGTTTTAAAAGTTCAATGCCTATATTTTTGGGTTTAGGCATTAGTGCGTATACTTTTTGGGAATATCAAGTAATGGACATATCTTTGATACACTTGTGCCTTGCGTATACGCATATAGAGAATTTTTGGTAATTTAAATGCATATATCTTTCCATGTTCAATTCTCTTGATGTAAATAGTTAGTATTTACTTTTGATAGAGTAGGAGGGCTTAATAAATGCTATATATTTTTCCTCAGGTTCAATCCATGCTAAATGAATCAAGAGTCAAAGAGCCATCATCAATCCATGCCAAATCTGCAGCAATTGAAAATCAGCAGAGGGCGCGGCCGCGGTCGTTTAAGCCTGAGTTGGCACGAGGCCGCGCGACGGGCAGACTGGGCCTGACTTAAGCAAAAATTCGACAGATTTAGAGGCACCACTTGATTTCATTAGCTATCAAACTTCAGAGTTTCCTCTCTAAAATTCAAAAACCTCTTCATCCCTCATTTCCTCCAGTTATCTCAAGCTTCAAACAATCATCCCCCATCCCTTCCATCTTCAACATCCTTCATAAATCCTCTCACCATACCCCCAGCTCTAAATTCCAAAACCCTTCTACCTCCTCAATCGAAATCACCAATCCACCCTCATCCTCTCAACTTGATCAATTGAGACAGTGATTTGGGGTTCAAGAGCTAAGCAAGATTATTGAATTGGGTTGATTAGTGGACAGTGTTGGATTTTTGCCTTCAATTCTTAATTCAAATGGCATCCAAACGAAGTAGGAGGGAGTCATCATCCAGGGGCAGCGATTCTGAGCCAGGGGGAGGTGGCATCGATTATGATGACCACAAGTTTGTCAGTCTGAAGGCTCAAAAATTCTTTCACACGGCTTTGGTTGGCAGGACATTTGTTCCAGAGCGAGGGTTAGCGCCTGATGAAAACTTTGACGGGCGTATGACATCTATGATCAGAGGGAGGGTCTGGAATTTATTTTGTGAGGAGCCTTTGGCAGCCCCAATCTCTGTAGTACAGGAATTCTATGCCGATGCAAAATTCACAACGTCCAATAAGATCTTCGTGAGGGGATGTGAAGTGTCTTTTGTAAAGGAGCGCATCAACAAGTTATTTGATCTACCAAACATTGCATTGGATGCGCCTGACTCTCTTTATGCTAGGGAGTGGGGATTAGAGTTAGACACTATCTGTGATTATCTGTGTAAGCCAGGCACTACTTGGAAGCTGAAGCAGGGGACTAATCTGAAGCTGCATTTCCCCCAGTCCGCCTTGAGTAAATATAGGAAGGCGTGGTACAGCTTCATTTGTGCGAATCTGATGCCGACACAGCATCAGAATGAGGTCACTAAGGACTGAGCTATTTTGCTTTATGGGATTGTTAAGGGCAAGAGGATCGACTTGGGGTACGTGATCAACAGTTCTATCCATAGATTTCTGAGAGGCGATAATTCAGCTAGTATCCTGCACGCATCAGTGATCACCAGGCTATGTATTGCGAATATAGTTATGTGGTCAGATGCAGAGCCGATGCAGATGCCCATGAGCACCCTTGACCACCCTTCCATTGAGTCGTTCAAGATATGAAAAGGCGTCAGATCTCATTCTCTGGGGGCGGGATTTATTTTGCCAGAGCAGACAGAGGCTGGGGAGACTTCTGAGCGAGTGCCACCACCAGTGCAGTCCGAGTCGTCTCACTCAGTTCACGAGCATATAGACAGGATGGAGAGGGGTCTATAGCGTAAGATGGATGCCATGAGCACAAACTTCTAGGCCTTTACTACAGACTTCTGCGGGGCATTATCCCACGCGTTCAGCCAGATGGGAGTTTAGGTGCAGTTCCCTACATATGGCTCCGCCGCTGCTTATCCACCTCCAGACACACCGCATGAGGAGGACGATGAGGACAAGGGCGACGACGAAGTAGAATAGGGGAGTTTCTTTTTACCTTTACCTTTAATGAGGACATTGAACATTTTAAGTTTGGGAGTATTGGTTTTATTTTGCATGTAGTGTAGTCATTTCATTTCATTTTGCATATTGTGTTGTTTATATTTGGTTTTGTGTTTGCATGTAGTAGTTCATTTCATGTTGTGTTAGTTTATTTAGTGCATGTTGGTTGTAAATAGTTAAAATTTGTTAAAATTTTAAAATTTTTGCATTCTGTGTTAGGACATTTTTTATGCATGAATCTAGTTCCAGTTGGTGAGTTATGTATGTGGCCTATGAAGAAATTGAATTCACTTGATTTTCGAACTGATTTGAGACTTATGCTTGATTTGAAGGTCACATATGTAAATCCTTATCTGTCAGATATTGTGTAATCAGTTAGCACAATAGAGTAACCATCATAACATACTTAGTTTAAATGTTTCCATACTTGTCTTCTGGTGGAAAATCTATATTTTAATAAAAGAATTTCAATTCTCATATGATAATAACTAGACGGTAAAAAGCTTAAGTTTGGGGGAAAATAGAGGGTATGCATGCTATGTGGGGAGATGGAGCGTAAGACGCACTCCCCTGTGAAAAGAAAAAGAAAAGAAAAGAAAAGAAAATGCTTTGAAAAAGAAAGAAAAAAATAGAATAAACACTTCGGCTACGTCGAGTTCTATGGCCTTTGATATTCGAGCAAGTAAGCCCTTGGGGTGTCTCTACACCCAGCGCCCTAAGGCCGTCCGGTCTGGGAGTCATTGGTCGAAAGCTCGCTACATGAGTATCATTGAAAAGCCTAAGAGAACTAGGCATTGCACAGTCGATTGTGTACACAGGAAAGTGCAAATACGCCCTCATGAGTAATAAAAGCTTAATGAAAACCCCCTGTTGACTCTTAACTCTAGTAATACATAGTCTTAGTTAAAAATTATATGATTTACTATTTTTCTTAAGTTGAGACTAGTTTTTCCCCTAAGAAGCATAGTATGTGAGTTATTTATTTGAAATCATGTCTAATGGTTGCTAGGCACACAACGCACAATACATCAGTGCTGACAGTTTTGGATTTGCAGAATATGCCTTATGGTCTTGTCTTGGGTAGCTTATCTATTCGATTATCTTGTGGTTTTTCTGAGGCATTGCTTTGAAAGTTTAATACTGACTGAGACATGGATTCGCATTCATAGTAGTATTGGTTGCATACATTATATATACTGCATTGCATCTTGTGTTTAGTTTTGGTTTGGTTGCTTGAGGGCAAGCAAAGTTTAAGTTTGGGGGTATTTGATAAGTGGTTTTATGACCAGTTAGTCAGATAGTAACCAGCTTGTTTCGTTTCTTAAACTCAAGTAATCATGTGCTTTTAATATGTTTTTCCTGTGTTTTGCAGTTTTCATGTTTAGGAACTCCCCGAGTGCTAATTGAGCTTAAAAGAGCAAAAGAATGCTTCAATGGGACAAAGCACAGTAATGAGCTTAAAGCATAAGGATGGTATGAGTGAAGAGGCCTTAGAGCGTGATGCCACGAGGCTACAAGAAGGCAAGAAGGCATGCATGGTCCAAAGCTAAGTTCAGCAGAGCAAAAACAAAGCATCAACAAAAATCGGCAAGCCGTGCGGTCGCGCCCCATACAAGGCCAATCCACGCGCAGCCGCGCCAGTCCCCAGATTTGCCAGATTTGACTTTTCACTTGGCGGAGCTTGGCTGGAGATTAGGATATAAGGGGGCTCGGTTTAACAAAGAGATATACAACATTTGGCCTTAAGCCCTAGCCTAGCTCCTCTCTTCCTTTTCTTTTACATTTTGTCTAGATTAGAGAGTAGATTAGTGCTAGTTTATAGTAGTTAGTTTTCTAGGGTTTTATTAGACTTGATGGTTAAAACAAGTGGATTTTATTGAAGATTCATTATTGGATGCTTGGAGACTCAGATTTGCATTTCCTATCTTTAAACTCTCTTTGCTTTCTATTTTGTAATCTCATGATGTATATTCATATTGTGGATGGTATAATTGAGTTGTCAATGACTTAAACTATATTCTGGGGTTTCAATGGAACCTAATGAGTAGTTGATGTTGATTTCTCTTCCATATTGGTTCTTATTGATTGTTATGTGATTGTCTACTGCGATATATGCTTTCATTGCTTAATTGAGTCATGACCAATTAATGTGATAACCTATGTGAACTTGAAAGACGAAGTGTAGGTTTAGATCTAATCGTAGTAGCGGGTGATTGTATGTTCACATGACGTTGGACGTATGATTTGTGCTTAGGATAGACATATACCGAAGCGCCGCCCTTCGTCAAATGAGAACTTGACCTTAAACCCTATTTATTTGTAAACACCATAGACATATAGGGGTTTAGATAATGTGGGTGTTCACGTGCGTTCTATCATCTGTGGATTGCACGTGATATGGATTAGGTGCATCGAGAGATGGCCTTCTCTCACTTTCGTGCTCTCGGCTAGCACACTTAACGATTAATTTAACCTAATTGGAAGTGAAATGACTTAGATGAATCATTAGGGGAAATTGGAATCTCATGCCTTCATTATCTGATTTTACCCTAGGATTAATTAGTTTAAGCTTAATTCCTTGTCTAGTTAAATTTAGTTTTAATTCCAACTCTTTACCGCCCGTTTAAATAAGACTAAAATGATTATGAGCTATTGATTTGGCGACTGTTTATCTGTTAATTCCTCGTGGGAACGATATCTATACTTACACTTTATTACTTGTTGACCGCGTATACTTGCGCGTTAATTGTCATCATATAAATCGGACAACAGCTCGCATCCATGAGTAACGAGCTTCAGCGTCAGCATGAAATGAATATTAGATGCTAATTAACCGAACCGAATTAAACGGATTGGTTAAGGAATTTGAGAATAGTTCTCAAGGCTGAAAAGCTATCTTATGTCCTTCATACGCTTATCCCTACAATGGTTGCAGAAAATGCCTCTAAGGAAGAGATTGCTACTTTTAGAAAGTAGCAAGATGATGCATAGTTGGCTAAATGCATCATGCTCGCATCCATGAGTAACGAACTTTAGCGTCAGCATGAAACTATGGATGCTCATACTATATTCCTACACTTCAAAGAGTTTAATGGTGAGGAAAGTAGGACAAATAGATATCAGATATCTACGGAGTTCTTCCAATCTAGAATGACCGATGGTACTACAGTAAAGACACATGTCCTAAAAATGATCAATTTGATTGAATAATTAGGACAACAGGGTTTTGTCATGGATGGAGAGTTGAGCCACGATTTGATCTTTCACTCACTCCCGGACTCCTTCTCACAATTGTTGCGAATTTTTAGATGTGCAAGCTAGATGTCAGCCTCGCTGATTTTCTTAAACATGTTGAAAACTATTGAAAGTCACTTTCCAACCAAGAAAGACCAAGTCTTACTGATAGGGGCCAAAAGATCTTCTGAAAAGAAGAACGATTCAAAGAAGGTAAATAGAAAAGCAAATATAAAGGATAATAAGAACAATACTGATACGTATAGCGAAGGAGTTTTCTTCCACTACAATAAGATTGGATACTAGAATAGGAACTGCGAGAAGTATCTTGCAAAGGTTAACCAGAAAAAGCTTAGTGAAGCTTCGGTTACATATACAGGTTTGTCAATGATTGAAATAAAGCTTTCAGTAAGTAAAGTTTCTACTTGGTTATTGGATACCGACTATGGTTCTCATAAATACAGATTTATGAAAGGACTAAGCAGAAGTATAAAGCTAAACACGGGGAAGTCTTCATACGTGTGGGAATGGAGCAAAGGTTGGTCCACTAACTGCAGGAACTTATTGTTTAGCGTCGCCTAAAGGCAAGTCCGTTAGTTTAAATAATTAACAATTTACAGAATGGACTTTACATACTTGACTTACATGAAAATAATTTTAAATTGAACAATGTAATTGTTAATTTAGATTAATTAGCCAAGTTGTAGGTAGTTTTAATTCTATAGTGTTAGATTTGAGACTTACGGTGTATTTCAAACTCTAAGAGGTGAGTTATTAATTACATTTAGGGACTTATTGAAGGATAAGTACAATATACCACCCATAAGCAGATGGACAAAGTAAGAAAACCGTTCAGACCTTAAAGAATATATTAAGAACTTGTAATACAAATTTCAAAGAAAATGGAAACCTTTTTGTAGAGGTTGCATACCATAGTTATTATAAAAATGCCATCATATGAAGTCGTGGATAGTATAATATATATAACACATAAGTATTGAGATTATATGTGAAAGATTTCAAACATCTCAAACTCAGTAGAAAACAATGATAGATAAAGGGTAAGAATAAGTTATTTTTAGAAGTGTTACCTTAGAAATACAAATACATTTTGATAAGAAAAGGGGAATGGGGACCGCGATTCGTTAAACCGTGTTAGTTAAGAAGAGAAGGGAATGAGGTGGTAGCACTACTTCCTAAATTAAAATATATTTATAGACTATCTCATGTGACTGTATAAATCTGACCTATAAGGAAGAGGTATCGTATATGGTTGTTCTTGCTCAGATAATTGATTAAACTGGAACAAGTATTAATACACAAAGTAATATCATCAGTTAAAGTGATCTGGAAAAATCATGATATAGAAAGAGCTACATGGGAGCTGTGAGGTGAAATACCAGAAGATTTCCTATATGGTTTTCATTATTTGTATTTTTAATTTCTGGACGAAATTCTTCTAAGAGGGGTGATTGTAATAATCCAAAACTTAAACAGGATTATTAATATGGATATATATATATAGTAGTAGTAGTAATAATAATAATAATAATAAATATAATTATGTTCATGGATGTGTATTTAGCCTTATTAAAGAATATATATAAATATATATTAACATATAGGATATAATTATGGAAAGTTTTTTTTTAGAAAACCCTAATTATAGATTTGATTTAAATTAAGAAACCCTAATTGTTATAATAAAAGAAAATTATAATTAAGACATTGAGAATGTTATGTAGGATTATGAATATATTAAGTTAATATATGATGTACTAAAGATTTAATTGAAAGGAATCGTATGAAAACCCTAATCAGGAATTAGGAAACCCTAATCCTAAATAGAAAACCCTACATATTAATTATAAACCCTAATTCTAAATTAACAAACTCTAATGGTTCAATTTTATTTTTCAAATTACTAGAGAGAATATGAAATGACTAATTTACCCTTGGATTAATGTAGGAAATTACCGAAATACCCTTAGTATTTGTTAAATGACTAAAATACCCTAAATCTTCACTTTTTGAAAGAGATAAAACTAAATCTATAACTCAATCAAGCAAAAGATTTCTCACATGCTGAAAATAGCTTCTACTAGACTCTAGCTTGACAACATAACACAATACAATTAATGAATTAGACTTAGTTGTCAAACAAGAGAGAGAAATTAAGTTTTAACCCACTTGAGGTTTTGACATAAGTCTAGGTAGTGAGAACTTAGGGCCACAAAATTTTCACTTGTTATACATCACCAACTAACCCATAAACAATCATCAGCAAGGCCGGATCAAATTCAGAAAGGAGTAAAGAAAATTTTGCTCAAAAAGGTTAAAAACCTAGCCCTAGCTTTAGATCTTAGATTCTAAAATTTTATTGTTGATGTTATTGTTTAAGTATGTTTAGAAGTATGTTACTTAGTGATCTGGGTTGCTAAAACATGAATCTATAACATCTAAATGCATAAAAATGACGATTTAAGCAAAACTTCCAAACTTTAAAAATATGGTCTGACAGTGAATGTCAGGGCTCATAGATTGTGCTCTGTTAATGTTTTAGATGTTTTAAAGGTTTGTAGTTGTAGCCTGTAAGGTTGTTAGTAGTCTAGAAGTGGTAGAATAGAAATCAAAATAACAGATTTGAAGTTATACGTGGTCAAAACCCGTTGACCAAGCTTGACCGTGCGTTTTCTAGGTAACCTAGAAAGTTGATGAACACTGGTCTGACAATCGTTTGACCGGCCTAGATTTCTCGCCTGTCAGTCTGTTTGGATGTTAGATGTTAGTAAGATTGTACTCTGACATGAGGTCTACACCCCTAGAGCACTCTCAAACCTTAGGGAGTCACTGATCAGAAGTTATAGACGGTCAAAATGCGTTGACCGTTAAGCTTGAAATTCTGGGTAATCCAGAAAAGGAATATCAGCGCCTGACAAGTTCTTTGAAGGCTTAGATCTTGCTTCCTTGTGATGTATGAACTCTATAAGTGCTATACTTTAGTACCCTGATAGCTGCTCTACAAATCCAAGACAATAAACTGACTAAAACATGAACCGACTACAAGATATAAGACTTGAAATAGCGTTGACCGGCATTGACTATGCGTTTCTGGGCAGCCCAGAAATGCAAGAACAGCTTCGGATGGGTGGTTTGACCATCAATAACTCCCAGATTTGTTGTAATTAGACCCCTAACTTAGATTTAACTTGTAGTATTACATCAATACTATAATATTGATCACTTGCTTGCCCAGAAACCAAACAGATCGGAAATTAAAGCGAGTCAATCTAGGGGCCAGGCCGTTGACCATCCTGTTCTTGAGATGGTGAAGAACACCTAAAGCGACGGTTTCCTGTCACTGTAGCCTATAGCGACGGTTTCAAATTAAAATTAATTATAATAATTAAAATAAATAGAAATAAATACTAAATAATTAATAAAAAAATTTGAAAAATCATTTTTAATTATAATAAATAATTTTTAATATTTTGACATAAAATTTTATTAATATTTAATTTATTTAAATATTAATGATAATAAAAGTATTTAATAAATTATTTAAAAATATTATTGATGATTTAAAAATCAATTTAAGTGGTTATTAATTATTTACAAATAATATTAATAGTTTAATAATCATTTTAAATAATAATAAATTATTTAAAAATGATATTAATGATTTAAAAATAATTATTAATAAAAATAAATTATTTAAAAATATTATTTATGATTTGAAAATCAATTTAAGTGATTATTAATTATTTATAAATAATATTAATAGTTTAATAATCATTTTAAATAATAATAAATTATTTAAAAATAATATTAATGATTTAAAAATTATTATTAATAAAAATAAATAAATTAAAAATAATATTGATGATTTAAAAATCATTATAAATTGTTATTAAATATTTAAGAATAATATTAATGATTTAAAAATTATTATAAATGATATTAAAAATCATTATAAATGATATTAAATTATTTAAAAATTATTTTGAACCTTTTGAAATTATTATAAATAATAACTAAATTATCTAACAATGTATTGAAACTTTTAAATGAAGTTTATTGAAAAACTAATTCGATAACTATTCGATAAAGTGAAAAAATACCGAACGGACACCAAAATCAACCGAGACACAATAGTTTGACTAGTTGTTAGGTGTTATTGTTTCTAATGATTGTTATAAACCTATATAGGTTGCGTATATACTTTCCAATAGTTGAAGTAGCTGATTTTCGCAAAGGCAAGTTTTCTAACTTCATTTAATTTTAATATTAAATGTACATTTGATATATTGATATACGAACTTATTATACACATTATTCGTGATATCTGTGATTTGAAAAAGGTTATGACTTATTGTTCAAGGATAACCAAGACATATTAATTGTTATTTGTGTAAATTATTTTTGATTTGATATCAAAGCATAGATTGTGGTGAAACCAATGTTGTTTGGTACAAATATATATACTGATACTATCAATAACCGACAGTTTTACACTGACCGGGTAGTTATTAATGACCGGCAGTTTTACACTAACCGAGTAGTTGTGGTAGGATGATATGCATACTCCTAGAATATGATTAGGCTGATCACCTATAAGATATTCCTAACCGAGCTCGTATACGTCTTTGTAACCGTAGGAGTATAGAGTGGTTGACAGAATCAACTCGGGTTGATAAGTCTATATAACTGACAGTTACCTCGTCAGAAGTGTGGTTGAACAGATCAACCCGAGTGGCTAAGTCTATATGACTGATAGTAACTCGTAATGTGTGGGATTTAAATGATCAAACCTCAGTATATATATGTGGAAAATACTCTGAACTATGTGTTCCTTTAATTCAGATTCAGTGTGAGTATAATATACAACTTGTTTAAAACTTGCTAAGCTTTCTGTAGCTCATCCTTGCAATTATTCTTTTCCTTTGCAGTTTTAGCTAACATGTCAAAAGTTTTAGAGTTCAATAAAGTGGATGGAAAAACTCAGTCAATGTAAATTTGTTTATATCCTTGGGAACTCTACTCTGATGTAATAGTAAGTTGGGATTTATTGTAAGCCAATTTTAGAATATATAATGTATTACCATCTTTAACAATTGCTTAGTTTTTACCTTTATAGAACCTAGGAAGAAGTACAGTATCTATATGAACCATACTTCTGAATTGGGAGTATTAAAAGATATTGTGGTTCTCTGATACACTGAGGTTGGTCGCACCCCTCAGATTCCAAGAACGACCCTAACATTAATACTACGAATGTCAGATAGATGTGAATTATTGATATGAAAGAAATATTTGTGAGATTATAAACTTATTCATCCAAGTGAGGGTATCCCCATACAGTAAATGTTCTGATGAGAACTATTATTCGTTGTGGAATACTGTGAATCTTGAATTGATAGGAATTATTATCTTATGGAATATTTACGTGAGCACCAAATCTGCTACAGGGAATGTAGAGAATTTGGGGGCGTCACAATTTGGTATCGGAGCTGTAGGTCATAAACCTTAGGTAGGGTTACCTTAGGCTATAACCTTGGAGGAATAGGAGTGGCAGAAAAGTTAGTGAAAACATAAATTTAAAAAGAGTTTATAGGATATGAATTGAGGAAATTCATCGTAAAATAAGATAAAAATTAACTTAAAGAAAACTATTGCTTGCTTTGTGTATACAATATATAATAGGTACTAGTCTAGTTTATATAATTGATAGAAAAATTAGAAGTTAAGGATATTCACATAAGTGAGTGAGGAACCGGTCGTTCCGAGCAAGCTGATATCTGAACCAGAATTAGTTGGGCCAATAGAGAATGATCCAGAGGGTAGGATATGAGAAGTGCTAATTGAAGTATTTTATAGGATAGTGTTGGAAGCTGTAGAAGACAAACCTATGATAGACATAGGGAGTGCTCATGAAAAGTACCGGAGTGGAACTAAGTGAAGAGAGAAACTTATAACCCATTTAGGATGATATTAAGCAGAGGAGCATGACGTGTTTAGGAAGCAGGTTGAGAAGATGAGATTTGAATAACCATGTAAAACTAAGAATAAGAAGGAGAAAGAAAATATGGAATAACAGTGAACTGGGAGGTCTACAGAGTAAATAAAAGAACTGTGGGAAGATGCATATAGATGTATGTAGGAAAGGCAGAAGGTATTGCTATAAGGAAAAGATAAGTTAAGAAAGTAGAAAGATATAGAAGATGAAGGTTGAGTATTAGGAATTTAGTAATGGTAAGAAGGATATGATAATATCTTATGAATAAATCTATATATATATATATATATATGAATATACATCTGTGTGTAGTATATAAGTTTTAAACTTTGGAATAAGTGAATGAATAACAATAAATCCTAACTTTCTAATTTAAATAAAAGGATATGGATAGCAGTAACTATAAGATGAACGGTAATCTATAAGTTTAAAGTATTATCAATGTATTTTTCAGGGAAGCTAGTGATAATATATAAACACTAGTCAAGTATGTGACGTACAAACTCTATCCATTTAATCGAGTTATTTGTTATTGTTAGGTAAATGGCATCATACGGGAGAACACAAGCAGAAACTACTGCGGAACAAATAGAGGCAACCCCAACTCAACAGTTGGTAAACATGTTGCGAGGAGCTTTATAGGGGAGGCCAGAGAACCCACCACCAATCGAACCCAATACTTTAAGGATTACCTTAGATTTTAAGTTAACTGGACCACCTGAGTTTAAAAGGACTAATAAACTAGAGAATGAAGCCTTAAGGGAATGTCAAAAGAAGAGGAATAACAAAAGGAAGGGGAAGGCCATTTTTCCTAATAATTCTGGAAAAGGGGGCGATAATTTCAGCAACAAAGTCAACAAGGGAGGAAATAACAAAACTAGTCAGAGGAATGAAGGTTGTTGTATTTGTGGGAAAAAGCACGGATGGGTATGTTATTTTAGGGCGAATAAGTGTTTTACTTGTGGGAGACATGGACATTACTCAAACCGGTGTCCACAAAAGAGGAATAGTAATAAGAAGAGAATCACATGTTTTAACTGTGGGGTGGAGGGACACATTGCTAAATTTTGTCCAAAACCCAGAGATCCAAACAAAGGGGGAAACCAAAACTTCAAACCAGCAGTAGCCAGAGAGGTTGGCCAGAGTCGTCCGGAAGCGTTAGAACTTTTAACATGACGATGAGGGATGCTGTTGCACAGGACGTGATAACAGGTATTATCCCAAATCGATATTTTAAATACTCATGACATATTTGACTCTGGTACGAATTTTTCGTTTACATATATTGGTTTTTCTAAAACATGGAAAGACGTCATGTGAAGACATAAATATAAAAACTTTTCTTAAAGAAATAGTTTTCGTTAAAACCATATAAAAGTTTTATAATGATTAAAAGATATAAAGTTTCAGTTAAGAGAGTTTAATGGAAATGAACAAGATACAAAACAACGAGGAGAAGGGAAACAGTTATTTAAACAGGGAAATTTCTTAGAAAAGATAGTAGAGTCTATTGTCGAAGGGAAGGGATAGAAAAGATTTTGACTGAAAAAAATAATAATCTTATACCATTCCATTAATAATCAATATCATTATATACATTTTAAAAGTTAGAAGAATTAAGAAAAATACGAAGTAATAATAAAACAACGAGGTACTGATAAAAGACTTTAATAAATTTAAGATTTAGTTAAGAATTCCAACTAACTCTACCTAGAGGTTATAGTTTGACCTTATTAAACAGAGTCAAAGAAATACATGAGGTAGATAAATAATTGTCCAAAGTATTACATGGCACTTAATCAATACCAATAGGAAAAATTCAAATTCGTGGAAGTGGTGTCAGAGCCAAGGGTTACGAAGGCCTTTAGTGCAATAAAGGGCCTAGGTATTGTTGCAGAAATTGTAAAACCAGTTCTCAAGGAACTTTTGAAACTATATAACAGAAACTAGGAGCTTAGTGAAGTAGATGACTATCTCAACTCTAGTGAGGTGCTATGGTTAAAACACCAAGAAGGTCACAAATAAATTATTACTAGAATTGAAGAATAAAGAAGGCATAATATCAAAGATATAAAAGCAGGTAAGTTAAAGAATTTCTAAAGTTAGAGAGGGATAAAATTGGAATTAAGATTTGAAGGAGGAATTTGAGTTACAACAAGGTTGAAACTAAAATAAAAGTTATAGTGATTTTTTTTTTGTATTTCAAATTTTGTTATGTGAAGAAAGTCAAATGTTGAATTGGAATATAATAATTGTCTAATAAGGCTGAATTAGATTATACCAGTTAGAATAAGATATAGGTGGTACGTCATAGTATTAATGTAGAGACGGGAGAAAATATTTTGGGTGGTTGAACAGGAAATAATAATTGGTGGAATGGGTACGTAAATGTTTTACGCTTAAAATTAGAAGTCAAAAGACGGAGATGTTATTATTAGTAGTACTAATCTTTGAATGATGGTAGGAACATAGAAAGGTCGCAATGTTATTAGTAGTCTCACCAAAACAATTTCATCTTTAACTTATTAATGTAATTGTTAATTTATATTAATTAGCCAAGTTGTAGGTAGTTTTATTTCTATAGTGTTAGATTTGAGACCTACGGTGTATTTTAAACTCTAAGAGATGAGTTATTAATTACGTTTAGGGACTTAGTGTAGGATAAATACAGTATACCACCCATAAGCAGATGGACAAAGTAAGAAAACCATTCAGACCTTAAAGAATATATTAAGAACTTGTAATACAAATTTCAAAGAAAATGGAAGCCTTTTTGTAGAGGTTGCATACCATAGTTATCATAAAAATGCCATCATATGAAGCCGTGGACAGTATATTATATATAACACATAAGTATTGAGATTATATGTGAAAGATTTCAAACATCTCAAACTCAGTAGAAAACAATGATAGATAAAGGGTAAGAATAAGTTATTTTTAGAAGTGTTACCTTAGAAATACAAATACATTTTGATAAGAAAAGGGGAATGGGGACCGTGATTCGTTAAACCATGTTAGTTAAGAAGAGAAGGGAATGAGGTGGTAGAACTACTTCCTAAATTAAAATATATTTATAGACTATCTCATGTGACCGTATAAATCTGACCTATAAGGAAGAGGTATCGTATATAATAGTTTTTGGTCAGATAATTGATTAAAAGGAACAAGTGTTAATACACAAAGTAATATCATCAGTTAAAGTGATCTGGAAGAATCATGATAGAGAAAGAGCTACATGGGAGCTGTGAGGTGAAATACCAGAAGATTTCCTATATGGTTTTCAGTTTTTGTTTTTTTAATTTCGGGACAAAATTCTTATAAGAGGGGGTGATTGTAATAATCCAAAACTTAAACAAGATTATTAATATGGATATATATATATATATATATATATATATATATATATATATATATATAGTAGTAATAATAATAATAATAAATATGATTATGTTCATGGATGTGTATTTAGCCTTATTAAAGTATATATATAAATATATATTAACATATAGGATATAATTATGGAAAGTTTTTTTTTTAGAAAACCCTAATTATAGATTTGATTTAAATTAAGAAACCCTAATTGTTATAATAAAAGAAAATTATAATTAAGACATTGAGAATGTTATGTAGGATTATGAATATATTAAGTTAATATATGATGTACTAAAGATTTAATTGAAAGGAATCGTATGAAAACCCTAATCAGGAATTAGGAAACCCTAATCCTAAATAGAAAACCCTACATATTAATTATAAACCCTAATTCTAAATTAACAAACTCTAATGGTTCAATTTTATTTTTCAAATTACTAGAGAGAATATGAAATGACTAATTTACCCTTGGATTAATGTAGGAAATTACCGAAATACCCTTAGTATTTGTTAAATGACTAAAATACCCTAAATCTTCACTTTTTGAAAGAGATAAAACTAAATCTATAACTCAATCAAGCAAAAGATTTCTCACATGCTGAAAATAGCTTCTACTAGACCCTAGCTTGACAACATAACACAATACAATTAATGAATTAGACTTAGTTGTCAAACATGAGAGAGAAATTAAGTTTTAACCTACTTGAGGTTTTGACATAAGTCTAGGTAGTGAGAACTTAGGGCCACAAAATTTTCACTTGTTATACATCACCAACTAACCCATAAACAATCATCAGCAAGGCCGGATCAAATTCAGAAAGGAGTAAAGAAAATTTTGCTCAAAAAGGTTAAAAACCTAGCCCTAGCTTTAGATCTTAGATTCTGAAATTTTATTGTTGATGTTATTGTTTACGTATGTTTAGAAGTATGTTACTTAGTGATCTGGGTTGTTAAAACATGAATCTATAACATCTAAATGCATAAAAATGACGATTTAAGAAAAACTTCCAAACTTTAAAAATATGGTCTGACAGTGAATGTCAGGGCTCATAGATTGTGCTCTGTTAATGTTTTAGATGTTTTAAAGGTTTGTAGTTGTAGCCTGTAAGGTTGTTAGTAGTCTAGAAGTGGTAGAATAGCAATCGAAATAATAGATTTGAAGTTATACGTGGTCAAAACCCGTTGACCGAGCTTGACCGTGCGTTTTCTAGGTAACCTAGAAAGTTGATGAACACGGTCTGACAATCGTTTGATCGGCCTAGATTTCTCTCCTGTCAGTCTGTTTGGATGTTAGATGTTAGTAAGATAGTACTCTGACATGAGGTCTACACCCCTAGAGCACTCTCAAACCTTAGGGAGTCACAGATCAGAAGTTATAGACGGTCAAAATGCGTTGACCGTTAAGCTTGAAATTCTGGGTAATCCAGAAAAGGAATATCAGCGCCTGACAAGTTCTTTGAAGGCTTAGATCTTGCTTCCTTGTGATGTATGAACTCTATAAGTGCTATACTTTAGTACCCTGATAGCTGCTCTACAAATCCAAGACAATAAACTGACTAAAACATGAACCGACTGCAAGATATAAGACTTGAAATAGCATTGACCGGCATTGACTATGCGTTTCTGGGCAGCCCAGAAATGCAAGAACAGCTTCGAATGGGTGGTTTGACCATCAATAACTCCCAGATTTGTTGTAATTAGACCCCTAACTTAGATTTAACTTGTAGTATTACATCAATACTATAATATTGATCACTTGCTTGCCCAGAAACCAAACAGATCGGAAATTAAAGCGAGTCAATCTAGGGGCCAGGCCGTTGACCATCCTGTTCTTGAGATGGTGAAGAACACCTAAAGCGACGGTTTCCTGTCACTGTAGCCTATAGCGACGGTTTCAAATTAAAATTAATTATAATAATTAAAATAAATAGAAATAAATACTAAATAATTAATAAAAAAATTTGAAAAATCAGTTTTAATTATAATAAATAATTTTTAATATTTTGACATAAAATTTTATTAATATTTAATTTATTTAAATATTAATGATAATAAAAGTATTTAATAAATTATTTAAAAATATTATTGATGATTTAAAAATCAATTTAAGTGGTTATTAATTATTTACAAATAATATTAATAGTTTAATAATCATTTTAAATAATAATAAATTATTTAAAAATGATATTATTGATTTAAAAATCATTATTAATAAAACAAATTAATTTAAAATAATATTGATGATTTAAAAATTATTAAAAATTGTTATTAAATATTTAAGAATAATATTAATAATTTAAAAATCATTATAAATGATATTAAATTATTTAAAAATTATTTTGAACCTTTGGAAATTATTATAAATAATAACTAAATTATCTAACAAGGTATTGAAACTTTTAAATGAAGTTTATTGAAAAACTAATTTGATAACTATTCTATAAAGCGGTAAAATACCGAGCGGACACCAAAATCAACCAAGACACTAATAGTTTGACTAGTTGTTAGTTGTTATTATTTCTAATGACTTCTATAAACCTATATAGGTAGCGTGTATACTTTCCAATAGCTTAAGTAGCTGATTTTTGCAAAGGTAAGTTTTCTAACTTCATTTAATTTTAATATTAAATGTAAGTCTGATATATTAAAATACGAACTTGTTATACACATTATTCGTGATATCTGTGATTTGAAAAAGGTTATGACTTATTGTTCAAGCATAACCAAGACATATGAACTGTTATTTGTGTAAATTATTTTTGATTTGATATCAAAGCGTAGACTGTGGTAAAACCAATGTTGTTTGGTACAAATATATATACTGATACTATCAATGACCGACAGTTTTACACTGATTGGGTAGTTATTAATGACCGACAGTTTTACACTGACCGGGTAGTTGTGGTAGGATGATATGCATACTCCTAGGATATGATTAGGCTGATCACCTATGAGATATCCAAATTGAGCTCTTATACGTCTTTGTGACTGTAGGAGTATAGAGTGGTTGACAAAATCAACTCGGGTTGCTAAGTCTATATGACTGACAGGTCCTCGTCAGAAGTGTGGTTGAACAAATCAACCCGAGTGGCTAAGTCTATATGACTAACAGTAACTCGTAATGTGTGGGGTTTGACCGATCAAACCTCATTATATATATGTGGAAAATACTTTGAACTATATGTTCCTTCAATTCAGATTCAGTGTGAGTATAATATACAACTTGTTTAAAACTTGCTGAGCTTTTTGTAGCTCATCCTTGCAATTATTCTTTTCCTTTGCAGTTTTAGCTGACATGTCAAAAGTTCTGGAGTTCAATAAAGTGGATGGAAAAACTCAGTCAATGTAAATTTGTTTATATCCTTGGGAACTTTACTCTGATATAATAGTAAGTTGGGATTTATTGTAAGCCAATTTAAGAATATATAATGTATTACCATCTTTAACAATTGCTTAGTTTTTACCTTTATAGATGGGAGCTGTCGTTTACACTCCTAAATTTACATCACTTTCACTTTACGAATTTAAATAACTAGCACAGTAATAAGCAAGGATCGATCCCACAGAGAGTGACTTGTTTTATATTTATCCTATGATTTCTAATTAAAGGGGATTTTGAATTGATTAAACTAAATTATCAAGAATAAAGTAATAAGAATTAACAATGAATAAAAAGCTTCAGTTCTTCAGTTCAATATCACTTTTTCACAACAATAGATTATTCAAGTGTAACATTATATACACTTCAATGAAACTAATAGCCCTAGGTAACAACAAGCTCTGCTACCCGAAAACTCCCCTTAGATTGCCACTTAATGAAATAAGCTCTTCATAAGATTCTTGTAATACCCGAGAATTTTCTATTATTATTAAATAAATATAATAATGGGAATGAGAATTTATTTAATATAAATGATTTTGTGTTATGAGAAGGATTAATTTAATTATATAAAATTAAATAATTATAATAATAATTGAGAAACTTATGGAGTTTGCGATAAACTCGTTGATAGCCTTGTGTGGCACAGTGACATAATATAAGAATGATTAAATTAATTTAAGCGAACAATTAATCTATATTAATTATTAATTGCAGAAAATTAATTAATTATTATCGTAGAATATTAATTAATTAGTTGTGGAATATTAACTTTGATTGATTAATAATATGTGATTATTATTATTGCAAGAAATATAATAATAATAAATCACTTATTTATAAATATGCTGGGAATTATATTTGTTAATGTGATAATTAATCCTATGATTATTAATTAAGTGTTATTAATAATTAAGAGGAATGGACTAATTATATTATTAATTAATTGATAAGATGAATAATTTATTTATTTGACATTACGAATAATGAAACAAATAAGTGAAGTTATTAACATAATAAGATTATATTAATTATTATGTGCAAGTATATTTAAACTATACTACATGATTGTACATAGTAAAACTATGTGTTACGAATACATCATGATGCCTAGGTAACAATGTGAATATGCATTAAAGTGAGACATCATGAATATATGGTAGATAATTTAATAATACTTAACTATCTTATGTTATATTCATTAATTATTGAACAATGTGAAACCAATGTACATGGGTTAAATGATAAGAGTACATATAATCCCTAAACCTTCCATTTATAATAATGACATGCATTAAAATTACATTGTTGGGACCAAACTAAGCAAGATTTCTGAGATATAAGACCCATCAATTGCTCCAACGGTGGCCAAACAATGGCCTATAATCCCATTGCGTAAACTTGAGCAGCTATACTCTATGGTGATGATGGCTAAGCATATGGCTAACGAAGAGTAGTTGAGCAACTCCTTATTATCCATTGTTCTCTTCTTCTACCTCATGAATTCTAACCTTTGAGCAAAGCCATTAAATAGATAACAATTCCTCTATAAAAAGGTAGCTCCATTCTTCATTTCCCGTTACTATAAAAATTGCCTGTCAAATTCTAAGTTGAGAAGTGTAGTTGCTGAGATATAGAGAGCTAGAGAAGTCTAGCAATTGCAGAAAATAGAAGTTAAGCAAACTAAGCTTTAATAGGTATAAACTACATTCTTGATTCTCTATTTCTTATTCTCTGTAAATTTCAAGTTTCCTGATTTTGGATGCAATACATGCTAATTGAATTATAGAAAGCTTGTTTAGTTGTTATATGGACTTATATACATGTTGGAATTACAATATAGCTTTCTTGTTCTTCATTTAAGATTACTGTCAAGATACTAAGTCTTGAATTGGGTATGTAATTCGTGATTATGTGAGTAAGTAATGTTTATTAATTGTTCTTAGTTGTTATACTAGCTAATATACATGTTTAGACTGTCATATGGCTGCTTGCAATCAAATTCGTAAAGTAATTTCATGAATTGGCCTGGAACCTGCCGAAACTGGGAACTCTCTGGGACGAACCAGACACGGCGCAGCTGCAGCCGGTTTAATACTGTGGCGCAGCACAGCAGCGCCGGTCACTAGAAATGGTTGATTGATTCTGCTTATTTTCTGCTACGTACTAATGGTTTGATTTGGCATAAGATTGCATGCTAGCTTGTGTAACACATGTATATGAATATATTAAGGCGATGTAAACATGTTGTATTATATTAGCATACATGGTTAACGAAAAGCATATGGTTTACGAGATAAACTTAGTATTTTAAAAAGAAACAAACTTTGAAGTAATATATGTTCTATGAATTCTAAACTTATTGTGTTGTATACGTGCTTGATTCAGATATATGTAAGTATGATATAGTGGTTATAGCATCTTTGTTCACGACCAAACTTGTTAAACCTTGTGTTAGAGAAGTTTTCAAGAGAAAGCTTGATATGTTAAAGTTAATATACATGAATGCTACATGATGTAGGTTCTGATTTTTTTTAAAAGATGATGACATAACTTAATTACATGTGATAAGAGTTTTAAAGTTGTCTTGGATATGTTATATTCCATCATTCATGTTAAAATGATTTCGAAGGCAACCTTGGATATGTTTTCAAAACCAATTGCATTAGTATGAATAGATGAGTTCTAAGAATCTAAAGCATAACTCTTATATGTTTGATATAATGGTAGTAAACCAAGCGTGAGTTTAGGCATGTTTCTAAAGTAATGAACAATGCTAGTTAAGAATAAATGATGTGGACAATCGCAAGCATGTATATTACAATTGATATAACCTTCTCGCAAGTATCTATGATTAATTGTATACGTTGTGATTGCATGGCCATAGTTGGCCTTAAGTTCTTAGAAATCCTAAACTAAGACCCTAACATGTAAAGAAAAATTTAGGATGGTAATACGTGTATGATATAACTACTTGTGAGCAAGCCTAAAACGAGCTATGCGATCACCTCGTATGTTTAAAATAACAAGCATGATGGTATACATGATATCATGATATTGTAAGCCCTTAAATTGTCTAAAGATGTAAAGCTAGAACCTATATTATGTAAATTGAACGTGAAAAGGTTGAACGAGCATGAAAGTATCCCTTAAACATGTATACATGCTACGTGATATTATATGATGTTACTTGAACCCGATTTTGACGGTTAACTTATGAGAATGCCATAACTTGCTAAAATGAAATATATTTAGTATTGATTGTGGTCTTATGTGATATTAATATTATGAGAGCATGTTTGCTAATTGTTGCGATCTTATATGATATGAGCATGTGTTTAAACTCAAAAGGAGGAACGTTAAGGATAGAAATTTTATTCTATATAAATGTGTAGCTAGGTTAGAACTTAGCTTATGTGTTGATCGTATATTCGAAGATAAAATGTGAAGTTAAATTATATGACTAATGAATATCATATATACATAACTATATTACGATAGGATTCGAAAAGTGTTGATTAATTTACAGGGATAAACTATGCTTAAGGCAAGTTTCCTAACTTACACTCTTTTACGGTGCAAGTATTCTATCCTTGTATATTGCGAACTAGTTTCTTTACTTAATCGTTTGAATTGAATTAGCATACTTGAACTCTTATTTCATTAAAGCTATTATTCATGTTGAACTTGGTATTGTTCTTGAATATTGTGAAAGTGTCTATGCCATTTGATTTGGCTAGACTTATATTATTGAAAGGCGACCCAAACCGATTGATTGGTGCGGGATCTTGTATTTGACTGAGAAGAACAAAATATAACTATCGGAGAACCGACGCGCGCACATTAGTATGATTGAGTGTTATGCATAACATAGGGTACTTTAGGCTGATCACCTGTTGTACTTGTTTTTGTTGGATTTTTAGTTTATTACTGTCAAATCCTGTGGAAGTTCATAGTCCTTAGTGACTGCTCAGTATTTAGTTATCTTGAAATCTTGAATTGGTTTATTATTGAATCACATTGATATTATTCTGTCCTTAGCAACTGTTATTGAAACTGTTGATATTCTTGTTATCCTTGAACTATCAAACATTGCTATACCCTTTCGAGAATTGAGAATTATATTACAAACCCTTATTGTATATTACTTGCTGAGCAATTTGTGCTCATTCTTGCCTTCCCTAAAAATATTTCAGTTAAGGCCGAGCAGTGCGGACCCTCGAGTACTGACAAGGGCAAGGGAAAGGCTACTGAGTAGCTTTGTTTATATAGGACTTTATGATTGTAATAAAGAACTTATGATATTATGTACTAGTTAAGGTTATTATTGCTTAAGATATGTTTAAGCTATGTAATCACTGTTTAAGTTACGAGACCTTGGGACGTGAATAAATTATATTATTTAAATGTAATCTATTCGGTATTAGTTGTGTATTATTTCGCTGTGCTATGCGACATTTAGTCGTATTATTATTGTGATGTATTACCATGAGCACGTGACGAACTGAATTCCAGAGACCATGTGGCGGTCTCGAATTTGGGGGCGTCACAGGTTGGTATCAAAGTTGTAGTTATAAACCTTAGGAACGAGTGTCCTTAGACTATAACTTAGGCGAACTTAGAAGTTAGGAAGGAGATAAAACTCACATAGAGTTTTCCCTAGAGCGAGACTTAGCGTGTTATAAAATGTAACTTCATTCTATACAATGAACTTATGTTTTACTTAACATTCTAATGGAGTTGCTGTTTGTTTGTATTGTGTTTGTGATTGTAGGATGACAGACACTGGTGTACCTAGTAGAATGGCAGAGGAGGAGCCAGGGATATACATGTAGTATACGAGGCACCTCTAGAGGCTACACCAGTGCAGGCTATTGCACCGTTCTAGTCTGACGACGAGGATGAGATTAAGATAGAGTCTGATCTAGAGGATGAGCCGATGGAGGATAAGCCAGTAGAGGACTCTGATGAGGCTACTGTAGAGGAGCATATGCTAGGAGAGTATGAGGAGCGTATCTTAGAGTTAGACTTCAGAGTCTAGGAGCTGGAGGCCAAGGCCCATGAGAGAGAGTCCGAGTTCCAGAAACTGAGGGATGAGGACCACCAGAGGAAGCTGTCCATGCAGGAGTTAGAGGTGGAGATTGCCTACCGCAGGGAGGCAGGGATCCATATGGGAACTTTATTCCACATGTCGGTGGAGAGAAATGTAGATCTAGCAGGGAAGCTGGAAGAAGTAGAACAGAGAGAATTGAGTGAGAAGACTGAGAAAGAGGCACTCCGTACTCAGCTAGAGTTGGAGGTGATGGATAGGATACACTTTGAGGAGAAATGGGAGGCTGCCTATGAAAGAGCTGACGACCTGGAGGATGAGGTCCGATGTATGAAGAGAAAAATGAACAAGATGGGGTATGTGTTCCGTTCAGCTTTTGAGAGGGTGATTGATGGTGTGTACCACTACCCGGTAGAACAGGGATAGACTCTATATACTTTGAGTCGAGAGCTGGTTGCATATATAGCACAGTTAGAGTACAAGAGCGCAGTGGAGCGCGGGATGATGTGATGAGATTTCCTTAAATGGTCTAGTTGTAGTTTAGTAGAATTTATCTTTATGTGTTGTACATACTAGGTTGTAATCTCGATCCTTTGTGTAAGATGTGGGATAATGATGTAAACCCCGAGTTAGCTTTTGTTAGAGGGGTAGTATGGTAGCAGGTTGGTATATCCTCGTCTTTTGTGATATTAGGGGATATATGTGATAACATTTATAGCAGTATGCTAGGGAAATCATGTAATGAAACGATTTGGCATATGAATATAAATGAAGTTTATTTCAGAAACGTGTTATAAATTTATTCTTTTAGTATTAAAAGAAATACTTAAGTAATATACTTGAATAATAATAAAATAAAAATTTGTGATGCAGATAATGCCGCCCAGAGGTAGATTGACTGCACCTGAGGAGTCAGTGAACAATGAGAGGGAACAAGTAGACCCGATCCAGAAACTTGTAGACTTGTTAGGAGAAACCTTAAGGGGAAGGAACAATAAACCCGTTCGCCCAAACCCTCAGGCTGTGCCAGTAACAACCTTTAAAGACTTTAAGAGTGTATGACCCCCGGAGTTCGAGGGAACTATCGACCCAATTGTCGCACAAACGTGGATCAAGGAGATCGAAAAAGCTTTCACTATAGCTCGCGTAGGCGAAGATCAGAAAATGGTGTTTGCCACATACATGATGAGGGGATAAGCGAACTACTGGTAGGAGGCTAATCAACAAAGAGCATGAGAAGGGATAATAGCTTGGGATAAGATTCAGACGCTATTTTTTGAGAATTACTTCCCGAAAAGCATGAAGAATAGAATGGAGGTAAAGTTCTTAGAACTAAAACAAGGTGACATTACGGTGGCGCAGTACGCAGCTAAGTTTAATGAACTAGTGCAATTTGTGGAACACCAAGTTGGAGATGAAGAAAGGAAGGCGAGAAGATTCGAACAAGGGCTGAAGCCGTGACTGTTCAATAAGGTATCAGTTCTTCAAATTGATTCCTTTGCGACATTGTTGGAAAAGGCAATCATTGCGGAAGGTGGCAGTGAGGCCTTAAGTCTGTACAACAAAGAGAAGAAAGGAAAGAATGCTGGAGGAGAGAATCGTACTGGAGGAAGCAGCAGTGGAGGAAGCAATTTGGGAAAGAGAAAGTGGGAGAATAACAACAGCAGAAACAATAATCAAGGTGGGAGTCACCAGGGAAATTTTAAGAATAGGAGTGGAGCTTGTAATAAGTGTGGGAAAAGTCACCAAGGGGAGTGCTGGAAAGGAAAGGGCACATGTTATAACTACGGCCAAGAGGGGCACATATCGCCAAACTGTCCAGAACCAAAGAAGATACAAGGATGCTTTACGTGTGGCTCGACGGAGCACCGAATTAAGGACTGCCCAAAGAAGGGAAGTGGCGGGGGTAGCAAGCAGCAAGGAGGCAACAAACTGATTATCGACGGACCGTCACAATCCAACCACCCAACCGCCAGAACCTTTAACATGACCGTCCAGGACGCAGTGGCTGCGATGGACGTGGTGTCAGGTATAATCCCAATCAATGATATAAATTCTTATGTATTATTTGATTCGGGTGCCACCTGTTCTTTTATATCTGAAGAATTTGCTAGTAAACTTAGTACACCCCAAGAACTATTAGAAAATCCCTTGAACATAGAAGTTGCGAATAAGGAAGTGATCCCTGTAGAATATGTTTATCGAAATTATCACGCAAACATTAGAGAACATGAACTGAGCGTAGACTTGATTCCTATTAGACTGGGAGAATTTGATGTGATACTGGGAATGGATTGGTTGTATAACCATGCAGCGATAATTGATTGTCAGAATAAATGTGTGAACCTTCAGACTCCGAGTAAGTCTAAGGTAGTGTTTTATGGTAGCTCATCGCTTAAGCAATCGTGTTGCGTTACGATGATGAAGGCCAAGAAATTGTTAAGGAAAGGATGTGTAGGTTATCTAGCTTACAGCGTTGATACTGGGAAAAATGGAGTAAAAATTAAGGATATATCCGTAGTTAATGAATTTCAAGATGTGTTTCCGGACGATCTGCATGGTCTTCCGCCAGACAGAGAAATTGAATTCGTAATAGACTTAGCACCGGGAACGACACCGATTTCGAAAGCTCCATATCGTATGGCGCCAGTGGAAATGAAGGAATTGATGATACAATTGCAAGGGTTGTTGGATGAGGGTTACATTCAACCAAGTGTTTCTCCTTGGGGAGCACCAGTGCTATTCGTTAAGAAGAAGGACGGATCGATGAGGCTCTGTATCGATTATCGAGAATTGAACAGAGTAACGATCAAGAACCGATATCCGCTACCGAGGATAGACGACCTGTTTGATCAACTGAAGGGAGCAAAGTGTTTCTCAAAAATCGATCTACGAACATGATATCATCAACTAAAAGTGAGGGATGAGGACATACCAAAGACTGTGTTTCGAACCTGTTCTGGACACTACGAGTTTTTGGTAATGTCATTTGGATTGACTAATGCTCCGGCAGCATTTATGGACTTGATGAACCGAGTTTTCAAGCCATACTTGGATAAATTTATAGTGATTTTTATCGATGACATTTTGATCTACTCGAAGACAAAGGAAGAACACGCCGAACATCTGAAGATTATTTTGGAGGCACTAAGGAAGGAGAAAATGTATGCAAAATTTTCAAAGTGTGAATTTTGGATGGAGAAGGTTAAATTCTTAGGCCACGTGGTGGATAAGAATGGAATCTTTGTAGACCCTGCGAAGGTAGAAGCAGTAAGTAATTGGGAACAACCGAGAACACCGACGGAGGTGAGAAGCTTTTTAGGGTTAGCTGGGTACTATCGAAGATTCATCCAAGATTTTTCTAAGATAGCAACCCCGTTGACCAATCTGACGAGGAAGATGGTGAAATTTGTGTGGACCGACAAATGCGAAGAAAGTTTTCAAGAACTAAAGAAGAGATTGAGCGAAGCGCCTGTGTTATCACTACTAGATGATGTGGGAAATTTTGTGGTGTATAGTGATGCATCGCACAAGGGACTTGGCTGTGTGCTTATGCAGCACAGAAAAGTCATTGCGTATGCATCACGACAATTGAAGGATTATGAAAAACGATACCCTACTCACGACTTAGAGTTAACGACAGTAGTTTTTGCATTAAAGATATGGAGGCATTATTTGTATAGGGAAAAATGTGAGATATACACGGACCATAAAAGTCTGAAATATATCTTCACACAGATAGATTTGAACATGCGGCAGAGAAGGTGGTTAGAATTAATCAAAGACTATGAATGCGATATTCTTTATCACCCGGGAAAGGCAAACGTGGTTGCCGACGCTCTGAGCAGAAAAGGAAGGGAAAAGTTATTTAATTTAACGACTCAGGAAGAATTGATAAGAGAGATGGAGAAATTGGAGATAGAAGTGAAAGAACCAAAGAAGCCTGGAGAATGGTTGTTTGTGGTGGAAGCTCATCCGACATTGTTGGATAGAGTAAAGGAAGCCCAGGATAAAGATGAAGAGTGTGAGAAAATTCGAAAGAGGATCACAGAAAATGAGAAGAGAAATTTTGAATGGATAAAGACGGTATTTTGAGATTTGAAGAAAGAGTATGGGTACCAGCGGTAACCGAGTTAAGGGAAGAGATTTTGCACGAGGCACACAATACGACATATTCCATTCATCCGGGAGGCACGAAGATGTACCGAGATCTAAGGCAATATTTTTGGTGGCCCAATTTGAAACGGGAAGTCGCAGAGTGCGTCAGTAGATGTTAGACTTGCCAGCGCGTTAAAGCAGAGCATCAACGGCTGAGTGATTTACTACAACCGTTGGAAATACCAGAGTGGAAATGGGAGCATATTACAATGGACTTTGTGGTAGGACTTCCAGTTACACAGAAAGGTTATGATGCTATTTGGGTTATCGTGGATCGACTAACAAAGACCGCACATTTTCTACCGATCAAGATCCGTTATAGTTTGAATCAATTAGCGAGTTTGTACGTAAAGGAGATTGTCTCACGACATGGAGTGCCGGTATCTATTGTCTCTGATCGAGATCCGCGCTTCACATCCAATTTTCAGAAAAGTTTGCAAGAGAGAATGGGAACGCAGTTGAGGTTGAGTACGGCTTATCATCCTCAGACAGACGGACATAGTGAGCGAACAATACAAACGCTGGAGGACATGCTCAGGACTTGCGTGATGGATTTTAAGGGAAATTGGGACGACCACCTACCCTTAGTCGAATTTGCGTATAATAATAGTTACCATGCGAGTATCGGCATGTCATCGTACTAAGCTCTTTACGGAAGAAAGTGCAGAACGCCATTATATTGGGACGAAGTTGGAGAACGACGAATACTCGAACCAGAGTTAGTTTAACAAACCGCAGACGTGGTGACAGTGATAAGAGCCAGACTTGTAGCAGCTCAAGATCGCCAGAAGAAATACGCAGATTTGCATCGGCAAGACCGAGACTTCAAAGTCGGCAATTTCGTATTTTTAAAGGTATCTCCATGGAAGGGAAAAATCTATTTCGGCAAGAAAGAAAAATTGAGTCCAAGATTCATAGGACCGTTCGAGATACTGAAGCGAGTGGGCGAAGTGGCATACAAAGTTGCATTACCACACGAGTTGGAGCACATCCACAACGTATTCCACATGTTAGTGTTGCGACCGTACAAGGCCGACTACAAGCACGTGATTTCTTACGAGCCCATTCAAGTGGAGAAGAACTTGGCGTATGAAGAAATTCCTGTCCAGATATTAGATAGGAAAGAGCAAACCTTAAGAAATAAAATTATTTCATCTGTAAAAGTACTTTGGCGTAACCACGATGTCGAGGAGGCAATGTGGGAGTTAGAAGATAGGATGATGAAGGACTATCCCCATCTATTTGTGTAACCTTGTAGCAATTCCGGGACAGAATTTTTATAAGGGGGAAGGATGTAATACCTGAGAATTTCCTAATATTATTAAATAAATATATTAATGGGAATGAGAATTTATTTAATATAAATGATTTTGTGTTATGAGAAGGATTAATTCAATTATATAAAATTGAATAATTATAATAATAATTGAGAAACTTATGGAGTTTGCGATAAACTCGTTGATAGCCTTGTGTGGCACAGTGGCATAATATAAGAATGATTATATTAATTTAAGCGAATAATTAATCTATATTAATTGTTAATTGTAGAATATTAATTAATTATTGTGGAATATTAACTTTGATTGATTAATAATATGTGATTATTATTATTGCAAGAAATATAATAATAATAAACCACTTATTTATAAATATGCTGGGAATTATATTTGTTAATGTGATAATTAATCCTATGATTATTAATTAAGTGTTATTAATAATTACGAGGAATGGATTAATTATATTATTAATTAATTGATAAGATGAATAATTTATTTATTTGACATTACGAATAATGAAACAAATAAGTGAAGTTATTAACATAATAAGATTATATTAATTATTATGTGCAAGTATATTTAAACTATACTACATGATTGTACATAGTAAAACTATGTGTTATGAATACATTATGATGTCTAGGTAACAATGTGGATATGCATTAAAGTGAGACATCATGAATATATGATAGATAATTTAATAATACTTAACTATCTTATGTTATCTTCATTAATTATTGAACAATGTGAAACCAATGTACATGGGTTAAATGATAAGAGTACATATAATCCCTAAACCTTCCATTTATAGTAATGACATGCATTAAAATTACATTGTTGGGACCAAACTAAGCAAGATTTCTGAGATATAAGACTTATCAGTTGCTCCAACGGTGGCCAAACAATGGCCTATAATCCCATTGCGTAAACTTGAGCAGCTATACTCTATGGTGATGATGGCTAAGCATATGGCTGAGGAAGAGTAGTTGAGTAACTCCTTATTACCCATTGTTCTCTTCTTCTACCTAATGAATTCTAACCTTTGAGCAAAGCCATTAACTAGATAACAATTCCTCTATAAAAGATAGCTCTATTCTTCATTTCCCGTTACTATAAAAATTGCCTGTCAAATTCTAAGTTGAGAAGTGTGAGTTGCTGAGATATAGAGAGCTAGAGAAGTCTAGCAATTGCAGAAAATAGAAGTTAAGCAAACTAAGCTTTAAGAGGTATAAACTACATTCTTGATTCTCCATTTCTTATTCTCTGTAAATTTCAAGCTTCTTGATTTTGGATGCAATACATGCTAATTGAATCATAGAAAGCGTGTTTAGTTGTTATATGGACTTATATACATGTTGGAATTACAATATAGCTTTCTTGTTCTTCATTTAAGATTAATGTCAAGATACTAAGTCTTGAATTGGGTATGTAATTCGTGATTATGTGAGTAAGTAATGTTTATTAATTGTTTTTAGTTGTTATACTAACTAATATACATGTTTAGACTATCATATGGCTGCTTGCAATCAAATTCGTAAAGAAATTTCATGAATTGGCCTGGAACTTGCCGAAATTGGGAACTCTCTGGGACGAACCAGACACGGCGCAGCTGCGCCGGTCTGCGCCGGTCACTAGAAATGGTTGATTGATTCTGCTTGTTTTCTGCTACGTACTAATGGTTTGATTTGGCTTAAGATTGCATGCTAGCTTGTGTAACACATGTATATGAATATATTAAGGCAATGTAAACATGTTGTATTATACTAGCATACATGGTTAACGAAAAGCATATGGTTTACGAGATAAACTTAGTATTTTAAAAAGAAACAAACTTTGAAGTAATACATGTTCTATGAATTCTGAACTTATTGTGTTGTATACGTGCTTGATTCAGATATACGTAAGTATGATATAGTGGTTATAGCATCTTTGTTCACAACCAAACTTGTTAGACCTTGTGTTAGAGAAGTTTTCAAGAAAAAGCTTGATATGTTAAAGTTAATATACATGAATGCTACATGATGTAGGTTCTGATTTTTTTCAAAAGATGATGACATAACTTAATTACATGTAATAAGAGTTTTAAAGTTGTCTTGGATATGTTATATTCCATCATTCATGTTAAAATGATTTCGAAGGCAACCTTGGATATGTTTTCAAAACCAATTGCATTAGTATGAATAGATGAGTTCTAAGAATCTAAGATAGCATGTTTAAATTCATTATATCTCTAAGCATGACTCTTATATGTTTGATATAACGGTAGTAAACCAAGCGTGAGTTTAGGCATGTTTCTAAAGTAATGAACAATGCTAGTTAAGAATAAATGATGTGGACAATCGCAAGCATGTATATTACAATTGATATAACCTTCTCGCAAGTATCTATGATTACTTGTATACGTTGTGATTGCATGGCCATACTTGGCCTTAAGTTCTTAGAAATCCTAAACTAAGACCCTAACATGTAAAGGTAAATTTAGGATGGTAATACGTGTATGATATAACTACTTGTGAGCATGCCTAAAACGAGCTATGCGATCACCTGGTATGTTTAAAATAACAAGCATGATGGTATACAAGATATCATAATATTGTAAGGCCTTAAATTATCTAAAGATGTAAAGCTAGAAACTATATCATGTAAATTGAACGTGAAAAGGTTGAACGAGCATGAAAGTATCCCTTAAACATGTATACATGCTACGTGATATTATATGATGTTACTTGAACCCGATTTTGACAGTTAACTTATGAGAATGCCATAACTTGCTAAAATGAAATATATTTAGTATTGATTGTGGTCTTATGTGATATTAATAATATGAGGGCATGTTTTCTAATTGTTGCGATCTTATATGATATGAGTATGTGTTTAAACTCAAAAGGAGGAACGTTAAGGATAGAAATTTTATTCTATATAATTGTGTAGCTAGGTTAAAACTTAGCTTATGTGTTGATCGTATATTCGAAGATTAAATATGAAGTTAAATTATATGAGTAATGAATATCATATATACATAACTATATTACGATAGGATTCAAAAAGTGTTGATTAATTTACGGGGATAAACTACGCTTAAGGCAAGTTTCCTAACTTACACTCTTTTACGGTGCAAGTATTCTATCCTTGTATATTGCAAACTAGTTTCTTTACTTAATTGTTTGAATTGAATTAGCATACTTGAACTCTTATTTCATTAAAGCTATTATTCATGTTAAACTTGGTATTGTTCTTGAATATTGTGAAAGTGTCTATGTCATTTGATTCGGCTAGACTTATATTATTGAAAGGCGACCCAAACCGATTGATTGGTGCGGGATCTTGTATTTGACTGAAAAGAATAAAATATAACTGTCGGAGAACCGACGCACGCACATTAGTATGATTAAGTGTTATGCAAAACATAGGGTACTTTAGGCTGATCACCTGTTGTACTTATTTTTGTTGGATTTTTAGTTTATTACTGTCAAATCCTGTGGAAGTTCATAGTCCTTAGTGACTGCTCAGTATTCAGTTATCTTGAAATCTTGAATTTATTTATTATTGAATCACATTGATATTAGTCTGTCCTTAGCGATTGTTATTGAAAACTGTTGATATTCTTGTTATCCTTGAACTATCAAACCTTGCTATATCCTTTCGAGAATTGAGAATTATATTACAAACTTTTATTGTATATTACTTGCTGAGCAATTTGTGCTCATTCTTGCTTTCCCTAAAAACATTTCAATTAAGGCCGAGCAGTGCGGACCCTCGAGTACCGACAAGGGCAAGGGAAAGGCTACTTAGTAGCTTTGTTTATGTAGTACTTTATGATTGTAATAAATAACTTATGATATTATGTACTAGTTAAGGTTATTATTGCTTAAGATATGTCTAATCCATGTAATCACTGTTTAAGTTACGAGACCTTGGGACGTGAATAAATTATATTATTTAAATATAATCTATTCGGTATTAGTTGTGTATTATTCCGCTGTGCGATGCGACATTTAGTCGTATTATTATTGTGATGTATTACCATGAGCACGTGACGAACCGAATTCGAGAGACCAAGTAGCGGTCCCGGATTTGGGGGCGTCACAATTCTAACCATTTATAATCTAGAACAAGCTCTCTAGATTTAATATAGCAGCAGCATTAAGAACTAGGAAATTAGATTATTCCAAGCAACAAACGCATAAGCTCGATTTGTTTAACTTGTTTTCTGATAATCTTAGCAATACACAAAAGCTTGTCCACAATTAGTATCACTAATTTGCTACTTGTGATGAAGACAGATATCAATTACACGTAATACCAATCTTAATCTAGCATATGATAATGATTAAATTAACTCAATTGGCCATATAAAATTAATTAGATTCAATTAGCATGCAATCAATGAAAACAGATTATTAGAAGAAATTTCATACAAGAAGGAATAAATAATAATACTTCAATTAATCAATTACTTGTAACCAGGTTCCACCTCCCTTTAGAACTGAATAAAGAAACTAGCCTGACATGCTCCAAGTCTGCACTTCAATGAGGTATGATAGTTGGTAGAAGATTGAATGAATAAAACTCTGACTATCATCCTCTATTTATAGTGCTAGACAAAGACCTAAATCCTATGAGAACTAGGAATCCAAATCCTAAAAGGAATTACAATTACAACTATTTTCCATAAATAAATAAAATCCAATTTAAAAAATAAATAGTAGTCTCAAGAAAATCCTAAATCCACTAGAAATAAAAATTCCACAACTGTCATGTGACTGAGTCTTTAATTCCTTGCCAATTGAAACTTGGACTCCGTGTAACATCCCCACGTGAGCTGCTTATTTTGTGACCTGCTTGTGCGTGTGAGGTGCTTGGTCATTCCTCCTACTTGATATTATTAAATCCTCCTCCACTTCGGACTAGCTTGCATGGCGTGGCTCACTATACATGCCTTTTCTAATTTGCTTTAGAATCCGTGGCCCCCACTAGGACATTCCTTTTATTGCTTTGCTTGCATGATCCCACATGAATAGCTTAGGAAGTTATTTTATTTAAACCTTCTCCAACCTTGCATGCACGTGATGATGATGATGATTAGACATGATGGGATTTCCTTCTCCACTTTGGGCTGCTAAACTCCTTTTCCAATTGGTAATATGCCTAGGAATCCTAGGATTAAATTATAACCAATTTCGTGAGCAGCTAGGTATGGAAATTCATCTCCAATTTGGAAATATTAAAACCGTGCATGTGCAGCATCATCCCTTTTGTAAATTGACTTGCTAAATTCGTAGGCCCATTTAATAAGTGTATATGCTTGCATGCTAGGAATCCTTTTCCCATTAGGAATATGTAGGACATATTATAATCCTTAACAAGCTTGCTTGCACGTGACCCACTAGCATTCCTTTAGCAATCAATGAGTCCACTTGATGCTATTATATCCCTTTTCCAATTCGTCCCGTTTCAATATATTAGCTCCAAATAATTCTAAAATAATAAACACAGTAATTAAGCTCATTTACATCACAAAATATGTAATAAACTAAATATAATGGAATTGAAATAAAAGAATAATATGCACTTATCAAATTCCCCCATACTTAGCCTTTACACGTCCTCGTGTAAACCAACATTTTGATTTCTAAAAATTCTACTCAACCATAACGTCAAAAGGATTTCAAGACCAAATCATGATTATCAATACTAAACCCACAAAAGCATGATCAATGTTCATCAATTAACTCCAGATAACCACCTTGCCACTTCACCAATGAATTTCATTAATTCAAATAGTATCCACATAAACACTCTTCTATAATCCACACACTTACTTAACATAGTTACCATGAGCAAAAATCGTGCACACCACTCAAAAGCTCAAAAAATGTTTTTCTGCTTTATTTTTTTTTTATTTCCAGAACCTTTTCATTTTCTTCTTTGTTTCTGGTGAATGTATTTTATGCTTCGTTTCACCTTCCTCAATTTTCTTTTGTAAGTGAGTGTATTTTATGCTCCATCTCACTTATTCACACGTGTTTATAGGAGAGTGCGTTTTACGCTCTATCTCATCCCACCACATGACTTCTCTTTTGCGTCTTTTCAACAATTTTCATTGATTTTCAACTTTTTTGATTTTTTTTCGCATGGTCTTGCAAAAAGCATAAGCAGTTTAATAGTTCTAGGGCATGAGATTAGTGCACATAGACAACTTCACAGATAACTTAGCCAACTAAGCATATATCACATGTTCAAGTACTCATGAGACACAAATTCAATTCAAATCAATTACTATGGATTATGACTTAGTTTTTCTCCATCATTAACCAATTCAGCATTAAACAAATTTTGAATTTTTAGCATTGATTCCCAATTTTTTTGACTTTAATCTTCGACACATAGGCAAATAGAATTATGGAACTCAAAATTTTCAAAAAATTTCAAGGCATCAAGATGGTTCTATTTCCTCTCAAAATTGGCAGATCAAATATCCCTAAAACTAAAATAAAAACCTAAATCTCTCCCCCCACACTCAAACATTACATTGTCCCCAATGTAAGAAAATCATGCAAAGAAGAAAGAACTACCTGCAAATAAAAAAAACTAAATAGTAAAGGGATAGAAAAATCAAATCTGATTTCTTGGGTTGCCTCCCAAGCAGCTGCCCTTGTTTATTGTCATTGGCTTGACATCTTTCCTCTCGTTCTATGTAATTGGACTTGTGAACTTTAAGTGGACTGGTAACAGTTTTATCCTTAAATGAGGAACATTGTGTACTTCATGATCCTGCTCCTTTCCAGCCACCAAATCCTCCTTGTATAATTGTATTCGATCAAAAGATTCCTGCACTGAAGAATCCACAATCTCACTAGCAAAAATAGACTTAAAATTACCAAGATACCTTTTAGCCTCATCTATGTTGAACTGGAACTTTGCATTGTCCACTTCCATGGTAAAGGTTTGATGGTGTGTATCACTAATTGTTCCTGTTGATTGTATTGATGAAAATGAATCCTCATCCTTCTTGTAGAGATCTACAGAACTTATCAAATCATTCCTCTCTTCCTCTTGTTCCTTCTATTTATCAACTTCTAGAATATTGTCTGTTCCTGAAGTAAGCACTGAGTCCTCCTGCTCCTCTTCGTCATATCTCTCAACAAACTGAGGAGGTAACTCCCCTAAACCTTGAGATTCTAACCTCCCTATTGTGGTTGCAAGCTGACCAACTTGATCCCTCAGACCTTGAACAGAAGTTCTTGTCATCTGCTGGAACTGTTGTGTCTGACTTATGAACTATAGTGTTTGGCTCATGAATGCCTTGAACATATCCTCCATAGATGTCCCAAAATTGACAGGTACTTCATAGCTCAAGTCGTGATGATCTCTCCATCCGAAAATTGTGAGTTTTTGCCCAAGGATCACATTGATGTGGATTTTGTCCGAAGAATGTCCCCACAGCATTAACTTGATGAACAATTACATCCTCTTACACTATGGGACAATCATTTGTCGCATGCTTTGATTTTGAGCAAATTCCACATACTTTTGCAACCGACACATTTTCTGTTGTTAATTGTTGCACCACAACAATTAAGTTAGAAATCTGTTATACCAATTCACTCGTGCTTACCTCACTTACCCTTTGTGTTGTATGAGTCATCCTAGTACCATACTGCTGTGAGTTGGCTGCCATAGTTGTAATTAAGTTCTTTGCAGCGTCTGGGGTTTTGTCTACCAGTGATCCTCCACTTGCTGCATCAATCATGCTTCTATCCATTGGTAGCAACCCCTCATAGAAGTAATGTATCAAGTAATGATCATCAATTTTGTGCTGTGGACAGCTGGAACACAACTTCTTGGACCTTTCCCAATCCTCATAGAGATTTTCTCCATTAAACTGCCTGATTCCACATATCTCCTTCCTTATATCGGCAACTCTTGATGCAGGAAATTACCTCTCCAAGAATACGCTTTGCATGTAAGTCCATGATCGTATTGATCCTGAAGGTAGATAGTATAACCAGTCTTTAGCCAAATCTGCTAATGAGAATGGAAAAAGTCTAAGCTTGGTCTTCTCCTCCGGCACTCCTTATGATTTCATCGTGGAACACACCACATGGAACTCCTTTAGATGCTCATATAGATTTTCACCTATAAGGCCACGGAAAGTCGGCAAAAGATGAATTAATCCGGAGTTAAGTTCAAAAGAAACATCTAAAGTAGGATACTCAATACAAAAAAATGGTTGATCAAGATCAGAAGTAGCCAGTTCTTTTAAAGTCCGATTGTTGTTCGGCACCACCATCTTTTTCTTTTTAAGTGTTGGAACAAGAGTTTCTTTTGTATCTGCAGTTTTCTCTATCTCTTGATCAAAATTTAAGTTAATAGAGTGAGAGGATAGAGTCATAAAAAAGAAAAAAGAAAAAGAAAATAATAAAAATAAATGAAAACAAAGAATAAACAAAAACAAATAACACTCCCCGGCAGCGGCACCAAAATTTGGGAGCTGTCGTTTACACTCTTAAATTTACCTCACTTTCACTTTACGAATTTAAATAACTAGCACAGTAGTAAGCAATGATCGATCCCACAGAGAGTGATTTATTTTATATTTATCCTATGATTTTTAATTAAAGGGGGTTTGGAATTTATTAAACTAAATTATAAAGAATAAACTAATAAGAATTAACAATGAATAAAAAGCTTCAGTTCTTCAGTTAAGTATCATCTTTTCACAACAATAGATTATTCAAGTGTAACATTATTTACCCTTCAATGAAACTAGTAGCCCTATGTAACAACAAGCTCTGCTACCCGAAACTCCCCTTAGATTGTCACTCAATGAAATAAGCTATTCACAAGATTCTAACCATTATATAACCTAGAACAAGCTCTCTAGATTTAATATAACAGCATCATTAAGAACTAGGAAATTAGACTATTTCAAGCAACAAACACATAAGCTCGATTTATTTAACTTATTTTCTAATAATCTTAGCAATACACAAAAGCTTAGTCCACAATTAGTATCACTAATTTGCTACTTGTGATGAAGACAGATATCAATTACATGTAATACCAATCTTAATCTAGCATATGATAATTATTAAATTAACTCAATTGGCCATATCAAATTAATTATATCAATTAGCATGCAATCAATGAAAACAGATTATTAGAAGAAATTTCATACAAGAAAGAATAAATAATAATACTCAATTAATCAATTACTTGTAACCAGGTTCCACCTCCCTTTAGAACTGAATAAAGAAACTAGCCTGACATGCTCCAAGTCTGCACTTCAATGAGGTATGATAGTTGGTAGAAGATTGAATGAATAAAACTCTGACTATCATCCTCTATTTATAGTGCTAGACAAAGACCTAAATCCTATGAGAACTAGGAATTCAAATCCTAAAAAGAATTACAATTACAACTAGTTTCCATAAATAAATAAAATCCAATTTAAAAAATAAATACTAGTCTCAAGGAAATTCTAAATCCACTAGAAATAAAAATCCCACAACTGCCGTGTGACTGAGTCTTTAATTCCTTGCCAATTGAAACTTGGACTCCGTGTAACATCCCCACGTGAGCTGCTTATTTTGTGACCTGCTTGTGCGTGTGAGGTGCTTGGCCATTCCTCCTACTTGATATTATTAAATCCTCCTCCACTTCGGACTAGCTTGCATGACGTGGCTCACTATACATGCTTTTTCTAATTTGCTTTAGAATCCGTGGCCCCCACTAGGACATTCCTTTTATTGCTTTGCTGGCATGATCCCACATGAATAGCTTAGGAAGTTATTTTGTTTAAACCTTCTCCAACCTTGCATGCACGTGATGATGATGATGATGATGATTAGGCATGATGGGATTTCCTTCTCCACTTTGGGCTGCTAGACTCCTTTTCCAATTGGTAATATGCCTAGGAATCCTAGGATTAAATTGTAACCAATTTCGTGAGCAGCTAGGTATGGAAATTCATCTCCAATTTGGAAATATTAAAACCGTGCCTGTGCAACATCATTCCTTTTGTAAATTAACTTGCTAAATCTGTGGGCCCATTTAATAAGTGTATATACTTGCATGCTAGGAATCCTTTTCCCATTAGGAATATATAGGACATGTTATAATCCTTAACCAGCTTGCCTGCACGTGACCCACTAGCATTCCTTTAGCAATCCATGAGTCCACTTGATGCTATTATATCCCTATTCCAATTCGTCCTGTTTCAATATATTAGCTCCAAATAATCTTGAAAATAATAAACACAGTAATTAAGCACATTTACATCACAAAATATGTAATAAACTAAATCTAATGGAATTGAAATAAACGAATAATATGCACTTATCAATAGAACATAGGAAGAAGTATAGTATCTATATGAACCATACATCTGAATTGAGAGTATTAAAAGATATTGTGGTTCTCTGATGCACTGAGGTTGGTCGCACCCCTCAGATTCCAAGAACGACCCTAACATTAATACTACAAATGTCAGATAGATGAGAATTATTGTTATGAAAGAAATATCTGTGAGATTATAAACTTATTCATCCAAGTGAGGGTATCCCCACACAGTAAATGTTCTGACAATAACTATTGTTCATTGTAGAATACCGTGAATCTTTGATTGATATGAATTATTATCTTATGGAATATTTACGTGAACGCCAAATATGCTACAGGGAATGTAGAGAATTTGGGGGCGTCACAAAAATGACCAACATGTGGCAATGACATGGGATAAAATATTTTTCGGGTCCAAGAAAATGGGTTTATAAGTAGGTCTTCGATTCTCCGCAGTCTGTCCGTTAAGTTGTCTTGCGCTGTTTGCACTCGGGATCATCGTTATGGTTCATTCTAACTTCGATGGAAACAATTAGGCTTGAGTTTGACCGAATCGGCTGAGAGTTGATAAAATGACCATTTTGCCCCTCCCAGGGTGGTCCTTGGTGAATCTGGCTTCCCAAGGTTATCTCCGGGGCTGAACTATACTTCCCGGATTGATGCCGGGGCTGATCTGTACTTTCTGGGATGAGACCGGGGATGACTTGACATGTTCTGGGTGGATGTCAAGGTTGACCTGTACCTCTCGGGTTGATGTTGGGGCTGTCTTGATGGCCCCATATTAAGATCGGGATCCATCGGTACCTCCCGGGTTGATGCTGGGGCTAACTTGTACCTCTCAGATTGCCGCCGAGGCTGATTTGAAGGCCCGATATTGAGATCGAAGTTTAAATTGAAGGTCCGATCGGAGATCGGGGTTGGTTTGATAGCCCGATATTGAGATCAGGGTTGATCTGACAGTTCAATTAGAGATCGGAGATGGATAGATGGTCCGATTGACGTTCGGAGCTGGATAGACAGTTTGATTGACTATCGGACCTAGATAGACGGTTTGATTGATGATTGGATTTGTATTAACGGTCCGATTAACGATCAGAGCTGGATAGACGGTCTGATTGACTATCGAACCTGGATAGAAGGTCCGATTGATGATTGGATTTGTATTAACGGTCCGATTGATGATCGAAGCTGGATAAACGGTCTGATTGATGATCGGATTTGGATTGACTGTCCGATCTATGATCGGAGCTGGATAGACGGTCCGATTGACGATCGGATTTGGATTGACGATTCGATTGACGATCGAAGCTGGATAGACGGTCCGATTGGAGATCGGAGCTAGATAGACAGTCCGATTAACAATCGGAGCTGGATAGACGGTCCGATTGACGATTGAATTTGGATAGACGGTTCAATTAACGATCGAAGATGTATAGACGGTTCGATTGATGATCAGTTTTGGATTGACGGTCTGATCAACGATCAGAGCTTGACAGACAGTCCGATTGATGATCAAATTTGGATTGACGATCCGATTGACAATTGGAGCTGGATAGACTGTTCGATTCATGATCGAATTTGATTTGACTGTCCGATTGACAATCGGAGCTGATTTGACGGTTCGATTATTGATCGGAGCTGAATTGAGTACTGATATTGATGATCGGATTTGGATTGATGGTCCAATTGACGATCAGAGCTGGATAGACGGTCCGATTGATGATCAGATTTGATTTAACGGTTTGATTGACGATCGGAGCTGGATTGAGTACCGATATTAATGATCGGATTTGATTTGAGTACCAATATTGATGATCGAATTTGATTTGAGTACCGATATTGATGATCGAATTTAGGTTTACCGATATTGGTGATCATATTTGAACTGGATGACCGGCATTGGTGGCCGTATTTGAATTGGAAGCCCGATATTGGTACCGAGGTTGATTTGATTGATGGCTTTGCCTTCCTACAGTGTTAGTATTGGGGCAAGAAAAATTTTGAGTGTCTACAGATGCCCTTTTTTATCATATCCATGCAATGTAGTGGAATGGAAAGGATAAAGATTAGTAGACACTAGAAATAAGATAAATGACAGAGGCGCTACGAAGGCTGGGTGTCTTTGAGTGGAACGGGGCTGCTCTTGGCTACTTACGTCATCTATCTGCTGAGGATAACGTTGTCATGGATAGCCCTTGATATTATTGATAGGTTACCGCTACCTATTCTTGTTATTTTCTGCTGGGGATGACGTTATTCACAGTAGCCTGTTTAACTCTGATGGGGATGCTATTATGTTGATGCTATCATGGTTTGAAACATGGTTTCCCGCATCTATCAGCATTATCAGGGGGTAGATCTTCTCTTGGCTGATGCCATTTGTGTGTTTTGGAAGGCTCCTATGACGGGGTGTATCGAGTCACCTTGCTGGGATCTTCCGACGCTTAGCCTGATGATAGTTTTCACCTGGCAGTTTGCAGTAGGGAACTGAATATCCAATCTTTTACTTCATTCTCTTTTGAGGATGTGTATAACAGATTCCATCATTGGCAATTCCGTCATCGGATCACTCCCGATGCTTGGCTGGGGCTGAGCAACTAGTTAAACTGGACTTTGGTCTATACCCGAACTTCGCTGGAGTTAAACTAACGGCTGAAATGTCATCGGTCAGTACCCGATGCCTCGCTGAAGTTGAACCAACAGTTGAATTGTCATCGGTCAGTACCCGAAGCTTCGCTGGGGTTGAACTAACGGCTGAATTATCATCGGTCAGTACCCGATGCTTCACTGGGGTTGGGCCAACGGCTGAATTTGAATTCGGTCTGTATTCAAACTTCGCTGGGGTTGTGCCAACGGCTGAACTGTCATCGGTCAGTATCCGACGCTTTGCTAGAGTTGAACCAATGGTTGAATTTTCATCAGTCAGTACCCGATGCTTCGCTGGGGTTGAACCAACGACTGAATTGCCACCGGTCAGTACCCGATGCTTCGCTAGGGTTATGCTAACGGCTAAACTGGCTTCAGTCTGTCCTCGAACTTCGTTGGAGTTGAACCAACGGTTGAAACTGGCTTTGGTCAGTACCCGAACTTCATTGGAGTTGAACCAACGGCTGAAATGTCATCGGTCAGTACCCGATGCTTCGCTGGGGTTGAACCAACAGTTGAAACTATCATCGGTCAGTACCTGACGCTTCGCTAGAGTTGAACTAACGGTTGAATCTGGCTTCAACCAGTACCTGAACTTTGTTGGAGTTGAACCAACGACTGAAATATCATTGGTCAGTACCCGATGCTTTGCTGGGGTTGAACCAACGCTTGAAACTGGCTTCGGTCAGTACCCGAACTTCGAAAATGATAGTTTTCGATAGTTTTGCGCAGTTTTTGTGCAGTTTTTTCGTAGTTTGCTTTGTTGATCCCCGGACATGGCTCCAGGATGAATACCAAGGGTTTTCAGGATGTTCTCCTTTCTGTCAGGATTACGCTGCTGAAACGCAGATTTCAGGACAAACCGCTTAATCGCGTAGCGATTTCTCTTCAGATTTGACTCGGTAGCACATAAGAACTCCGTTTTGACTCGAACCGAATCTGGCCCAGGGGAGTGGGACCCACCCTAGGCTGCCACAGGTGGAGGTGCGGCAGCCGCAGGTGGAGGTGCGACCACCTGGACAATTTAATGAGCTGCAGGATTTTCATTTTTTAAGTTTCCCATTTGAGTTTCGAACGGATTTTCGATCTTTTTTTTAGATCTACGGAGTTCGGGCAGCTATTTTCTGATTTTGTCAGTTCCTACGCTTTCAGCGCAGCGCAGGTAATGTTTTACATGCTTTTTTCTCAATTTTTGACAGTTAAAAGCATGCGAACCACTTAGGGTGCTTTTAAACGCAATGTATGAAAAATGTATGCCTATATGACCTGTTAAAGTTTTTTTGACTACATATGTATGCATATCTTATTGTAATGCACGTTTGGATGTAAGAAAATTCAGGTTCTGAGACAGTGTTATTTTGCACTTTTTGATCAGTTTAGTCATCCTTTTTGAGGCATAGTAAGCTTGGATTTTCAACTAAAAATGTCTATGGTAATTTGTCTATCATGTGAGGTTGACTTTTGATTTTTTTCAATAAATATGAACTATTTCTATTTTTGGGTAGGCGTGCTACTAAATGGCCACCTAGACATGCCTATGTGCATGTGGACAGTCCATTTTACAAAGGAAACTCTAGCGAATTTTTTTCAAAATCTTAGGCAATTAAAAACATGCATTTTTGACTCTACTGGGGATTTTTGACTGACCTATACAGGTTTTAGTTTCTAGGTTTTGAAAACATGTAGTTTTGACTTTACTGGGTATTTTTAACTGACTCATGCATGTCTTAGGACCTAGAGATATATGCTGGACTGATTGAAAATGATAAGCCATAGGTTTTAGGCTTACCTCACCCTTTCTGAGGTGATTTGGAGTATTGGTGTATGCGATGGATCGCGATAGACCCGGCTGTTCCAGCAGGGTATCCTCAGGTATCAGACGGAGGAGGGCTTTTGATGTTCCTCAGCCTCGTCCAGCTCAGACGCCTCATAGACTGGTGGAGGCGGTGATTCGTCCAGCACAGGATGAGCAGCCACTTGATATTGACGATGAGGAGGCTCCTTTTGCTGCTCCTATTCCCACTCAGGCTCCACGTGCGGAGGTCCCTGGTATTATTGTGCAAACACAGGAGTTGTTGGGCGACTTGAGTCGCCATCCTTCGAGATATCTTCATGCCAATGAGGTGACTTGAAGTTTTTCTTCTCTCTGGATTCTTTTCTTCCTTTTTGCCATTCTCAGGGCTTAGGTTTTTGACATGGGTTGGTTTTTTGATGCAGGTTCCCGGCTTTACGCAGCCTCGAGGGAACTGGTTTAGTGTGCATTCCCTGTATCACACTCTGCACGAGGATTATAGGGATATCATAGATGGCTGGGGCATTCATGCATTTTTCTCGATCCTTCCCCGCCGTTGCCCCTAGGGGTATATGAGGGCTTTATCTGAGCACTGGTTCCACCAGACTCAGTCTCTTCATTTTCTGGACTGCGAGGTGATGATGGCTCCTATGGATTGGAGATTTATCACAAGCATTGAGTTTGAGGACGAGCCAGTGCCTGTCGTGGCTGACATTACGCCCACTGTCATTCAGTCCCTGCTGGGAGTTCCTATGACATCGTTTAAGGGTCGATTAGTCCGATCTGGTCCCTTAATTATAGATGCTCAGGATGGGACTTTATAGGAGCCTCCGCTTGATGACCAGACGGCTAGAGATTGCATTCTAAGGCAATTATTTTTGTCGATCATCAGGGATTGTTTTATGGCGGACAACTCGTCAACTGTGTCCTTTGCCTTGATTAGCGCCACTCGACATATAGAGCGCATCAGTGACTATGATTGAGGCTCATATACCTTTGCCTATTTTCTCCGTGTCATGCACATACTTTCGGATGGTGTGACGGAGGCTTGGTTAGGATTTTACCCATTTCTGCTGGTGAGTACATCTTTCTGTACCTTTTTGATTTTAGCATTCATTTTTATCAGTGTTGATCATTGAGGACTTTTGATATTTGCATGATCAGCTTTGGACATTTGAGAAGCTTCCTTGCCTACGACCCGCTTCTGCTCTAGGTCTGGAGACCTATCCTCAAGGACGTCGATGGATCACTCCACTTTGACGGAGGTCCCTGTTGCTGAGGGATTCACTTATGCCCATCTGGAGTTGGAGCTTTTGAAGGCGGGTTCGATCACCTAGACACCGTATACATCTGATTTCTTAACCGTCGAATTTGAGGGAGGTGTCCCTACTGGCCGGGAGTTTGAGTTATCGACCCGCAGAGTCATTTTATTGATGATGGGAGGCTGGGAGCTCTATCTTGAAGAGCATGCTATTAGGAGTATTATGGGGGATATATGCATTCCCATTGCTCTTCCAGCTTGGAATCATTGGTAGTTGACCGTGCCATTGACAGATATCCCTTTGGAGGGTATAGATGGCTTCGCCTTATTATAGGGCCCGTACAGCCAGGAGGCATTTAGCAGTTGGTGGAGTCCTCGCACTATTGGAGCTCAGACTTGTGCCACCCAGTTCATGGCAAACATGGTGCCAGGGTCCGTAATGATGACGGACTGGATAGCTTGCCTTTGAGAGCCTACTCATGCAGACTAGATAGCAGATATAACCAAGGAGTTAGATCAGGCCCATTTCTTTACCAGGCACCTTGGCCGAGATCCGTCAGAGGCATCTTCTTTGACGAACAAGATTTTTGTAATTTAATGTGAATATTTATTGAATTAAATAAATATCAATGATTTAATTATTGAGTTAAATTATTAATTGATGAAATTATGGTAGATTAATTTAATTATATGTGTCACGTTAGTTAAATTAATGTGGTGAATTTTCTATTCAAAGTATGTATTTAATTGAGCTTATTTGATTAATATATTAATTAATAAGCATAATGTTATTCTAATTAATTTAATAATTAATTAGAGATTTAATGATTTGACATAATTAATAAATAAGAATTTTAATTATGTGACTATGTGAATTATTGTGGAATTATGCAATTTTATTTAATTGATTTAAATAGGATTATTGATTAATTAAAAGTGTGACATTATTAAACTATATTATAGTAAGTTAATTAAATTAATGGGAAAGGAAGAATAAAAGGGGCAAGCAAACAAAGCCTTAGTGGGGGTTGGAGCCAGTTAACCCATTATGGGATTAACTGACGACCCATAACCCACGACTTTTAATTACACGTATATCATATTAGTAGTATATCATATATCATATATTGCATTCATCAGTTAAGAAAGTTAGAGAACACAGAGAGAAAAAGAGAAAAATTTGAGAGAGAGTGAGATTGAAGAAGGTTTGGAGAATCAAAGAAGAGTTTCCTATCATCTAAACAAGAATCAAAGGGTAAGAATCCAAGTCATAATCTCTATTTCTCATGTTCTTGAGTTTTCATAGAAAAATTAGTTTCAGTTCTCTGTAAATGAATTTTGTGACTAATACATGAGAAAGTGATTGATATATGTTAAGTAGTATGTATAAATCATTATATGATGTTTATAAACTATTTTGGTGGAATTAATCCACTAGATTGTGTTTAAAAAGAAAGTTTTGAGTTTACAGTGAAAAATATTTGAAAATGGTTTGTATGTATGAAATTTGATGCCTTAGTTGCATGTAAAACTGTAAATTGACGATTTAATATGTTTGTACATGTAAAAGTAAAAAGAACGAAACTTAAACGGACTGATTTGGTGTTATAACGAATCTGTATTGTGTGATTTCATGAAAATTGACGAAACTTTGAAAAATAGCAAAAACATGGAATTTATGGGTTTAAATTTAGTTGTTTAAGTTGTCAAAATCATGCTATAAGTGTTGGGTTATACTTCTGTAAAGTCTAGAATTGATGAGTATGATTAATTTATTGTTTGAGCAAAGTTTTGGATGCTCTGTTCTATGTTATTCGCGAACTACAGATTCTGAAACTGGCATGTGGAGCTGCAGCGCCAACTTTAAGCCTAAGAGTGGGGCTGCAGCGCCAGTGGAGCTGGAGCGCCAACTTAAGCCTAAGAGTGGGGCTGCAGTGCCAGTGGAGCTGCAGCGCCAGACTTAAGGTTAAAGTCCGAGCTGCAGCGCCAGTGGAGCTGTAGCGCCATTTTTAGTTCAAATGGTGGAGCTGCAGCGCCATTTTTAGTTCAAATGGTGGAGCTGCAGTGCCACTTGGTAATTTTTCCCAAAAATGAGATTTTAATTATTCAAGTTCAGAAAATGTAATTGGAACCTAATGTAATAAACATGAAGACATGATTAAACATATAATAAGAGGTTAATAACTTATATTACGTGAGTAATTAATAAGTTAATTACATAACTTGAATCGTTAATTGTATAGTCCAATAACGTACTCAAGACCGATGTGTGTGATTCGATACATATATCGAGTTATTGATTAATGTGTATTGTGAACGTATTGATATGTAGGATTTAATAAAGAACGTGAATTATAAATTGTAGCTTGTGCAAGAGGCAAGTTTCCTATCCTTAAACTTGTTTAATATTTTGCAAGTTTTCTAAACTCAAATCTTACTTTTACATTGAGCAAGTTCTTATCCTTGTTTATTCAAGTTGAGATTTTCATATGAGATATTACTATTCTTTTAAGCATGATTCAGCTATACAATACTTATTTGATTGTATACTCTTGAGATTTACCATTCGAGTTGAATATCGATGATATTGTTGAACTTATAGGACTAGTGAACCCTTATTTATTCGACTAGTCCATAGTTGATGTACGTTCTAAATTCTAGAATACTTATTGAGCTTATCCAAACCAAACTTCCTTTGGTGCGAATTCTGTTGTCAAAACTGAGATGAACAACCCTTTAATAGGGGATTAGTTACGCTTTATCGTTCAGATATTGTGCACAGTATGGTACTAAGGGCTGATCCCCCTAAGTACGAGAAGTAGAGTCCATAGTCTTATGACTGTTAAAGGTTTAAAGCATAAAAACATTACAACCTAGGACATAGTTCAAGGTCTTATGACCCTCAGGCGTTCTTTTGATTCCTGTTATTCATTCTTGAGTCAAAAGTTGAGTTTCTTTATTCAGATGTAATTGATTCACTCGCATGTTATTATATTGTTGTCATATTATTATACTTATGGGAAATCGTGCTCACTCTTGCTTAATAATAACATTGCAGTTAAGAACGAAAGGTCCAACGAGCCTTCTACTAGCAAAGGCAAGGGCAAGGTCAACAAGTGATGAAGACTTGTTGTTTATTTTATGTGTTTATGTTTCAGACTTATATTAGAGTTGTGTAAGACTTATTTATTTATTTATGTTCCGCACAGATGTTTAAGGTTAGTATGACCTGGGATTTATTTTATTTATTACTCATATGTTGTAACCCCATAAGGGGAGGATTTAATTCTATTTATTGCATGGTTTGCATTTACTATGAGTAGATTGATAGATGATATTCGTACAGTGAACACCATGTCCCGTGGAATTGAAGTACCCGGATTTGGGGGTGTCACAGGTTGGTATCAAAGCTGTAGGTTATGAACCTTAGGTGGGGGAAAACCTTAGGATAGTAGCCTTTTTAGAGATCGAGAACATAGTAATGATAACTCTTATCGAGTTCTACGAAAGATAATAACTTTCCTTATGTGCTACGTGCTTATATTTATATATTCGAGTATCGATTAACATCACGTAATTACTAAAACTTAAAATTTTATTTGTCAGGATGACAGATGCTGGAGAACCTAGTTAGTCCAGGGACCTTGTACCCCTAGAGGCTAGAGAGGAGGAGCCCCGAGATATCCACGTAGTCTGGGAGCAGTTAGTCCAACGAGAGCCATCACCCTTGATCACAGTCATTGGTCAGGAGTATGTGCCGGTGTCTAATTCAGAGGAGGACTCTGAGGAAGACCCTGAGGAGATTGAGGTTCAGGCTGAGGCAGCCGAAGAGGAGGAGGAAGACCCTGAAGAGTTCCCACCGAGCTCTATCAGTGCTGAGATGTATGATGAGCTGTATGACCGTAACATAGAGTTACGTGATACTGTTCAGGAGCTGAGGGATACTGTTCAGGAGCTGAGGGAGCGGTCGGTTACTCAACAGTCTACCATCGAGCTGAGGGATGGAGAGGTTGAGGCTCTTCACACACGTTTGGGAAATGTAGAGTGGAATTTGGTTCACGAGAAAGGCCAAACTGAGCAGAAGTCAGAGGAAATAGAGGAATTGAAGAATGAACTGAAAGAGAAATCAGCAAGGCTGGCCATAGCAGAGGAGGCTTGGGTAAGGGAATCACGACGAGCAGATCTCGCAGAAGATAATTGTCAGGCGAAGAAGGCCAAGCTTGAGGAGACGTACTCTACGCTTCAATATGCAATTAATGAGGCCCAGGATCGGGTTATGAGGTACCCAATTCAGTTCGAAGGACTACCATCGTACATGCTAGATCGCAGGACGATGTCCCGAATTATGGAAGAAGAGCGTGGCAAAGCTGTTCGTCCCCTTAATGGGCAGTGATAGGAACACTTGATTTTTTAAAACCTATCTGGTAATTAATAATGTAAATTCCAATGTGTTTATAAACAGAGGAATATTTTATGTTTTAAATCTTGTAGATTCTTTATCTCGGGATAGTTGATGTAAATAGCAGTGATGCTATCGTATTATGTTAAAACTTTTGATTTAGTAATATATCAGAGTTTATTTGAGATAATGTGTTGACTGATTGTGTCTAAATATTTAAGTTAAGCCTTAAATATTTAAAAGATTGAATAAAGTTCTAATAAGCGTATATCTTAACAGAAATATGCCGCCAAGGAGAAGACCAAACCGTCAACCGGCCCAGGAAGGGTTAACTAACAACAACAACGACGCCAATGCTAACCCCGTTCAGCAGTTGGCGAACTTACTTGCTGGAGCGCTTAACAACCAACCACAAGCTCCACCGAACACAACGTTCAAGGACTTCAAGGCGGTGGGACCGCCAGAGTTTAAAGGCACCATGAACCCGATAGAAGCTCAAACCTGGGTCATGGAGATGGAAAAAGTTTTCGACGTCGCCAGAGTCAGAGAAGACCAGAAAACCGCCTATGCAACATTCATGCTGAAATCCAAGGCCAGCTATTAGTGGCAAGCGAATAAGGTCCGGGGAGATGAAGGTGTGATTACTTGGGAGAGGTTTAAAGAGATGTTCTTCGAGATGTACTTTCCGACTAGCTCGTAGAATCAAATGGAAATTCAGTTTCTAGAGCTGAAACAGGGGAATATGTCCGTACCGGAATATGCGGCGAAATTCAATGAGTTGGCTAGGTTTGCCACGTATCAAGTGCACACCGATCAGAGGAAGGCAATGAGGTTTGAGCAGGGCCTGAAGCCCTGGTTGTATAGCAAAGTGTCAATGTTCCAATTGAACACTTTTGCTGGGGTGTTGGAGAAGGCCATTCTCGCTGAAGGCGGGAGTGACGCTGTTACAAAGTACAATCAAGACCAAAAGAAGAAAAAGAGTGAGGGTGAAGGAGTTAACAAGGCTAGTGGTAGCAACATGGGAGGGAGTAATAATCAGAAGAGGAGGTGGAATGATGACTCATCAACTGGGAATCAGCAAAGAGGTCAGAAGAAGAGGATCGAAGCTTGTCCAACCTGCGGGAAAGCTCACCTAGGGGTCTGTATGAAGTGAAAACGAGTATGCTACAATTGTGGTCAGGAAGGCCACATAGCACCGAACTGTCCGAACCCAAAGAAGGGCGCTTGTTTCACTTCCGGCTCAAAGGACCATCTGGCAAGGGACTGTCCCAAGAAGGGATCTGGAGGGGCAGGATCAGGAGGGAACAGGGGAAACAGCGGTGGAAGTGCTCTAACTATCACGGGACCAACCGCAACCAATCGACCAACCGCCAGGACCTTCAACATGACCGTGCAGGATGCTGTACAGTCTCGCGATGTGGTGTCAGGTATCATTCCGATCAATAAAGTTAATGCTTATGTACTATTTGATTCGGGTGCTACTTGTTCATTTATATCCGATGACTTTGCTAAGAACTTAGAACTTCCTATGGACGAGTTAGAATACCCCATGAACATAGAGATTGCGAATAGAGAAGTGATCCCTGTTAGGTATGTACACAAGAACTGTAGAGTAGATATTAAGGGTAATATTATGAATGTAGATCTTATCCCGATTAGACTTAGGGAATTCGATGTTATTCTGGGAATGGATTGGCTAGTCAATTATGGGGCTGTAATTGATTGCCAAAGGAAATGTATCAACCTTATGACCCCGTCAAAGGTTGTGTTTTATGGCAGCAAATCGCCTAGACAAGCAAGTTGTCTGATGATGATGCAGGCCAGGAAGTTGTTAAGACAAGGCTGTGTAGGATATTTAGCCCACATAGTTGATAGTCGTAAAGAAAACCCGAAAGTGGAATATATACCAGTCGTGAGGGACTTCATAGACGTATTTCCGGATGATCTGCCAGGACTTCCGCCAGACAGAGAGGTTGAGTTTGTGATCGATTTGGCGCCAGGGACGGCCCCAATATCGAAGGCACCATACCGGATGGCTCCGGTAGAAATGAAAGAGTTAAGGGTACAACTACAAGAGTTACTAGACAAGAAGTACATCCAACCGAGCGTATCGCCGTGGGGAGCGCCGATGTTGTTTGTGAAGAAGAAGGACGGGACGATGCAGCTTTGCATCGACTACAGAGAACTGAATAAGGTTACAATTAAGAATAGATATCCATTACCGAGGATAGACGATCTGTTTGACCAATTGAAGGGTGCAAGGTACTTTTCAAAGATAGACTTGAGGAGTGGCTATCATCAGCTAAAGGTGAGGCCAAAGGATGTTCCAAAGACAGCATTTAGGACTCGATATGGTCACTACAAATTTCTGGTGATGTCATTTGGTCTAACGAATGCTCCTGCAGCATTTATGGGCTTAATGAATGGAGTGTTCAAGCCGTTTTTGGACAAATTCGTGGTGGTCTTTATCGATGATATTTTGGTATACTCGAAAACCAAGGAAGAACATGTAGAACATCTGAAGTTAACATTAGAGGCGTTGAGAAGAGAGAAGTTGTACGCCAAATTTTCGAAATGTGAATTCTGGATTGAAAGAGTGCAATTTCTTGGACATGTGATCGACAAGGACGGAATTTCGGTAGATCCCTCTAAAGTCGAAGCTGTGATGAACTGGGATCAGCCGAAAACACCGTCAGAAGTGAGGGGTTTTCTTGGATTGGCGGGTTATTATAGAAGATTCATTCAGGACTTTTCCAAGATCGCAACTCCGCTGACGAATTTGACTAGAAAATCGGTGAAATTCGTTTGGACAGAGAAGTGTGAGGAAAGTTTCCAAGAGCTTAAGAGGAGGTTGAGTTCAGCACCTGTGTTATCCCTTCCGGACGACACAGGAAATTTTGTGGTTTATAGTGATGCGTCGCATAAAGGACTTGGCTGTGTGCTTATGCAAAACGGCAAGGTCATTGCGTATGCGTCACGACAATTGAAAGACTATGAGAAAGGGTATCCGACCCATGACTTGGAGTTAGCTGCAGTGGTATTTGCTTTGAAAATTTGGAGACACTATCTCTATGGGGAGAAGTGTGAAATATATACAGACCACAAGAGTTTGAAATATATTTTTACACAGAAGGACTTGAATATGCGCCAGAGAAGGTGGCTGGAGTTAATTAAGGACTATGACTGTGAAATCTTATACCATCCGGGTAAGGCTAATGTGGTTGCCGACGCCTTAAGCAGAAAGGGTCGGGAGAAATTGATGATGTTGACTGCTCAGGAGGAGCTAATTTCAGCAATGGAAAAGCTAGAATTAGAAGTGAAGTATCCGATGGAGATTGACGAAAAGTTGTTTCAGATGCAAACTGGTACAATCCTATTGGATAAAGTTAAGGAAGCTCAACTTCAGGACGAAGAATGCGAAAAGGTTAAGAAAAAGATATCTGAAGGAACCGAACTGAGATTCAAGATAGACAGTGAGGTACTACTGAGATTTGAGAACAGAGTTTGGGTACCGTCAGTGCCAGAGATTAAGGATGACATTTTGAGCGAGGCTCATAGCTCACGGTATTCGATTCACCCCGGTAGTACCAAGATGTACCAGGATCTTCGACAGCACTTCTGGTGGCCAATTTTGAAACGAGATGTTGTTGAGTGTGTTGCAAAGTGTCTAACCTGTCAGAAAGTGAAAGCAGAACATCAGAGACCGAGTGGTTTGCTACAACCCCTGGAAATCCCAGAATGGAAATGGGAACACATTACGATGGATTTCGTGGTCGGCCTTCCGACGACTCAGAAAGGCTACGACGCAGTATGGGTTATCGTTGACCGACTGACGAAATCAGCACACTTCCTTCCGATCAAAATCAGATTCAACTTAGATCAGTTGGCAAGGTTATATGTGAAAGAGATTGTTTCGAGGCACGGAGTTCCGGTGTCAATTATTTTCGACAGAGATCCGCGCTTCACATCAAACTTCTGAAAGCGACTACAGGAATGCATGGGGACACAGTTGAGAATGAGTACGGCTTATCACCCTCAGACAGACGGGCAGAGTGAAAGAACGATCCAGACATTAAAAGATATGTTGAGAGCATGCATCATGGATTTTAAAGGAAATTGGGATGATCACCTACCGCTTATGGAATTCAGTTACAACAACAGTTACCACTCTAGTATTGGCATGCCGCCTTACGAAGCGTTGTACGGAAGAAAATACAGAACTCCGCTATACTGGGATGAAGTTGGCGAGAGACAATTGCTAGGTCCAGAGTTGGTACAACAGACAGCAGAGATAGTCAAAGTGATCTGGACAAGACTGGTAGCCGCTCAGGATAGGCAGAAAAAATACGCTGATCCACGCCATAAGAATATTGAGTTTGAATCGGGTAGCTTTGAATTTTTGAAAGTCTCTCCCTGGAAGGGGAAGATCAGATTCGAAAAGAAGGGAAAATTGAGCCCGAGGTTCATTGGACCCTTTGAGGTACTGCGAAGGATTGGAGAAGTTGCGTATGAGGTAGCCTTACCTTCGGCGCTCGAGAATATCCACAACGTCTTCCATGTTTCAGTTTTACGCCCCTACAAACCCGATTACAAGCCAAACCCGATTACAAGCATGTGATTGAATATGAACCCCTACATTTTGAAAAAGACTTATCCTATGAAGAAATTCCTGTTCAAATTGTTGACAGGAAAGAGCAAGTCCTCAGAAACAAAGTTATACCTTTTGTTAAGGTAATTTGGAGGAACCACAATGCTGAAGAAGCTACGTGGGAACTCGAAGAGCATATGATGAAGAATTACCCACATTTATTTACTTAATTTATGTGTATGCGATTCTGGGGACAGAATCTTTGTAAGGGGGGGGGGGGGGGGAGGAGAATGTAACGGGACGAATTTTTAATTGAACCGTGATTCTGAGGACATAATCCTTTTAAGGGGGGAAAGATGTGACGAACAAGATTTTTATAATTTAATGTGAATATTTATTGAATTAAATAAATATCAATGATTTAATTATTGAGTTAAATAATTAATTGATGAAATTATGGTAGATTAATTTAATTATATGTGTCACGTTAGTTAAATTAATGTGGTGAATTTTCTATTCAAAGTATGTATTTAATTGAGCTTATTTGATTAATATATTAATTAATAAGCATAATGTTATTCTAATTAATTTAATAATTAATTAGAGATTTAATGATTTGACATAATTAATAAATAAGAATTTTAATTATGTGACTATGTGAATTATTGTGGAATTATGCAATTTTATTTAATTGATTTAAATAGGATTATTGATTAATTAAAAGTGTGACATTATTAAACTATATTATAGTAAGTTAATTAAATTAATGGGAAAGGAAGAATAAAAGGGGCAAGCAAACAAAGCCTTAGTGGGGGTTGGAGCCAGTTAACCCATTATGGGATTAACTGACGACCCATAACCCACGACTTCTAATTACACGTATATCATATTAGTAGTATATCATATATCATATATTGCATTCTTCAGTTAAGAAAGTTAGAGAACACAGAGAGAAAAAGAGAAAAATTTGAGAGAGAGTGAGATTGAAGAAGGTTTGGAGAATCAAAGAAGAGTTTTCTATCATCTAAACAAGAATCAAAGGGTAAGAATCCAAGTCATAATCTCTATTTCTCATGTTCTTGAGTTTTCATAGAAAAATTAGTTTCAGTTCTCTGTAAATGAATTTTGTGACTAATACATGAGAAAGTGATTGATATATATTAGGTAGTATGTATAAATCATTATATGATGTTTATAAACTATTTTGGTTGAATTAATCCACTAGATTGTGTTTAAAAAGAAAGTTTTGAGTTTACAGTGAAAAATATTTGAAAATGGCTTGTATGTATGAAATTTGATGCCTTAGTTGCATGTAAAACTATAAATTGACGATTTAATATGTTTGTACATGTAAAAGCAAAAAGAACGAAACTTAAACGGACTGATTTGGTGTTATAACGAATTTGTATTGTGTGATTTCATGAAAATTGACAAAACTTTGAAAAATAGCAAAAACATGGAATTTATGGGTTTAAATTTAGTTGTTTAAGTTGTCAAAATCATGCTATAAGTGTTGGGTTATACTTCTGTAAAGTCTAGAATTGATGAGTATGATTAATTTATTGTTTGAGCAAAGTTTTGGGTGCTCTGTTCTATGTTATTCGCGAACTACAGCTTCTGAAACTGGCATGTGGAGCTGCAGCGCCAACTTTAAGCCTAAGAGTGGGGCTGCAGCGCCAGTGGAGCTGCAGCGCCAACTTAAGCCTAAGAGTGGGGCTGCAGCGCCAGACTTAAGCTTAAAGTCCGAGCTGCAGCGCCAGTGGAGCTGCAGCGCCATTTTTAGTTCAAATGGTGGAGTTGCAGCGCCACTTGGAAATTTTTCCCAAAAATGAGATTTTAATTATTCAAGTTCAGAAAATGTAATTGGAACCTAATGTAATAAACATGAAGACATGATTAAACATATAATAAGAGGTTAATAACTTATATTACGTGAGTAATTAATAAGTTAATTACATGACTTGAATCGTTAATTGTATAGTGCAATAACTTACTCAAGACCGATGTGTGTGATTCGATACGTATATCGAGTTATTGATTAATGTGTATTGTGAACGTATTGATATGTAGGATTTAATAAAGAACGTGAATTATAAATTGTAGCTTGTGCAAGAGGCAAGTTTCCTATCCTTAAACTTGTTTAATATTTTGCAAGTTTTCTAAACTCAAATCTTACTTTTACATTGAGCAAGTTCTTATCCTTGTTTATTCAAGTTGAGATTTTCATATGAGATATTACTATTCTTTTAAGCATGATTCAGCTATACAATATTTATTTGATTGTATACTCTTGAGATTTACCATTCGAGTTGAATATCGATGATATTGTTGAACTTATAGGACTAGTGAACCCTTATTTATTCGACTAGTCCATAGTTGATGTACGTTCTAAATTCTAGAATACTTATTGAGCTTATCCAAACCAAACTTCCTTTGGTGCGAACTCTGATGTCAAAACTGAGATGAACAACCCTTTAATAGGGGATTATTTACGCTTTAGCGTTCAGATATTGTGCACAGTATGGTACTAAGGGCTGATCCCCCTAAGTACGAGAAGTAGAGTCCATAGTCTTATGACTGTTAATGGTTTAAAGCATAAAAGCTTTATAACCTAGGACATAGTTCAAGGTCTTATGACCCTCAGACGTTCTTTTGATTCCTGTTATTCATTCTTGAGTTAAAAGTTGAGTTTCTTTATTTAGATGTCTTTGATTCACTCGCATGTTATTATATTGTTGTCATATTATTATACTTGTGGGCAATCGTGCTCACTCTTGCGTAATAATAACATTGCAGTTAAGAACGAAAGGTCCAACGAGCCTTCTACTAGCAAAGGCAAGGGCAAGGTCAACAAGTGATGAAGACTTGTTGTTTATTTTATGTGTTTATGTTTCAAACTTATATTAGAGTTGTGTAAGACTTATTTATTTGTTTATGTTCCGCACAGATGTTTAAGGTTAGTATGACCTGGGATTTATTTTATTTATTACTCAGATGTTGTAACCCTATAAGGGGAGGATTTAATTCTATTTATTGCATGGTTTGCATTTACTATAGGTAGATAGATAGATGATATTCGTACAGTGAACACCAAGTCCCGTGGAATTGAAGTACCCGGATTTGGGGGTGTCACATCTTCTTTTTACCCATCCAGCTCAGGAGCGAGTCCCTCTTCCAGTCCATTTAGTAGCAGCTTTACAGGGGCATATCCTCCCTTATACCGCCCAGACATGCCTGATAGTAGCGGCTTTGTATCCACCTGAGGAGATGGAGCTGGTTGATCGCTTTGACACTGATGTCTTCGACTTCCTCTGATAGCTATTAGAGCTATATTTTTGGTCTGCCACTGTTTTGGCTATTTGGCGGTTGTGCCATCATTTTGATAGACCACTTGTATTAGTTGGGTGGTGGTGCCCCATTTCCCTGTATTTTCCTTTCTGCTTTATATTATCAGACAGGGACGATGCACGCAGTAGATAGCTTATTGTAGATATTTATGATCTTTTCTATCTATTGCATCATGTTTATACATGTCATCATGCATATATTATGTCATGTGTATGCATTCAGACAGCTACGACTTGATTTGACCTCTGGATGGTCTTGTGGTACGGTGCTACAAATGACGCCGTCTGCAGTAAGCCGTATTGAGCATTCACCACCATCTGCGGTGGCGGTATCATTGAGGTCGTGGTACGAGAGCCTGCCCTATCCAGTTAGAGGGACAATGGACCACATATTGGGGCTTTCGTTGGCCCTCACAGATTTTCGGGTACAATTTAGATTTGTTGATGGCATTTTACCCTTCTGGATACTTGAGAGACAGGTGTTCTGCTTCGGGAGGCATGAGTTAACGCCGACTCTTGAGGAGTACGAGCAATTTACTAGGTTGGCTCTTGATTTTTTGTGTGCTCGTACGGCTATTAGTGATATGAGGAGATTGTTTACCCGGATGTCCGGTCTCCGTTAGAGCGTGATCAGGGACGAGATTGTGTCGGGGCACGTGATCTTGATTGACTTCCTGATCGATCAATTTGGAGAGCTCGACAGTTATGACCGCCATGTCGGAGATTTTATTATTTCAGCAGAGGCATGGCATCTGGCCAGAGTAGACATTCTACTGATGTGTATTGTAGCATACGTCTACATGACGCTTCGCTTGGATCATTTGGATGTGGGATTAGTAGTTGTGGTTCGAACCCTTAGACAGGGTAGCACCATCGTCCTGATGATATTAGCTGAGATATTTAGATCCGCCACTCATTGTAGTACCCATCTGGAGGGATTTTTTAGGGGTAGCTCGGTCTTACTATATATATGGCTGATGTCCCATATACGACTGATTGGATTCTTCAGGCCTCGGGGTTTTTGCTTCACTCACGATACATCCACAGCCTACTCCTTTTAGCCTGCAGAGTGTATTGATGCAGAGTCATGGTTGGCATTTCTGTTGAATATTGAGCATCCGTTCTTGATCTTGCCATGCTCAGGGCTAGCGTCCCCATATAGCTTTATCACCCATGCATCTGGCCTGGATTATTTACCCCTGGAGGGTTTGAGGGGAGTGACTACCAATCATCCTTTGGCAGTCATGTGTCAGTTTGATCAGCTGCAAAGTTTGCACCATTTTGAATGGGCTACTGATCAGAGGATGTCTGCTTCTTCTTTGTCGTTTGTCGATTTGGTTAGAGTATATGAGCGTTGTTCTCATCGAGAGAGGGCTGATTTTTCTGGTAGCCATCTGGGCCATTCTCTGGAGTATTCTGCATGGTTTGAGGCAGAGCCAGCAGTTGCAGCAGCAGAGCCTCATTTATCTCTGATTGTGGACTCCGACGAGGAGGAGCCTATGGAGGATCCAGATTCTCCTATCGAGGATGAGCTGTTCACTGGTTTAACAGCGGCTCTAGTGAGTGATCCGCCAGTTATTCCTGTAGGGATGGATCTGGTTTTGGCGAACTCACTATTCAGAATGACCATTGAGAGAGATTCTTTCTAGCAGAGATTTAGCTTTTGCTGAGAGAGATGGGCTTAGGGTCGCTCTAGATTCTGGATTGATTGAGCAAGAGGAGCTCTGATCCGCCAGAGATGCAGCTATTGTAGAGCCAAATGAGATCCGCTCGGCCAGTGATGCAACATATGTTTAGATTGAGGAGACTTTGATTGCTCGGGATGCAACATTTGCAGAGAGGGATGATGTTATAGTTTCCATTGATTTCCACATTATCGATAGTTTTTCTCTTCAATCTTACACTCATGGTTTGGTCACCGAGATGAGTGCATACATTAATGACCATAGTGCCACATTACAGATGGCCGTGGAGGTATTAGGCCACATGGAGGCTGAGTGGACTGCATTTACAGCTGCTCCCCCATCTTCAGAGAGAGATGTCATGCTGGCATTACTGACCCACTTGTCCTTGGGTCCATAGACTAGCTTTATTTTTCCTGCACAGACTAGTTCAGCAATTTTTGTCATGTACATGGCATCATGTATATATCAAATAATGTTATATATCAGAGAAATATAGTTTTGATTCACTTCCCTGATTGGATATGTACTGTCATTGCTGAGTGATTACCACTTCTTTCATGACTCGTAGTTGTAGATGTATCTTGAGCTTCTTCTTGATGGACTGACAGTTGAGATGTCAGGGAGTATCTCAGATGCGCCTGTTGACTAGGGTAGCTTGATAGAATTTATCTTTTATTTGTCTTTGGTGTCTTGGAACTGGTCTTTTGTTGGATTTTATTTTTTCCTTGAAGGTCAAATCGCACCGTAAGTAGCTGCCTACATACTCCCGGGTTGAGGGAGATCAAGTCATTCGTAGTTCAGGTTGTTTGGTTGGAGATAGGTTTAAAAAGTATTTATCTTGGGTTTTTGAGTTTGGTTTGATGAGTTTTTGAGTATTTTTATTTGGTTTGACCGCATCAGCAATGGTTGTCTGTGTACTCCCTGGTGTAGGGAGATCAGGTCATTCATAGTTCTGGCTTTCTAGTGAAAAACTGAACCAGATTTGATTCGTAGGACCCAGATGCGGGTGTGCATGTAACTTAGACGTAGTACCTTTTGATGGTCTCTGAATTGATGAGTTGGGGAAATTCATTCCCATCCATTTCTTGTAGTCTGATAGCTCCCCCTATCCACACCTCCCCCTGTCCACACCTCCTTGACAAAGAAAGGGCCTTCCCAATTAGGGGCGAATTTTCCTTTGGCTTCATCCTAATTGGCCAGGACTTTCTTCAGCACCAAGTCATTTTCTTTGAATTACCGAATTTAGACCTTTTTGTTATAGGATTTGGCGATCCTTTGCTGGTATAACTATCCGTGGAAAATGGCTGTAGCCCTCTTTTCATCTATTAGGGACAGTTGATGATATCGATCTTGTAACCACTGATCTTTGTCTATTTGATCGTCGATCATAACTCGCAAAGATTCCATCTTTACTTTTATGGGGAGGACTGCTTCCATGCCATAGACCAATGAATAGGGGGTAGCCCCAGTAGAGGTGCTCATTGACGTCCTGTATGCTAACAGGGTGAGCGGTAACAGGTCAGGCCATTCCTTGTGATTGGCAGACATTTTCTGTATGATCTTCTTGATGTTTTTATTGGCCGCTTCGACCGCATCGTTCATCTCGGGCCGATAGATGACGAAATTAAGATGCTTGATGTGGAACTTACTGTATAATTCTTTCATCATTTGATTGTTCAGGTTCTTGGCGTTGACTGATACGATCACCTCTGGTTGTCCATATCGATAGACGACATTATTTCTGATGAAAATAATGATGACCTCTTTTGTGACTTTGGGAAAAGAGGCTGCTTCAACCCATTTGGTGAAGTAATCGATCATGGTGAAGATGAATCGATGACCATTGCAGGCTTTGGGTTCCACTGGTCCGATCACATCCATTTCCCATATGGAGAAAGGCCATGGTGAACTCATGTTGTGCAGCTTATTTGGAGGAACGTGGATGTCGTTTCCATATATTTGGCATTGAAAACATCTCTTAACGTGATCGTCGCAGTCAGCCTTAAGAGAGATCCAATAATGTCCAATTCTTAATATTTTCTTGGCCAGCTGATGACTGCTCATGTGTGGACCACAGACTCCACCGTGGATTTCATCCATTAATCTTGGGCTTGCTCTTTGTCGAGGCATCTTAACAGGCCTATTCCAGCATCCCTTTTGTAAAGTGCATCTCTGCTCAAATAGAACTTCATGGCCATTTTGTGAATCCGCTTTCACTCTGATTGGCTTGCCCCAGCGGGGGTGGATCCATCATGGAGATATTCCTTGATGTCTTGATACCAAGGCTGCTTGATAGGAGGTATTTCATCTGATACTTCTCCAATGTAACTCCCATATATAGGGGCTTTCTAAATTATGAACTGGATGTTAGGAAATCCACTCTTATCAGACATGCGGATTAATGAAGCCAACGTTGCCAATGCATCAACAAAGTCATTCCGACCCCGAGGAATGTGAATGAAGGTTATGTCTTTGAATTCTTGGGATATTTTGAGGACTTACCGATGATAGGGAAGCAAATGCAGTTCTTTGGTGAGATACTCGCCGGTAGTTTGTCTGATGACCAGCTTGGAATCTCCGAAGACAAGTAAGTGCTTGATAAACATGGATTGGGCTAGCTTCAACCCCATTATATAACCTTTATACTCGGCCGTGTTGTTGGTGTTGCCAAATTGAAGTTTGGTAGCCATAGGATATTGATCTCCTATACCAGAGACGAGGACTGCCCCAGCTCCGGCACCTTCTATGTTTATCGCTCTGTCGAAATACATTTTCCATAGTTGGACTGTATTCTCTAACTGGATTTGTTGAATTGTCATGATCCCATCATCTAGAAAATATGTCTCCAGGGACTCGAACCCTCCTGAAGGTGCTTCAGCTAATTGATCTGCAATGCCTTGGCCCTTGATTGACTTTTGAGTCATGTAGACGATGTCGAATTGCTGTAGAATCAACTGCCATTTGGAAAGTCAGTAATTCAACATTGGTTTGTTGAATACATATTTGAGTGGATCCATGCGGGATATGAGGTCGGTCGTATGCTCATATAAATAGTGTTGCAACCTCATGGCGGCCCATGCTAATGCACAACATGTCTTCTCGATCAGGGTGTATTTCTGTTCACCACTGCTGAATCTTTTGCTGATGTAGTAGATAGCTCTTTCTTTGCTACTAACATCCTTCTGTCCTAACATGCAGCCCATTGTGTTGGCATTGACGGACAGGAACATGAATAAGGTAACTCCATCCCTTTGGGGTACCAAAATAGGTGCTTTAGTTAGCTGCTTCTTGATGGCAAGGAAGGCTTTTTGACAATCCTCATTCTATTTGGTGGAGGAATTCTTCCTTAATAGCTTGAAGATGGGTTCACAGGTTACTGTAAGTTGTGAAATGAATCGGCTTATGAAGTTAATCCTTCCCAGGAATCCACGTATCTCCTTCTCTGTATGAGGTACGGGCATTTCATTAATAGCTTTGATCTTGGCAGGGTCTAGCTCGATGCCCCGATTGCTCACCAAGAATCCTAACAGCTTGCCTGCTTTGATGCCAAAAGCACATTTGGCGGGATTGAGCTTGAGGTTATACTTACGTAACCTGTTAAACAGCTTCCTGAGATGGTCAATGTGATCATCCTCCCTTCGGGATTTGATGATGATAACATCCACATAAACTTCTATCTCTTATGCATCATGTCATGAAAGAGGGCCATCATGGCTCGCTTATACGTGGCTCCGGCATTGATGAGGCCAAAAGATAGTCGTCGGTAGCAGAAGGTTCCCCAAGGAGTGATAAAAGATGTTTTCTCCCATTCCTCTTCAGCAACCATGATTTGATGATAACCAGCAAAGCAATCCACGAAGGAATATATGCCATACTGCGCAGTATTGTTAATCAGGATGTGGATGAAAGGTATCGGGAAATTATCCTTGAGGCAGGCTTTGTTGAAATCCCGGTAATCCACGCAGACTCGTACCTTCCCTCCGAGCTTAGGTACGGGAACTATATTTGACAGCCACTCTGGGTATGTTGATTCCATGATGATTTCGGCTTTGAATTGTTTAACGACTTCTTCTTTGACTTTCAGACTTTACTCAAGTTTCAATCGCCTGAGCTTTTGCTTGACTGGTTTAAACCCTTCTTTGATGGAAATTCAATAGATGACAATGTCAGTAGACAAGCCAATCATGTCTTCATGTGACCATGTAAATACGACCTGGTACTGTGTTAGGAGTTTGATCAGGTCAGCTTTTTGATTGGGTGCGAGGTCTGAACCTATTTGGAATTTTTTGATATTTTTGGAGGTTCCTATGTTGATGTTGGTGGTTTGGTCGAGGTTTGGTTTGGGTTTGTCTTCGACCCATTCTTTGATCTCCTCGGGCACCTCATAGTCATCTTCCTCCTCTTGATTAATATCTATTAAGTCGAAGTTCAATTTTACATCAAAGTCGTAGTCATTTTGACAGGTTAGCATCTCAACAGCAAAGACACACATATCCAATGCTTGGATCCTGAAAACAAAAATGCTTTCATTAATATATACAACTGCTTAAACATACAGAGCATTTGTAAAGCATGACAAAAGTTACTGCTATAGCTGTGCAATCAAAAGTAAGCAGTAAATGAAAGTATGATTAAGGGCAGATGTACTCTCTGCCCCTTTACCCTTTTTGACTAAGGTAAGGGATACTGCTCCAGTTGTCCAAGGTCAGATTCTCATGAACCGGGAGAATCGAGGAATTGTGCTCGTCTGCCTCGTCTTGGATAACAACTGAGACCTTTTTTAAGATAAGGCCGAGGCTTTTCTGTGAATTATTCCTCTTCTTGATGTGAGGAATTTGGGTATGATCTTCGTCATCATTGTCTGGGAGTTCATCATTCATGCCTTCATAGTTGATAATAACCCACATGTTAGCGAATGGGTCTCGTCCTTCGTACAGGATCTTTTCTTTTCCCTTTTCGATGTCTGCCTCAGGCTTGAGGGTTTTTCTTTCCTGGACAGGTATGATTGGAGAAAATAGCATAGCTGATACCACAGTCAAGATTTTCCTCGTAGGTTTCACCCATCCGGCATTTGTGAGGTTAGGTAGCAGAATTGTGGAGGCATGAGCTTTGGGATGTTTATGTGGGTTCCGGCGGCTTCACCCGGATGAATATCCCAATCCTGCTCTCCCAGTCTAACTTGGGATTTGGACTGGCATCTTGATACTTGCTTATCCTTTCCTAACCATTCTCCAGGTTGGAAACCCGAAGATACCATTTCTTACCCCACTGTCATTACTTCAGTGGAGACTTTAGGCTTTAGGGCTGGTGCCCCAATCGGTAGGTACTGGGTATCACTCACCTCTAGAGCTTGAAAACTTGTAGGTTCACTCCGTACATCCAGGATGATCACTGGCATATCCCCATATATGTAGGTAGGGTATTCTGGGTTGGCATTCACTGTGATGAGGTTGCCGTTGATAATGTACTTGAGTTGTTGATGGAGGATGGATGGCACTGCCCTTGCCATGTGGATCCAGGGTCTGCCCAGCAACAAGTTGTATCTGGTGGTGATGTTGAACACCTGGAAAGATACGTAGAAAGTGTGTGGGCCAATCTCTAGAGGTAGCTCTATTTCTCCTATAGCCTGTCAGCGAGATCCATCGAAAGCCCTGATGAGCATATGACTGGTTTTGATTCGGTTCGGATTGATCTTCATTCTTTCTAGAGTATCGTATGGACAAATGTTGAGGGATGATCCTCCGTCGATGAGCACACCTCCGATCACATATCCGGAGGACATTACAACTATATACAGGGACTTGTGGTGGCTCGTTCCCTCTGCCTGGATATCATCATCTGTGAAAGATATCACATTGCTATTGAAAATGTGCTCTATCACGTGACAGAATTTCTCGGTGTCCACAGTGTGTGGCAGATGAGCTTCTTCTATTACTTTCACTAGAATGTTGCGATGATCTTCTGAGGATAAGACTAAGTCGAGGATGGACACTTGCTTGGGTGTGTCCTTCAAGCTTTGCACTACTTTGATTTCATGGTGTCCCATCTGTTTGAGGAACTCTTTGATTTTCTCTTCAGCCACCTTCTCTTCGGCTTTGTTGACTGGTTTGATTACCCTCTGAGGTAGGTACAGGGGATTGTCCTTTGGCACAACTGGTAATGTTGTTTGAAGTGGAGCCTTCATTGTTCTCGTAGTTCCATGGGACACTCTTCAGACTGATAATTGGATATTGAGGTCTGAAGGGCAAAATCAACGGCTCAGGTGCAGCTATCTTTACAGGATTGTGCATTTCTTGAACCCCTTTCCCTGGCAGTACTAAGGTTTTCAGAGTCGACTCCCTATCACAGGATATAACAGCCACTATGTTCTAGTTCCATACAGTGGGGATCCAGAGAGTGTCATTGTCTGGGAGATCAAGGATTTGATTGCCCCTTATCAGGTCCCCATTTTCAATCATGTCTTGAATCAGGTTACGAGGGGCCCAACAATCCTCAGTATAATGGTCGGGTGACTGGGAATGGTAGTGACATATTTGGTCAAGTTTGAATTTTCTGGCTCAAGGGTTCAATGGAGGTAACAAGTCTGCAACCATTCCCTCGTTGATTATCATTTGAAGGATTTCTTCCATTGACTGGTTTAGGTTGTTGAAGTTCCTCTGAAATAGGATTTTCTTATCAGTTTGAACACTCACTTCTTCAACGCCTTTGTCAGTCCAGGATTCATACTCATGAGACTGGTTATGATCTTGCCCGGAATTGATTTTCGATGTGGGAGGGCAATCAATGTCAAATCGGTTGGCTTGTTTGATCATCTTTCTGGTGATCTGATGTTAATAGACGACCAGTTCTGCCAATTATTCGATCTGCTCCTTGATAGACTTTATTTCTTTCTCTATTATAAATCGCCTTTCAAAAACATCCCAACTATCTGGGATGGTGTTGTTAGATTGAGTTGATTCCCCAATATAGTGGAGGTATTTGGATCCTTCTCCACTTGAGGTGCTAATCATGTTGACATTCTCCTCTTTATGTTGTGGCAGAGGATTGTCCTGCAATGGGGTTACTTAGGCTTTGTGACCACAATCTCTCCGCTATCAATCAAGTCTTCTATTTTGTGCTTGAGAGACCAACAGTCTTGGGTGTCATGGCTGGAGATCCAGAGTGATAAGCACACTTCTTGCATGGGTCGAAATTTCGACTATTAGTGTTGGTTAGTGGAAGGAGTTGAACAATCCTCTTCTGGGTTGTCAGAAGTTTGAATACGTTTTCAAGTGAATCCCCTAAAGGGGTGAAATTTCTTCGCCACCTAACCTCTATATTTTCTGGAATGGAGGGTTTGATGGTTATGCTGGATTTTGAAAAGGGGTATAGTTCCTCCTTTGAATGGGCATACTGTTGGACTCGCACCTTTGATTTTGTCCTTGCAAGACGAAGGACACTTCTTCGTCTATCTTTTTGTGAACCCTCCAGGGATTACTCCCATAATTTTGAAACTAGATATGTTCAGCGACAGCTTCAAGGGCAGTTAGATGTTTTATCTTGCTGGATTTGAGCCCCATCTCTGCCATTTCGTTATGTTTGATCATTTCAGAGAATGGTTTTCCTATGCCTGCTAGGACCCTCTCATAATAAGGCGTTTCTTGGATGTCGATGAAGGTCATGACTATTTCAGATTCAATCATAGCTGGGATGATTTGTGATGCGACCCGTCTCCATCACTGGGCATATTCTCTGAATGATTCAGTGTTATTCTTTTTGATTTTGGTAATTTTGTATTTGTTAGGAGCGAGCTGAGATTGGAAGCTGTATTGATCGAGGAAGGCATGTGCCAGTTCTTCCCAACTGTGGATTTTGGAGTTGTCCAGATGGGCATACCATGCTCTGGCCTCTCCAGTCAGACTCTTTTGAAATACCTGCATTCGAAGCTTCTCATCCTCTGCATAGGATCCGAGTTCTTCGATGAACACTTTTATGTGTGTGTAAGGATCTCCCATTCCATCATACCTCTCGAAGTCAGGAGTTTTAAATTCTTCGGGATAACGAGCCCCGGGGAATATACAGAGGTCGGAGTAATTGACACTTTTGAATGCCCCAATCCCTTTGATTGATCGGAGAGTTTCCTCCATTTGTTGTACTTTCTTCATAATGTCACCAGCTTCCTATTCTTTAACGAGGTGGGTGATTTCAGGGGCTTTGTTGGTCGTGTCCTGGTTTTGTAGTCCAGGAATTTGAGTTTCGGCCTTTTCAGTATCTTAACTGCCAGCACCACTACCAGATGCTCCTGGTTCTGGGTGAGTTTGAGATTGTTTCCCTTTAAGGGACTTGATTTATTCTCGTAGCAAACCGGCTAACTCGACTATCTAATTTTTTAGTCCTTCAAACTCTTCCCTAGATACCGAGGTGGATTCCTCCATGTGCTAGGGATACACAACATACATTCACATACATCGTGCCTTACCGTTGTGTATATGATGACATGGGTGCGAAGCACTAAATATGGGTGCGAAGCACTAAAAAGCAGGAAAGCATTCATTCACATTCATTTACAGCATTCATACATTCAATAAAGACACAGCATTCACTCATTCATTGACTGCGGAGACGCAAATTTTCACGCATTCAATAGTTTTGAAAGGGAAATGTTTAAAAAGATTTGAAAGCGGCCTAAGCCCTCTACTGTCCTCAGAAGAGTCGCCACCTGTTCAACGTTGGTTTAAAAAATCCGCGGGTCGAGTCACAACCCGGGTCTTTTTAATCTCTTTTCCTAAGTTCTCTCTACCCTTATTCTTTTTATTTAGAAACAAAGGTTTTGAAGGGTTTTTTAGAAAAAGGGCCAATATGTAACATGTCGACGATTTGAACGTTTTAAAAAGTCGCCAGTTGGTAGATTTGAAAATGGTTGTACCAACTCAATTGAGTTTTATTTGAAAGAGGCCCAATTGCTGGACACAGTCGAAACTTGATCTTTGAAAACAAAGATTGAGCTCGGGGGCTTGGTTAAGTGTGGGGAAGGTGTTAGGCACCCCACGAATCCCGTGTAAACACGGTACAACATCTTTTCAATATTTCCCTTTAAAACTGGAATGCGTGAGTGAATGTTGTTTGAAAATTAGGCCTATTGATTTGATTGATTGAAAGTAGTGCTTTGCTTCGTTGAACCTATATACGAAGGGTTTGATTTGATTTTGAAAATCAGTCTTTGATTTGATTTGCAAAAGCATTTAATTTGATTTTCTTTGAAAAGCTTTTCTTTTGATTGAATTGAAAATGATATTTTGAAAGCTGGTTTATCAAACCCTTACGCTAGCATAGGAATTAAAACCTGTTGATACTTCCAATTTCATCTTTATAGCCTTAAGGCTTCATGTAAATGGTGATTTATCGGACTGCGAAGCATCCTCGACCATAAAATAAACAAGTGTCAGTCTCCTCATGGGTATGAAAACCATCGGAGGGACGCTGACACGACAATCCATATTTTCACTATATTGAGACCTTAAATTCGGATAACCGTTTTAAGGTCTGTTTACATGTACATTTCTACAGAAAAACTAGCAGGGTACATTTGTAAATCGGAGTTTGTCCGTCGTGGGAATCAGATTCCGATCAGTTTGATCATGAATCCCACGATTCCTAGGCTCACATATGAGTAGCCAATAAACCTGCACAGTTCAAATTTGCACAAAAATAGATAAATATCCCAATATTTCCAGAACCGAGGATTCATTCAGTAAATCCCTGTCCACATGGTCGAAGCGTCTCATTCCCACTAGATAGTGATCTAAGGGACGCGAGGTTGCTTGTGAAGCTGAAACTAGAAAGAAAGCCAGATTTAAGGAAATCTCAGCCATTCTAGCTTCCCGGTTCAGTCTGAATGTTTTGATCCGTTTGAAAGCTAGAGTTGACGAGATTTAAATAAATCTAGTCCGCCCGCAGATATGTCAGTGCCAATTCATATAAAATGAATATTTACAACTGTAATTAAATAAAAAGCGAGTAAAGCAATATACATATAGATATATATATAAAAGTTATAAAGGGCGATGGGTTTTCACGCCGGTGCCCGGACTGGAATTGAAATATATATGTATGTATATATATATTCATAAAAACGTAGTCAACCTAATACTGGGAAGAGGACCAGTGATGGTGAAGGCTGCTTATATATGCATAAATATATATAAAAGCAGTAAAAAGGCCACAGAATGATCCAGGCCGAACTGAAATATAAATGTACAGAAAAGTAGTCAACCAGGGACTGAGAAGATAACCCAGTAATGGTGAAGTGTGAAAAACAGTATAAAAGGCCATGAAATAGTCCAGGCCTGACTGGAATGTAAATTGCATAAAAGTAGTCAACCAGTGACTTAGGAAATCACCTAGTATGGCAAAGAGTGCCAAAACAGTATAAAGTGCGATGGGTTTTCACGCCGGTGCCCGGACTGAATTGAAATATATATATATATATATATATATATATATTGACAGAAATGTAGTCAACCAAGACTCGTATGAGAACCAGTGATGGTGAAAATCGCTTATATATGCATAAATATATATAAAAGCGATAAACTACCTCGGATTTGACATCCGGGCTTGACAGAATTGAAATGTTAGTACATATACAGTTATATATATACAAAAAAGGGCCAAACCCAGACTGGGAAGATAACCCTGATAGTAGTGTGCATACAAGCCAATCATGTATGATGATAAAGCACGTACTTTGTAAACAATCTTATTTATTTATTAATAAAATATTCATTTATTAAAGGCATTTAATTATCTACATGGTGCTGTTTTTATAATATGTAAATAACCCATAGTTTTAAGCAATGCTTTTAGAATCATGATGATGATCATGCTAATGAGATCTAAATTCTTAGAAAGCTCTAAAACTAAAATAGTTCCCAATCGTGGGATTACTAAAAAGGGGATTAGTAAATCCGGATAGATTGGTACATATGTTGCTTGCTCATTGGATGAGGATGATTGATCTCATGATCATTTGTGTGGAGACACTAAAGCAAGTATGTAGGTGCTTATTGGAGAATAAGTTCACTGAATGTGATTCGCTATGGAATACCTAATGGAGTTTTACTCGCATGTCAATAGGAATTCCTAATGTGATAGTAGTACAAGTGATCCTTGGACTTGAGATCATCATAGTATCTTGTATGTAACAAATTATACTTTGACTTATTCCTTAAGACCTTTTAAGGCATATATAGGGTATGCTTGGGTATAATGAGTTACATATGGAGATAATGAATGATCAATAAAGAATCTACCACCTCTAGTAAAAGAGGAGATATGTCCCATGTGATTCGTTAAATGACAACCCAGGAATCCTTGGCCAAGGTGAAATGAAATTAGAAAGGAGTTTTTAATTTGCATTATTTGGAGTTGTGCATTTTCTAATCGAAATACATATAATTAAATAAAATAAGACTTGACAGTAAATCCATGTCTTATATTTAATTGGGACATTGTATGGTGGAAGGATTGAATTGTATGGTAACTATTAACTCACAGGTTCTTTTATGATTAATGTTGAAATCTATATTATCTGGAAAGTCGTTGATCGCTAGGGAGGCTTATCCCTATTGTAGAATAAATATTATTTATTTAAATAGATTATTAGTTTAATTTATTTATTTAAATAAGATTAAAATTGTTTTAATTGATTTATTCACAACCGGTTTAATATGGAGAACCTAAAGGGTCACACCATAAAAGGAAGAATAAATATTTAAGAAGGTAATGGCATAATCGTAATAATGCATTAAGTATAATTAATTTAATCTATGGTGATAGAATAAATTAAATAGCTTAATGTTTATTATTTAATATTTTGGAAATATTAAATATAAATTAATAAGAGGAGTCTTATTAATATTATTACAATTATTATTATTTTAATTTCTAAAGGAGTTTAGTAATTAATTTAATATTTAGTACTCTCATTTATTCCTAATAAGAGTAGGAGACAAATTAATTAAATGAATTTAATTAATTATTCCCATGTGGTGGGAAGCCTAAATTAATTAAAGGAGTTTAATTAATTAAAAGAAATCCCATGTCTAATAGGATTAGAAGGATTGACCAATGTCTATATAAGAGAAGTCTTATAATAGATATTGGATTGATGCAATTCCAATTGTTGGAGAGTACTCCTTTTCTATAGAGGATAGAAAACTAAGGTTAAGCCAAACACCCTCCTTCTTGATAATTTCTCTTCCTTGGTGGATCACCTCTAGAGGCCAAACACTTGGGTGGCTAACGTTGATCAAAGAAAGGAATCTAACCCGGAAATTCAAGGAGATCACGAAGAACAAGGAGTTGAACTAGTACCTGTGGAAGCTTCGTTCTACAAGGGTATGATTCCATAACTTCTTATTTATCGTTTTAAATTAATAATTTGCATAAAGGATGATCCGGGTAATGGTTTTGTAGAAATTTTTTAAACTCTGATATACCATGCTTCCGCTAATTTTTGCAATTTGATTGCGTCGTGATTTCGTACAAACCCAACAAACCCAGTCCGGTGAAGTTTGCCAGAACGTGTGTGCTAGTGCATTAAAGCTGCTGGAGCTGACGGATCGTCAATCCGAGTTGTAAAAATGTTAGAAAATTAGTTTATGAACAAAAATATACCAAATTTTGACCAAAACGGCAACGGAACTAAGTTCCAGGCATTTTTAGAAAACGAAACTTAACGTGCAAGTGTATAAAAGTACGAAGAAGTAATATTCACTTTCTGATTGTGAAAATACTTATAATGGACTGCTACACGGGTTTTTTTTTTGCCAAATTGTAGGCTCTATACGTCCAAATCTACCAGTTATTTTCTGATATGTGGTAGTATATGGGTATATCTACGTGTTGGAGTGAAAATATTTGGGTTTGGAAGAGGTGTAAAAGTAAGAAAATCGAACTGGCAGAGCTTCGCCGCGTTTCGAAATTCTTGAAAATGAAGGGAGGCACCTTTCTTTATAGGCCAGGGAGCCTCCACTCTACCTGCGGTTGCCGTAGGTAGAGGTGCAGCTCCCATGGTGGGGTCCGCAGGTGCCGGGTTCTATGGTCTCAAAGTACGTGCACTCCGAGTAACGCGCAGTCGAAGTCTAAGCTTTTTAACTTTTGATCAGAGCGTCCGTTTGAGGCGTGCAATATCTTTTCAGAAAGCCCTCCCCGAGAGTGTCTGTAACGATTGAGATTTTATATTTAATTTTAAATATTTATTGAATTAAATAAATATTTTATGTGATTTATTTATTGAGTTAAGTAAATAAATCATGTGATTTAATTAAGTGTTATATATTAATTAAATGAATGTGTAATATTTATTTAATTAATGTATAGTAATTTTATATTATAGTTCTAATTTAATTGAGATAATTGAATTAGAGAAAATATGTGATGAAGTGTTACATGAATTATAATTAGCGAGTAATTATAATTATGTGACAAGTTTATGTGATTAATTGATGTTGGATTTTAATTGATTAAACTAGTTGATTAATATTTAATTGATTAAAATATGACATTAAGGTATGTGTTAAAATGATTTGTTAAAATAAAAAAAAAGGATTTTAAATGATTTTAAACAAACAAGGCCATTGCTTTTGTTTTAAAAGACTGTTGCCAAACAGGGCCCTTAAACTAGCTTAAACCTAATTTACCTAAACCATGCCTAAGTTAGTAAAACTAGTTTCTAATTTTCCTGTTGCCAAACAAGCCAAAAGGACTTTTGAATTTTGTAACTCCTAATTTAATTGGATTATTAAATATTAGTTAGTACGTATATTATTGATATATGTCAGTTATATATCCATATACTACGTAAGGAAAAACTACGTTAGTTTAAGCTTAAGACTAAGAAGAAAAGAGAGAGCAGAGAGGAAGAATAGCAGAGAAGAATTAGAGAAGAAGAGAAGGAAGGAGTAAGGAAATCATCATCTTATTCACTTCTATTAAACAAAAAGGTATAATTTCTAGAACTTATTGTTTTAAAATTGAATTTTATGTTCTTCATATTTTCATTCTTGTAAAAGTAAATTTTCATGAAATTGTAAAATCATGAATTTAATATATGTATTGTATCTGTGACACCCCCGAATCCGGGACCTCTGACCCCGGTCCGGTCGCCACGAAACAATACTAACATCCACCTTTAAGTAATATACGATAACTAAAATACGGAATATAATAAACGTACGTCGTTCATTCAAAAGGTGTTACTAGTCCCAAGATTCGATAACCTTAAATAAAATCTTACAAACATACCCTAGAATAAACATTAGGGTTCATATTACATTAACAGTAATTAAACAAATCATAAAGAAAAAGTCTGCTCCTTGCGAACCATCCTAAATCTTTCCTTTACCCTTCTTCCTTGAGGGCTCGACTGCAATATAAGTCATGATATAGCAAGAATGAGCAACAAGTTTGCTCAGCAAGTTTAAATACAACAATAAAGGATATATCATGATGAATGGAAAAATATCTGACAATAATTTCAACAACATGAATATCTTAAAGATCCAAAATATTAGAACGATTCAGTAATATGAATATCTGAACGATTCAACAATATGAATATTAGGACGATTCAATAATATGAATATCTGATAGATTCAACGATATGAACATCTGAACAAAATCAATAATATAAATATTAAAAGCAAAGATAATAATTGCCTTTAGAATGACTGATAGTCGAGTAGACTCTGAACTATAACTTTCTAATTGGTTCAATAGCTAATTGACCCTTTTTAGAATTACTGGCTTCTGGCTACAGAAACTAAGTACCTCGAGGAGATTAACCTCGGGCACAATGTGAATATGCATAACACTTAAATCTGCTTACATATATGTTAGATACTTGGGCACACTCCAACATATGAGGGGTGTTCTGTTCCGTCTAAGAATCCTTACCATCAATTGGTTTGGATAGCTTCAAAGAAAACTTCATCAACTAGTCTGACCGAGCAAAGGTTCAGACTCTTACTGACATGTTTCAAGAAATTTAGGACCTTGAATAATGTACAAGTCCAAGACTGTACGAGCTCAAATGCACTAGGTGCGGACATCAATAATATCAATGTGGAATAATTGATAAGTAATTAAACCACTAAATAACATGCTTGGAAATAAAGTTCAAGCAATTAAGTAAACAACTTTTGATTCAACAATAACCTACTCAATACAATATGAGAAGGATAGAGAACTTGCACAAAGTGAAGTTTAGAATTTGCACAATATGAATTTGTGTAAGTTCGGGGAACTTGCACAATACTCAACGTGTGAAGTTCGGGAAACTTGCACAATACTCAACGTGTAAAGTTCGGGGAACTTGTACGATAATAGATTCCTTGCATAAAATAAATGCATAGGCTTAGACACTTACAATATCAAAGAGTGAAATTCGGGAAATTTCACCATAATAGATCTCTTGCATAAAGTAAATGCATAGGTTAGGACATTTGCTGACAACGCTCTTTGAGTAAAGTAAACACAAAGATAAGATACTTGCACAATATACGAGTTTGTATAAGTTTAGAGAACTTTCATAATAAAGAAATGAAGTTCGGAAATTTGCAAAATAACCAAAGTGTGAAGTTTGGGGAACTTTCACAATAACCAAAGTGTGAAGTTCGGGGAACTTTCACAATACTCAAAATGTAAAGTTCGGGGAATTTTCACAATACAATAATAACCTGCTCAAAACAATATGAGAAGGGTAGGAAACTTTCACAAAAAAACAAGTGAAGTTAAGAAACTCGATTACACGACTCATTGAATAAAGTAGTGCAAAAATTTAGAATACTTGCACAATAGGGTCCAGATACTTGTACAATAAATAAGTATAAGTCAAGAAACTTGCTCAAATAAAAGAGTAGTTCATGAAAACTAAAAATACCTTGCTCAATATAAAATTGAGTAAAGTTAGGGAGACTTACACAAATAATAAGTGTAAGTCAAGGAACTTGCTTATAGGATTTATCAAATAAAATAGTGCAAGGATCTAGAATACTTGCATTCAATATCATAATTAAATGAAGTTAGAAAACTTGTCTGTTTGCTCAGCTACAATTAATTCTAGCTTTAATTTAAATGGCATTGCAATGACCTAATAATAACAAGTCGATCTCTCCAATTAGTATATATAAACTAATATAAGTTCACACATACAAGAATCTAGTCGTTATATAAATCTATCACATAAGATCATGTTTCAATATCAAATATACCATTTATAGCATCATAATAGGTTAACTGTTAAAATCCGACTTAAGCAAATTGTTCGGGTCTGAAAGTGTCCCGGCGTAACCCTAGCATGCAACTATTGCCATTAAACCAATACACATGCTTATCAAGTTTTTATCTAACTCAAGTTCGAAAGCTAACATGTTCATTCTATGTCTACCTCAAGACCGCATGTTTTTATGTCGAGCATTCACATACTTTAAACAATATAAGTTCATGCATCAAGATTTGGTTACTAAAGTCAGGTTTTCTCATAACAAGGTCAAACAATACTTAAGTAGTTATGCTTGTGCGTATACTACAAGTGTATACTTAATCGTCATAACTCATGCCTTAGGAATCCACTTTCTATGAGTACATACATAGTTGAAATCTGTGTTTAATCAAGTGCGGTTCATGTTAATATGTCTATAGGCATAATGACATCCTAGTAAACATGCTTGCATGATCATAATACAATTCACATGGTAATCAATGCTAATTACCTTCCACATTCTAAGTTTCCATTTGCAAAGTACACTAAGTCAAAAAGACAACACGGTACATGTAAAGTATCTCGTAACCGTTACTCACATGTATTAGAATGCATACAATAAGTTACATACATGTATTTAAGTGGTCACAATCTAAAAGACACAAGTCTTGGTTAAGTTCTCTTTTCAAAGTTCTTAAGTTTCACTTTTGAAAACGTTTTAACTTACGGTTAAGTATACTAGTATGTTCTATCACATTAGTCTTAGTTCTCATGTTTATATAGAACACATGATCATGATCATGAAATCAAAATTCATACATACTTTGTGTACGTCAAAGTTCACATTCAAAGCTTATGTTGTTGTTAGTAACGTTCAATATTAAGGTCCACATGTTCAAGTTATATTATGATACCTATATACACAAGGTAATACATCTCTCATGCATCTCTACATTATAATATCATGTCTGAAAAATCAGAATGTCGACGTGTCAAAGTTGTTTTTAAAACCTTTATTTTTGTTAGGAATGTGTACTAGTTAGGTTCGTACGTTCTCTTTACAACATAAAACATATATACATCAATTAACATGCATTTCATGCCTTCCTAGGTCATACTAACATGTCTCAAAAGTCAGAATATATCTGTGACATTTCTATACCAAAGTCCCCTTTTAAAACTCAACATTCATTTCGAAAACCATGAGTTGTTTCGTTGAAATGTATACCATCTTAGCTTGAACATGTTTATGTTAGGTTTATGTACCCATATCCATGTTAACATGTTTGTTTAAATCAATGCAAGAAAACTATCACACAATATCACTGATGCAGAAAATAAAAATCTGAATTGCAGGGCCTGCGCAGCTGCGCTGCAACCAGGCATAAACCCGACGCAGCTGCGCCGGCTCCTGCTCCAACCCAGACTGAACTGCTTCGGAAGTTCCTGAAAATCCCAACTCAGAAACTCTTACGAATTCATTCCAAACCAGTCACAGTATATAACTAACATGCTTACTAACTTACAAGCATACTTCGTAGCTCAATTAACATCTAACTTACAAAAATCAAGAACTGTGCTAATGAAGAACAAGAATAGAAATTTTACAGGAATTGAAAAGATGGAGTTATACCTCTGTTATTAGGGACTTGCTGCTATCTCTCACTCTCTCAATTCACAGACTCTCACTAGCAACTCTACTAATTCTATACTTGTATGGAAATCTCAGCAATTGTAATAGAGAAAGAAGAGAGTTAAATTATAGGAAATTTCAATATCCGGTTCTAGACATTGTTCCTCAAATCAAACTAATGGGAGATGTAATTAGCTAATGGTTATCAAATAGTGGGTGAGGAGTTGGTATAACTCATCATAATCTCCACTCCCCCATGATCATTGCTATAGCTGTGAGGAAATTGAGAAGAGATAGAGTAGGCTAGCTTCTTGCTTTCACGTGAAGAGATAAATTGGGCTCATATTATGGGACAAAGTAATTCCAGCAATCTAGCAAGTGGGTGTATAGTGTATGCTAACACTTGGTTATTAAATTTGTATACACAATTCATTTCATATAACACAGGTCACAATAATTTAAAGGGCATACAATATAATTCCTAATTACAAGGTATCAAGTAGTGCACATACATATAATCTATGTACATTATTTTAACACCGAATATAAAGCAAGTGGGTATTATTATAATAATAACTGTTATTATAATTATAATAACTTATTGAAAGTATTATCAATTAATAATGTTTATTGATATAAGGTAAGGTGATAGGGTATTCATAAAAGTTTTCCTACCCACATCATGTCACATGCTCTAAGTACACATTACACTTATCAATCTCACATAATACAATTACGGTTACTATATGGTCTATATATAATAGCCTTATCAAAGGTCACCTTGTACTATATATAATATATAGTTAACTATCATATATTAAAGGTTTAATATAACACATGCTTGTATAAAAATAATAAATCACGTAAATATATTTATTAATCTCTTACTCATTAATTATTAGTTATTCAAAATAATTAATCAACATACTCCCAATTAATTACTCATTATTATTTATCCATAATAATTATTAATCAACAACAATAATATTTTCATACGATATCAATTAATTACTCTCAAATAATTAATTAATCACGATTAACTCTCTACACTATACTCAAGAAATTTGAATATATAATTACTAACACTTTTATCAATATTCTGATATAAAGGTCTCAGGGTTAATCTACTAATTTAAATAACCATTAGTGATTCCCTTTAATAAAAATTCTAGCATTTATTAGCATAGGTTAAATCACATAAGCACATAAGCACATAAGGTTTAAATAAGTTTGAAAAATTAACTCTCAAAAATTTTAAATCACAGATAAAATTAATAAGGAGCTTAAAATTCCTGGTCGTTGCATCCCTCCCCCCTTATAAAAATTCCGTCCTCGGAATTATAAATATAAGGTTACTCCAATAAAAATAGATAATTCGCTTTTATCACTTAGATAATCTCTACCGTTTGCTGTACCACTTCTGGTCCCTACAGTCGACGTTCACCTACTTTATCCCAACACAACGGTGCTTGACACTATCTCCCATAAAATGCTTCTAGCAAAATCTCTTATCTTAGTTCTAGTACTAACAGTACCCAAATTCGTCCTTCAAATCGTAGTGATTCAGTGTTATCAATCTAAAATTTCAACTCATCACCTTCAGCTAATCGCCTCTTGATGTTATCATAATCTTCGTCCTTCTCTTGTGCCTCCTTAACCTTATCTAATAAAGTCGGGCTTACTGACACTGTAATTAATCTCTCTTTGGTCTCCATCGGATACTTAACCTCTAAGTCTAGCCTTTCAAAAATCTTTCACTAATTCCCCTGAATGGTCAACCTCGATAACTTCCCTCTGCCTTTCCTACTCAAGGCATCTGCCACTACATCTGCTTTGCCTGGATGGTATAGAATTTTAAATCATAATCTTTGATCAATTCTAGCCATCGGCGTTGACTCATGGTTAACTCCTTTTGTGTGAAGATATATTTCAGACTCTGTATATATCTCCCATTTCTCACCCTACAAATAATGCTTCCAAAACTCCAAGGCAAAAACTATTGCTGCTAAATCTCGTTTGGGAATACATCCATGAATTCCCTTCAAAACAGTATAAAAGTTCCTATGAATGTATTCTACGGGGATAACTTCCTTGTTTGCCACTCCTACGTCCATGGGGTGTTCTAATTTCTCACGGGGTAAGTCTAACTGTTTAGTAAATTCTCAGATACAAAAGAGCAGGTGGCACTTGAATCGAATAACACATATGCATCTATATAATTGATCGGGATGATACCTGACACTACGTCCTTGTTGTTGCGGTTGCCGCTAGTTGCAACACCCTTTCTCTTCGGGCAGTCCTTGATTTGATGGTATGTGGCTCTACACGCGAAACATCCTCCTTTTGGCTTATTCGGACATTGAGGAGCCATGTGCCCCTGTTGTCCACAATGATAACATGCGTTCTTCCCCTTCAAGCATTTCCCTAAGTGGTTCCTTCCACAGTTATTGCACTTTAAACTTTTCTTAGCCTTTCCCCCGGATTTGCCACCTCCGGATGATTGGCTCTCCATCCATTTACGCTTATTGGGGTTGCTGCCTCCGCCGTTTCCCACTTTCAGTCCTTCCTGGCCGGTCTTCTTATCTTGTTTAAATCGCGCTATGGCTTCAATGCCTCCTTCGGCAATGATAGCCCTTTCCAAAAGATCAGAAAAAGTCTTAATCTTCAATACATCTATTGCGTTCTGCACCCATGGTTTCAATCTCAATTCAAATCTCTCTATTTTCCTGGCCTCCGTATCCACCTGATGCGAGGTGAAACGAGCCCACTCTTTAAATCTTGCCGCGTTCTCTGCGACTAACATACCTCCTTGTCTCAGCTCCAGAAACTTAACTTCCATATCTTGTTGCGTATTCTTCGAAAAGAAATTCTTAAATTTGTCCCACATAATAACTTCTTCGCCTGCCAGTCCTTTATTGGGTTCCCACCAATTATTAGCTTCGCCCTTCATCGTGAATGTGGCAAAACTCATCTTCTGTGCCTCGGCCACCCGTGCGACCTCAAACACCTTCTCAATATCTTCTATCCATGTTCGAGCTTCAATTGGGTCCAAGGTTTCCCGAAATTCCAAGGGTCCTACCAATTTAAAGTCCTTAAAGCTAGCCAAGTAATGTCCTGGTTGCTCAGCTGCTGGCGGGGTTATGTTCTGCATTACTTCTGTTAATAGGTTAACAAAGCTCTGCATTGGGTCAACATTTCCCCTTCCACCATTGCTAACAGATCCTTCCTCCTTCTGGTTCCGTGAAAATCCCCTAGACTGGCATGATCCTGAGGACAGGAAGAAAACATTAGGCTTTATGTGATATGCTATTCATGTTAGCATTAAGAAGTTAGGACGTCTATCAATCATAGCTGATTTAAATAAACAACTTCAGTATCACAAGAAGATTTGATGGATATCCGCAATCCATCACCTACAAACTCTACTTGAGTTTTCTACTAAGGTTATAACTTAAGTTTCGCATTCCTAATGTTTATAACCTAAAGCTTTGATACCAACCTGTGACACCCACGAATTCGGGTCCTCTGACCCCGGTCCGGTCGCCACGAAACAATACTAACATCCACCTTTAAGTAATATACGATAACTAAAATGCGGAATATAATAAACGTACGTCGTTCATTTAAAAGGTGTTACTAGTCCCAAGATTCGATAACCTTAAGTAAAATCTTACAAACATACCCTAGAATAAACATTAGGGTTCATATTACATTAACAGTAATTAAACAAATCATAAAGACAAAGTCTGCTCCTTGTAAACCATCCTAAATCTTTCCTTTACCCTTGTCCTTTCTTGAGGGCTTGACTGAAATATAAGTCATGATATAGCAAGAATGAGCAACAAGTTTGCTCAGCAAGTTTAAATACAATAATAAAGGATATATCATGATGAATGGAAAAATATCTGACAATAATTTCAAAAAAGCGAATATCTTAAAGATCCAACAATATGAATATTAGAACGATTCAATAATATGAATATCTAAACGATTCAACAATATGAATATTAGGATGATTCAATAATATGAATATCTGATAGATTCAACGATATGAACATCTGAACAAAATCAACAATATGAATATTAAAAGCAAAGATAATAATTGCCTTTAGAATGACTGATAGTCGAGTAGACTCTGAACTATAACTTTCCAATGGGTTCAATAGCTAATTGACCCTTTTTAGAATTATTGGCTTCTGGCTACAGAAATTAAGTACCTCGAGGAGATCAGCCTCGGGCACAATGCGAATATGCATAACACTTAAATCTGCTTACATATATGTTAGATACCTGGGCACACTCCAACATATGAGGGGTGTTCTGTTCCGTCTAAGAATCCTTACCATCAATTGGTTTGGATAGCTTCAAAGAAAACTTCATCCACTAGTCTGACCGAGCAAAGGTTCAGACTCTTACTGACATGTTTCAAGAAATTTAGGACCTTGAATAATGTACAAGTCCAAGACTGTACGAGCTCAAATGCACTAGGTGCGGACATCAATAATATCAATGTGGAATAATTGATAAGTAATTAAACCACTAAATAACATGCTTAGAAATAAAGTTCAAGCAATTAAGTAAACAACTTTCGATTCAACAATAACCTACTCAATACAATATGAGAAGGATAGAGAACTTGCACAAAGTGAAGTTTAGAATTTGCACAATATGAATTTGTGTAAGTTCGGAGAACTTGCACAATACTCAACGTGTGAAGTTCGGGGAACTTGCACGATAATAGATTCCTTTCATAAAATAAATGCATAGGCTTAGACACTTACAATATCAAAGAGTGAAATTCGGGAAATTTCACCATAATAGATCTCTTGCATAAAGTAAATGCATAGATTAGGACATTTGCTGACAACGCTCTTTGAGTAAAGTAAACACAAAGATAAGATACTTGCACAATATACTGAGTTTGTATAAGTTTAGAGAACTTTCATAATAAAGAAATGAAGTTCGGGAATTTGCAAAATAATCAAAGTGTGAAGTTCGGGGAACTTTCACAATAACCAAAGTGTGAAGTTCGGGGAACTTTCACGATACTCAAAATGTAAAGTTCGGGGAACTTTCACAATACTCAAAATGTAAAGTTCGGGGAACTTTCACAATACAATAATAACCTGATCAAAACAATATGAGAAGGGTAGGCAACTTTCACAAAAAAATAAGTGAAGTTAAGAAACTCGATTACACGACTCATTGAATAAAGTAGTGCAAGAATTTAGAATACTTGCACAATAGGGTCCAGATACTTGTACAATAAATAAGTATAAGTCAAGAAACTTGCTCAAATAAAAGAGTAGTTCATGAAAACTAAAAATACCTTGCTCAATATAAAATTGAGTAAAGTTAGGGAGACTTACACAAATAATAAGTGTAAGTCAAGGAACTTGCTTACAGGATTTATCAAATAATAGTGCAAGGGTCTAGAATACTTGCATTCAATATCACAATTAAATGAAGTTAGAAAACTTGCCTGTTTGCTCAGCTACAATTAACTCTAGCTTTAATTTAAATGGCATTGGAATGACCTAATAATAACAAGTCGATCTCTCCAATTAGTATATATAAACTAATATAAGTTCACACATACAAGAATCTAATCGTTATATAAATCTATCACATAAGATCATGTTTCAATATCAAATATACCATTTATAGCATCATAATATGTTAACTGTTAAAATTCGACTTAAGCAAATTGTTCGGGTCTGAAAGTGTCCCGGCGTAACCCTAGCATGCAACTATTGCCATTAAACCAATACACATGCTTATCAAGTTTTTATCTAACTCAAGTTCGAAAGCTAACATGTTCATTCTATGTCTACCTCAAGACCGCATGTTTTTATGTCGGGCATTCACATACTTTAAACAATATAAGTTCATGCTTCAAGATTTGGTTACTAAAGTCATGTTATCTCATAACAAGGTCAAACAATACTTAAGTAGTTATGCTTGTGCGTATACTACAAGTGTATACTTTAATCGTCATAACTCATGCCTTAGGAATCCACTTTCTATGAGTACATACATAGTTGAAATCTGTGTTTAATCAAGTGCGGTTCATGTTAATATGTCTATAGGCATAATGACATCCTAGTAAACATGCTTGCATGATCATAATACAATTCACATGGTAATCAATGCTAATTACCTTCCACATTCTAAGTTTCCATTTGCAAAGTACACTAAGTCAAAAAGACAACACGGTACATGTAAAGTATCTCGTAACCGTTACTCACATGTATTAGAATGCATACAATAAGTTACATACATGTATTTAAGTGGTCACAATCTAAAAGACACAAGTCTTGGTTAAGTTCTCTTTTCAAAGTTCTTAAGTTTCACTTTTGAAAATGTCTTAACTTACGGTTAAGTATACTAGTATGTTCTATCACATTAGTCTTAGTTCTCATGTTTATATAGACCACATGATCATGATCATGAAATCAAAATTCATACATACTTTGTGTACGTCAAAGTTCACATTCAAAGCTTATGTTGTTGTTAGTAACGTTCAATATTAAGGTCCACATGTTCAAGTTATATTATAATACCTATAAACACAAGGTAATACATCTCTCATGCATCTCTACATTATAATATCATGTCTGAAAAATCAGAATGTCGACGTGTCAAAGTTTGTTTTCAAAACATTTATTTTTGTTAGGAATGTGTACTAGTTAGGTTCGTACGTTCTCTTTACAACATAAAACAATATAGACATCAATTAACATGCATTTCATGCCTTCCTAGGTCATACTAACACGTCTCAAAAGTCAGAATATATCTGTGACATTTCTATACCAAAGTCCCCTTTTAAAACTCAACATTCATTTCGAAAACCATGAGTTGTTTCGTCGAAATGTATACCATCTTAGCTTGAACATGTTTATGTTAGGTTTATGTACCCATATATACGTATTACCCATGTTAACATGTTTGTTTAAATCAATGCAAGAAAACTATCACACAACAGCACTGATGCAGAAAATAAAAATCTGAATTGCAGGGCCTGCGCAGCTGCGCTGCAACCAAGCATAAACCCGGCGCAGCTGCGCCGGCTCCTGCTCCAACCCAGACTGAACTGCTTCGGCAGTTCTTGAAAATCCCAACTCAGAAACTCTTACGAATTCATTCCAAACCAGTCACAGTATATAACTCACATGCTTACTAACTTACAAAAATCAAGAACTGTGCTAATGAAGAACAAGAATAGAAATTTTACAGGAATTGAAAAGATGGAGTTATACCTCTGTTATTAGGGACTTGCTGCTATCTCTCACTCTCTCAATTCACAGACTCTCACTAGCAACTCTACTAATTCTATACTTGTATGGAAATCTCAGCAATTGTAATAGAGAAAGAAGAAAGTTAATTTATAGGAAATTTCAATATCCGGTTCTAGACATTGTTCCTCAAATCAAACTAATGGGAGATGCAATTAGCTAATGGTTATCAAATAGTGGGTGAGGAGTTGGTATAACTCATCATAATCTCCACTCCCCCACGATCATTTCTATAGCTGTGAGGAAATTGAGAAGAGATAGAGTAGGCTAGCTTCTTGCTTTCACGTGAAGAGAGAAATTGGGCTCATATTATGGGACAAAGTAATTCTAGCAATCTAGCAAGTGGGTGTATAGTGTATGCTAACACTTGGTTATTAAATTTGTATACACAATTCATTTCATATAACACAGGTCACAATAATTTAAAGGGCATACAATATAATTCCTAATTACAAGGTATCAAGTAGTGCACATACATATAATCTATGTACATTATTTTAACACCGAATACAAAGTAAGTGGGTATTATTATAATAATAACTGTTATTATAATTTTAATAACTTATTGAAAGTATTATCAATTAATAATGTTTATTGATATAAGGTAAGGTGATAGGGTGTTCATAAAAGTTTTCCTACCCACATCATGTCACATGCTCTAAGTACACATTACACTTATCAATCTCACATAATAAAATTACGGTTACTATATGGTCTATATATAATAGCCTTATCAAAGGTCACCTTGTACTATATATAATATATAGTTAACTAACATATATTAAAGGTTTAATATAACACATGCTTGTATAAAAATAATAAATCACGTAAATATATTTATTAATCTCTTACTCATTAATTATTAGTTATTCAAAATAATTAATCAACATACTCCCAATTAATTACTCATTATTATTTATCCATAATAATTATTAATCAACAACAATAATATTTTCATACGTTATCAATTAATTACTCTCAAATAATTAATTAATCACGATTAACTCTCTACACTATACTCAAGAAATTTGAATATATTATTACTAACACTTTTATCAATATTCTGATATAAAGGTCTCAGGGTTAATCTACTAATTTAAATAACCATTAGTGATTCCCTTTAATAAAAATTCTAGCATTTATTAGCATAGGTTAAATCACATAAGCACATAAGCACATAAGGTTTAAATAAGTTTGAAAAATTAACTCTCAAAAATTTTAAATCACAGATAAAATTAATAAGGAGCTTAAAATTCCTGGTCGTTACAGTATCCATGTGTTGATTGTAGTAATTGTATGACATAAGAGGATTTTCAGAAATCAAATTATTGTAAAAATATATTTTAACAGAAAATTTATATTTATATGAGTTCATATGGAATTTCATGAGTGTGGTTAATTTTGATTGAGAAATTCATGCAATTGGTATGTGTTAATATGCTTATTAAGTAATTACTTGATGCTATCTTCAACTTCGTATATAATGCATATATATAAGTTCGAATTGATGGAGAAAAATAGTTACAGTAGATTATTTTGAGAAAATATGAGTTTTCATGAAAATGGCCAAATTGGATTTAAAAACTTGTGATTATCATTATTTAGATGGTTATTATGTTGTAGAAACATGTTGTGTTATGTATTATTACTTATGTATGGAGTTACAGTGGCTACGTTACTGTAATTTTCCATTTGTTGGCTTGTATGAGATGTTCGGTAAAGCAGAGAAGTGTGGCTGTCTGCGTCTGGCCGAGTTTCTGCGGAGCTGCACCGGCAGCAAGGCCAGGAGCAGCGCAACTACGCTGCTTGTTTTTCCTAGTTTTGACCCCTGCGCAGCTGCGCCGGTGTCAAGGCAAAGGGCTGCGCAGCTGCGCCGTGTCCTGGGCAGGGGCAGTGACTTTAGTTTTTGTGCAGTGTTATTTCTAAGCTTAATTTAATTATTCTATGACAATGAGTATATATCTAGTTGCTATAACATGTTGTTAATATGAATGTGACAAATGCATGTTTAATTGTGGATTATAAATTGATAATTGCATGATTAATTATAATTTGTGTAATTATAATACTTGATATAGTTTAATTGATTATAAATTATAATTTGTTCATAATTTAAAAGGTAATTATAATTTAAGTAATTATAATTTGATTAAGTATTTGAATTATAATTATTTAATTATAATTTAGCCAAAATACATAATTAATTTAATTATGTGAGTATGTGTGTGATGTAATTAATTATGTGATAGTTGATTATTTATTTAATTAGAGTGAGTTAACCATGAGGGTTAACCACTTATGTGAATTAGTTATGTTTTAACTAATTTAGATTTTTTGTGACTTACTATATATGTGTAAGAAGTATTAAAGTACGTGAATTGTGTTAAGTAGCTTGCGCTTAAGGCAAGTCTTCTAAACCCTAAACTCGCTATTTCTACGCAAGTTCTTTGATGTTCATATTTTCATTGTTGAGAATGTCCTTTTCATTTATGTATTGGACAATTATTTACTTAACCGAAGAGATCTTGACTTATTGTTCAAGTAAGATCCAGTTTATTATTTTAAATGCTTTAAGTTTACTTCTAAAGCATATATTAATTCATAATTCTTTTATTTGAATTATTGAAAGTCGATTCAACTAATCCTTAGTCGATGAACGTGAATTCTAAATTACCATTGTAAGCTTATCCAAACCAAACTTTCTTTGGTGCGGACTTGAATTCAAATTACTGAGTTGAACAACCCTAATTGTTAGGGAAGATGATTACACATAGCGTTAAGATATTTGTGCACAATACATGGTACGAAGGGCTGATCCCCCTAAGTACGAGTTAAGGTCCATAGTCTTATTGACTGTTAAAGGTTTAAGTAGAAATATTTATAACCTAGGACAAGAATAGTTCAAAGGTCTTGTGACCCTCAGATAAATTCTATATTCGAATTTTAATATTGATAGAGAATTATTATTCAATTCTTTATTGTTGAAGTAAGCTAAGTTATTCAGATCTTTGTAAAGATATTCTTTCATGTATTTATTATTGTTAAACTCCAGTGAGCTGTTGTTTGCTCACTCTTGCATTAAATAACAATTACAGTTAAAGTTGATAACGTTGATGCCCCGTCTACGAGTAAAGGCAAGAGAAAGATGAACAAGTGAAGATTTGTTTAATTATTTTGAAATGATTGTAATAATTTTAGGTCATATTTTTATTCTGCACTTTATTGATTATGTCAAGGTTAGAGTAACCCTGGGATTGAGTTTTGAGAAGGTTGTAACCCTTGTTTTAAGGAAGATTTTATTATTTTGAATTAAGGTGTAATTTATTTTGAGATATATTGGGTAAAGGTATGTTATAGATAGAAAGTGAACCCCGAATCATGTGAAAACGAAGTACCCAAATTTGGGGGTGTCACAGGTTGGTATCAGAGCCGTAGGTTATGAAACCTTAGGTGGGGAAAAACCTTAGGTAGTAGCCTTATGGTAAGATCGAAAAGATAGGTGTGATAGGTAAAAGATAATAAACTACCTTATGTGCTATGTGTTTACATTATAGTATTCGAAGAGTGTCGATTCGATGTCACGTAATAATGAACTTTAAAATTTTTTTGTCAGGATGTCGAACGTGGGAGAACCTAGTCAGGCTAGAGAGGATGTACCTCAGGTGCCTAGAGATGAGGAGCCCCGTGACATACATATTGTCTGGGAGCAGCTGGTTAGGAGAGAGCCATCTTCAGTGATCACCATAGCTGGTCAGGAGCGTGAGCTGACACCTATTCCAGAAGAAGAGGACGAGGACGAGTCTGAAGAGGAGGAAGAGGATCCCAAAGAGGAATTCCCACCTCACTCTACTAGTGCTGAGATGTACGAGGCAGTCTACGATAGCAATATGGAGCTTCATAGACGAGTAGGAGATCTCGAAGAAACCATCCAGCAGCGGGACGAGACGATAGAAGAAATAGCAAGTGACCTAGGAGATGCACAGTGGAACCTGATACATATGGACGTGGATAGAGATGCTGCTCGATTTGAACTGGAAAAGCTGAAGCAAGATATCCAGGAGGAGTCAAGGAAGCGTGCCAGAGCTGAAGAGTCAAGCTTGAGAGCTAATCAACGAGCCGATCGAGCTAAAGGTGAAGCTGAAGCCAAGAGGGCCAAGCTGAGGGAAACAAAATATGCCTTCCATACAGCAATAGAAAGAGCTCAGGACCATATTTTCTACTACCCAGCTCAGTTCCAAAGTTTACCGTGGTATGTGGTGGACCGAAGAACGGCATTTCGGGTAATGGAAGAGGAATGCAGAGAGGCGGTGCGACGTATTAATATACCTAGGAAGTAGCAGTAGCAGTAGTAGTAAAGCTTTTGTTTATGTGTTGCTTTTTGTAGTAAATAAAGTAAATCCCATAATTTGAAATAAGAATGGGATAAGTTAATAATATAATCCTGCAACTTTTCCAGTTCAGGAAGGATGATGTAAATGGCAGAAATGCTATCTGATTGATGTTTTTAAAACTACGACTAATGAATAAAAGAAGTTTATTGACGTGCTTGGTTTCTATGTGAACTGAATTGTTTAGAACGTTTAAATATGAATTTGAATATTTAAAAATTGAATAAAGGGTCTAATAATAATATTTTCTTAACAGAAAATGCCTCCTAGAAGAAGAATAACACGTCAAAACCCCGAGGGTTCAACGAACAACAATAACGATGGGATGAATCCCAACTCGGTTCAGCAGTTGGTGAACCTGTTGACCGGAGCTCTTGCGAATCAGCCGCAAGTGCAGGGTACTACGTTCAAGGAATTCAAGGCAGCAGGACCACCTGAGTTCAAAGGATAGACTAACCCTATCGAAGCTCAGACATGGGTTATGGAAATAGAGAAGGTATTTGACGTGGCTAGGGTGGGGGATGACCAGAAGACAGCATTCACGGCTTTCATGTTGAAGTCGGATGCTAGTTTTTGGTGGCAGGCTAACAAGACCCGAGAGGGAGAGGGAATCATCACGTGGGAACATTTCAAGGAAATGTTCTACGAGATGTACTTTCCAGTGAGTTCCCAGGATCAGATGGAGGTCCAATTCCTAGAACTTAAGCAAGGAGGGATGACGGTGTCCGAGTATGCCGCTAAGTTCAACGAGTTGGCCAGGTTCGCTACTCACCAGGTCAGCACTGACACTAGAAAGGCAAAAAAGTTTGAGCGAGGACTGAAGCCCTGGCTCTACAGCAAGGTTTCCATGTTCCAGCTAAATACCTTTGCTGCTGTACTAGAGAAGGCCATACTTGCTGAGGGAGGAAGCGAAGCGGTGACGAAGTTCAACTAAGATAAGAAGAAGAAGAATGAGGTAGAAACCAAGTCTAGGGCTAGCAGCACTGTGAACTAGAAGAGGAAATGGAATGACAACACCTCTGCTGGGAGTCAGTAAGGAAGCCAGCAGAAGAGGAAGTTCGAAGCATGTGCTACATGCGGTAAGAATCATACTAGCGTGTGCATGAAGGGGAAGTGGGTTTGCTTCAACTGTGGTCAGGAAGGCCACATTGCACCTAATTGCTCAAACCCAAAGAAGGGAGCTTGCTTTACATATGGATCCAAGGATCACATGGCTCGCAACTGCCCTAAAAAGCTGACAGCAGGGTCAACAGGGAGCGGAGGGAATGGAAGCGGCAGTTTCGTGACTATCGCTGCACCATTGCAAGCTGTTCGACCCACTGCACGGACATTCAATATGACGGTGCAGGATGCTGTGCAATCAAAAGACGTGGTGTCAGGTATTCTTTTGGTCAATAGTATAAATGCATATGTATTATTTGATTCGGATGCTACTTGTTCATTCATATCTGATGATTTTTCTAAAACCTTAGACTTACCTGTAGAAGAGTTTACCCCTTGAACATAGAGATTGCGAATAGGAAAGTTATTCCTGTTAGGTGTGTTTATAAGAACTGTAGATTGAACATTAAGGGTCAGGAACTTAGAGTAGATTTGATTCTGATTAAACTTGGGGAATTCGACGTCATACTGGGTATGGATTGGTTTTTCAACCATGGGGCGATAATCACCTGTCAGAAGAAGTCGGTAAACCTTACGACTCCGTCGAAGTTAGTGTTCTATGGTAGCAAATCGCCTAGACAAGCGAGTTGTCTGACGATTATGCAATCCAAGAAACTTTTGACGCAAGGCTGTGTGGGATACCTAGCCTACATAGTAGATACGCGTAAGGAAAGCCCGAAGGTGGAGGAGATATCGGTAGTTAAGGAGTTTGTAGACGTTTTTCTGAGCGAATTGCCAGGACTTCTGCCAGATAGGGAGACAGAGTTCGTGATCGATTTAGAGCCGAGAACTGCTCTGATTTCAAAGGCTCCGTACAGAATGGCTCCAGTCGAGATGAAGGAACTGATGGTTCAACTGCAAGAATTACTAGACAAGAAGTATATCCAACCAAGTGTTTCGCCGTGGGGAGCGCCTGTTTTGTTTGTTAAGAAGAAAGATGGATCGATGCGTCTTTGCATTGATTATAGGGAGTTGAATAAAGTTACGATCAAGAATAGGTATCCTTTACCTAGGATCGATGACTTGTTTGATCAACTGAAGGGTGCGAAGTACTTCTCGAAAATTGATTTGAGAAGCGGGTATCATCAATTGAAGGTGAGGAAGGAAGATATACCGAAAATGGCTTTTAGGACTCGATATGGTCATTACGAGTTCTTGGTGATGTTATTTGGTCTCACGAATGCCCCAGCTGCATTTATGGACCTAATGAATAGGGTGTTTAAGCCATTTCTAGACAAGTTCGTGGTAGTGTTCATAGATGACATCCTGGTTTACTCCAAGACCGAGGAGGAGCATGCTGAACACTTACGACTAACCTTAGAAGCCCTGAGACGAGAAAAGCTTTACGCTAAATTCTTGAAGTGTGAATTTTGGTTGGAACGTGTGCAATTTCTTGGCCACGTGATTGATAAGGATGGTATTTCGGTAGATCCGTCGAAGGTTGAAGCTGTTATGAACTGGGAACAGCCGAAGACGCCATCTGAAGTGAGGAGTTTCTTGGGATTGGCAGGTTATTACCGTAGATTTATCCAAGACTTTTTTAGAATCGCAACTCCGTTGATGAGTTTGACTCGTAAAATAGTTAAGTTTGTTTGGACGGAGAAGTGTGAGGAGAGTTTTCAATAGCTGAAGAAGAGGTTGAGTACTGCGCCTGTATTGTCTTTACCGGATAGTTCGGGAAATTTCGTAGTATATAGCGATGCCTCACATAAAGGATTAGGCTGTGTGTTGATGCAGAGCGGCAAAGTCATTGCCTATGCGTCACGTCAGCTGAAGGATTACGAGAAGGGTTATCCGACCCATGATCTAGAATTGGCAGCAGTAGTATTTGCCCTAAAGATTTGGAGGCACTACTTATATGGAGAAAAGTGTGAAATATACACAGATCACAAAAGTCTGAAGTATATATTTACCCAAAAGGATTTGAACATGCGCCAAAGAAGGTAGTTGGAACTGATTAAAGACTATGATTGCGAGATACTTTACCATCCGGGTAAAGCTAATGTTGTCGCCGACGCTTTGAGCAGGAAAGGTCGGGAGAAGCTGAACGTGTTAACTGATCAGAATCGGTTAATAGAACAAATGGCTATATTGGAGTTGGAGGTAAAGTTTTCGAAGGAATCAGATGAGATGTTATTTCAAGTAACCACTAGTTCTACTCTAGTAGACAAAGTGAAAGAAGCACAACTTCACGATGAAGAATGTGAGAAGATTCAAAAAAGGATAACCGATGGCGAAGAGTTTAAGTTCAAGATCGATAATGAAAGTCTGTTACAGTTTGAAGGTAGAATCTGGGTACTGCCAGTACCTGAGGTCAAAGAGGAGATTCTGAGCGAAGCTCATAGTTCTAGATATTCTATTCACCCCGGGAGTACGAAGATGTACCAGGATCTCAGGCATTATTTCTGGTGGCCAAATATGAAGAGAGATGTGGCTGAATGTGTTGCGAAATGATTAACGTGTCAGAAAGTTAAAGCAAAACACCAGAGACCTAGTGGTTTGCTACAATCATTAGAAATTCCAGAGTGGAAGTGGGAGCACATCACGATGGATTTCGTGGTAGGTCTTCCAACGACTCAGAAGGGATTTGATATGATATGGATTATAGTGGATCGACTGACGAAGTCAGCCCACTTTCTGCCAATCAGGGTTAAGTACAATCTGGATAAGCTAGCAAAGCTATACGTGAAGGAAATTATTTCTCGACATGGTGTTCCAGTGTCGATTGTGTCCGACAAAGATCCACGTTTTACGTCAAATTTCTGGAAGCGATTGCAAGAATGTATGGGCACGCAGTTGCGAATGAGTACAACATACCATCCTCAGACTGATGGATAGAGCGAGAGAACGATTCAGACGCTTGAGGATATGCTGAGAGCTTGTGTGATGGACTTCAAAGGAAGCTGGGAGGATCATCTACCGTTGGTGGAGTTCGCCTACAACAATAGTCATCATGCGAGTATTGGCATGCCACCTTATGAAGCATTATACGGCAGAAAATGCAGAACTCCTTTGTGCTGGGATGAAGTCAGTGAACGTCAATTGTTGGGACCAGAATTGGTACAACAAACCGCCGAAATTGTGAAGCTGATCAGAACGAGATTAGTTGCTGCTCAAGACAGACAGAAGAAGTATGTCGATTTACATCGACAGAACCGAGAATTCTTACCAGAAAGTTGTGTTCCTGAAAGTATCTCCCTAGAAGGGGAAGATTAGATTCGGTAAGAAGGGAAAGCTGAGTCCCAGATTTATTGGACCTTTTGAGGTACTACGAAAGGTGGGCGAGGTAGCTTACGAGATTGCATTACCTCCGGAGCTCGAGAATATACATAACGTCTTTCATATTTCTGTATTAAGACCTTACAAGCACGATTATAAACATGTAATAGAATATGAACCTTTACAATTTGATAAGTACTTAACATATGAAGAAGTGCCTGTTCAAATAGTTGATAGAAAGGAACAAGTACTTAGAAATAAAGTGATACCTTCTGTTAAGGTAATCTGGAGGAACCACAGTGCTGAAGAAGCTACGTGGGAACTCGAAGATGTTATGATGAAATCTTATTCGCATTTATTTGATTAGTTTTGTGTAACCCCTTATATATTGATTCTGTGGACAAAATCCTTTTAAGGATGGAAGAATGTAATAGGTGAGAATTTTTTTATGTGTGATTCTGGGGACAGAATCCTTTTAAGGATGGAAGATTGTAACGATTGAGATTTTATATTTAATTTTAAATATTTATTGAATTAAATAAATATTTTATGTGATTTATTTATTGAGTTAAGTAAATAAATCATGTGATTTATGGAGTGATTTAATTAAGTGTTATATATTAATCAAATAAATGTGTAATATTTATTTAATTAATGTATAGTAATTTTATATTATAGTTCTAATTTAATTGAGATAATTGAATTAGAGGAATTATGTGATGAAGTGTTACATGAATTATAATTAGCGAGTAATTATAATTATGTGACAAGTTTATGTGATTAATTGATGTTGGATTTTAATTGATTAAACTAGTTTATTAATATTTAATTGATTAAAATATGACATTAAGGTATGTGTTAAAATAATTTGTTAAAATAAAGAAAAAAATTTTTAAATAATTTTAAACAAACAAGGCCCTTGCTTTTGTTTTAAAAGACTGTTGCCAAACAGGGCCCTTAAACTAGCGTAAACCTAATTTACCTAAACCATGCCTAAGTTAGTAAAACTAGTTTCTAATTTTTCTGTTGCCAAACAAGCCAAAAGGACTTTTGAATTTTGTAACTCCTAATTTAATTGGATTATTAAATATTAGTTAGTACGTATATTATTGATATATGTCAGTTATATATCTATATACTACGTAAGGAAAAACTACGTTAGTTTAAGCCTAAGACTAAGAAGAAAAGAGAGAGCAGAGAGGAAGAATAGCAAAGAAGAATTAGAGAAGAAGAGAAGGAAGGAGTAAGGAAATTATCATCTTATTCACTTCTATTAAGCAAAAAGGTATAATTTCTAGAACTTATTGTTTTAAAATTGAATTTTATGTTCTTCATATTTTCATTCTTGTAAAAGTAAATTTTCATGAAATTATAAAATCATGAATTTAATATATGTATTGTATCCATGTGTTGATTGTAGTAATTGTATGACATACGAAGATTTTCAGAAATCAAATTACTGTAAAAATATATTTTAACAGAAAATTTATATTTATATGAGTTCATATGGAATTTCATGAGTGTGGTTAATTTTGATTGAGAAATTCATGCAATTGGTATGTGTTAATATGCTTATTAAGTAATTACTTGATGCTATCTTCAACTTCGTATATAATGCATATATATAAGTTCGAATTGATAGAGAAAAATAGTTACAGTAGATTATTTTTGAGAAAATATGAGTTTTCATGAAAATGGCCAAATTGGATTTTAAAACTTGTGATTATCATTATTTAGATGGTTATTATGTTGTAGAAACATGTTGTGTTATGTATTATTGCTTATGTATGGAGTTACAGTGGCTACGTTACTATAATTTTCCATTTGTTGGCTTGTATGAGATGTTCGGTAAAGCAGAGAAGTGTGGCTGTCTGCGTCTGGCCGAGTTTCTGCGGAGCTGCACCGGCAGCAAGTGATAAGTGGATTGTATGACCACTTATTCGGATAGTAACCAACTCATTCTGTTGCTTCAACTCAAGTATCGTTGTGCTTTTTATGTGTTTTTGCTTTGTTTTGTGATTTTCAGGTTTAGAAACTCTCCAAGTGCAAATTGAGCTTAAAAGGGCAAAAGAACGCTTAAATGGGGCATCGCACTGAAATAGGCTAAAAGCATGATGATGGCATGATAGGGCAAAGCATGAAGTCAAACAGCTAAATAGGGATGTGTTGCTGTAAAGAGGCAACAAGGGAGTTTTCTTGCAAGGCATAAGTGTGTCAAAGATAATTGCAGCAGAAAAAGAAGCAATGCAGCAAGTTCACAGCCCGCGCGGCCGCGCCAGCATTGCAAGGCCAGCTTGCGCGCCCGCGTCGATATGCAGGAATCAAAGGACTTGACTGGGGACCCGCGCGGCTGCGCCTGGTCTAAGGCAAATAGCCACGCGGCCGCGCCAGCCCGATTTTGACTCAGAGTTTGACTTTTGCTTAAAATGAACGGGAGAAGGCTAATATAAGGGGGTTCAGCCCCATTTGCTCGGTATCTCCACTAGGGAGTTCATGCCCTAGTTTTCCATTTTCCTTCTCTTTTCATTTCTTATTTAATCTAGATTAGAAGTAGATTAGAGAGTAGATTAGGTTTAATTAGTTTAGTTAGATTCTAGGGTTGTTTTTGGATTTAAAGATTGAAGCAAGAGATTGACATTGAAGATCCACACTTGGAGAAAGAACAAAGATTTGCAATTTCTATCTCTTCACTCTCCTTGTATTCAATTTGTATTTGGATAATGTATAATCTACTTGTGGATAATATATTCGAGTTGTCTATGACTTAAATCATATTTTGAGGTTTCAATGGAACCTAATGAGTAGTTTAATTTGATATTCCTTCCATGATGGTCTTATTTGATTACTATGTGTTTGTCTATTGCGATGTATGCTTTCATTGCTTAATTGAGTCATGACCAATTACTGTGATAACCCACATGGGATTGAAAGACAAAGTGTGGGTTTAGATCTAATCATAGTAGCGGGCGATTGTACGTTCACATGGCATTGGACGTATGATTTGTGCTTAGGATAGACATATACCGAAGCGCCGCTCGTAGTCAATAGAGGACTTGACCTTAAACCCTATTTATTTGTAAACAACATAGACATATAGGGGTTTAGATAATGTGGGTGTTCACGTACGTTCTATCATCTGTGGATTGCACGTGATATGGATTAGGTGCATCGAAAGATGGCCTTCTCTTACCTTCGTGTTCTCGGCTAACAACTGTAATGATTAATTTGACCTAATTGGAAGTGTGTCGACTTAGACGAATCATATATGACCATGAAATCAGGCTTAAGTCTCAAATCAGTTCAACAATCAAGTGATTTCAGTTTCTTCACAGGCAACATACATAACTAATCAACTGAAAACTGGATTCATACAGTATGCTCTAACACAGAATGCAAAAACAAAAGAAAATTTTTAAAATTTTGACAAATTTTAACACTACATGCACTAAATGAACTGACACAACATGAAATGAACTAACTACATGCAAAAACAAAACTAATACCCCCAAACATAAAATGTTCAATGTCCTCATTGAAGGTAAAGGTAAAAAGAAAGGAACTCCCCTATTCGGCTTCTGATGCTGCATGAAATGAATTGGCGCCCTCTCAGAAGTTTCCCCCGTCTCTCTTTCTGCTCTGACAAAATAAACCCCGCTCAGCACTGTACTCAACGAACCAACCTAACTCAATATCAATCTTGCTCTGCTATAGATTCCACACTCAATGTCTCAATTGATCAGGTTGAGAGGCTGAGGTGGATGGGAATTAGTACTTTGGATTGAGGAGGTAGGAGGTTTTAATTGGTGCCCCCAAAAGCTGCCAGAATTTTCCTTAAGTCAGGCCCAGTCTGTGAGAGGAGCGGCAGCGCGCCAGCTCAGGCTTATCCTGGCGCGGCCGCGCAGCATGCCAGATCCTGTTTTCTGTATAATTTTTCTAGGCACAGAGGCTATGGCATTTGAACTTCGCTCCCAAGTAGCTTTTAACCTGAAATATACAGACAAGACTTATTAAGCCCTATTAAACCATCAAAAGTTAATACTCAATATTTACATCAAGAGAATATTAAACTTGGAAATATATATGCATTTAAATTCCCAAAAATTCTCTAAGTGCGTATAAACAATGCAAGTGCATCAAAAATATGCTATAAGCTTTTTAATTCCAAAAAATTATACGCGTTCATGCCTAAAATCAAAAATGTAAGCATGAGCTCCTAAATCTACGAGCATTCAAATTTTTTTTTTAACTAAATATTAAACTAATAAGAATTAAACAAGGGGGAGGAAAATGTGATAGAAAATATGTAAATGGAGAATTAAACAAAGAGATAGAGAGAGGGATGATGGGAAGTAGGTAATGGAGAATTAAACAGAGAGTGAGAGAGAAATGATGGGGTGCCTCCCATCTAGAGCTTGATTCATGGTCATATATGATTCGTCTAAGTCGACACACTTCCAATTAGGTCAAATTAATCATTACAGTTGTTAGCCGAGAACACGAAGGTAAGAGAAGGCCATCTTTCGATGCACCTAATCCATATCACGTGCAATCCACAGATGATAGAACGCACGTGAACACCCACATTATCTAAACCCCTATATGTCTATGGTGTTTACAAATAAATAGGGTTTAAGGTCAAGTCCTCTATTGAATACGAGCGGCGCTTCGGTATATGTCTATCCTAAGCACAAATCATACGTCCAATGCCATGTGAACGTACAATCGCCCGCTACTACGATTAGATCTAAACCCACACTTTGTCTTTCAATCCCATGTGGGTTATCACAGTAATTGGTCATGACTCAATTAAGCAATGAAAGCATACATCGCAATAGACAAACACATAGTAATCAAATAAGACCATCATGGAAGGAATATCAAATTAAACTACTCATTAGGTTCCATTGAAACCTCAAAATATGATTTAAGTCATAGACAACTCGAATATATTATCCACAAGTAGATTATACATTATCCAAATACAAATTGAATACAAGGAGAGTGAAGAGATAGAAATTGCAAATCTTTGTTCTTTCTCCAAGTGTGGATCTTCAATGTCAATCTCTTGCTTCAATCTTCAAATCCAAAAGAAACCCTAGAATCTAACTAAACTAATTAAACCTAATCTACTCTCTAATCTACTCCTAATCTAGATTAAATAAGAAATGAAAAGAGAAGGAAAATTGAAAACTAGGGCATGAACTCCCTAGTGGAGAGACCGAGCAAATGGGGCTGAACCCCCGTATATTAGCCTTCTCCCGTTCATTTTAAGCAAAAGTCAAACTCTGGGTCAAAATTGGGCTGGTGCGGCCGTGCGGCTGTTTGCCTTAGACCTGGCGCGGCCGCGCGGGTCCCCAGTCAAGTCCTTTGAATCCTGCATATCGGCGCGGGCGCGCGGGCTGGCCTTGCAATGCTGGCGCGGCTGCGCGGGCTGTGAACTTGCTGCATTGCTTCTTTTTCTGCTGCAATTATCTTTGACAGCACTTATGCCTTGCAAGCAAACTCCCTTCTTGCCTCTTTACAGCAACACATCCCCATTTAGCTATTTGACTTCATGCTTTGCCCTATCAGGCCATCATCATGCTTGTAGCCTATTTCAGTGCGATGCCCCATTTAAGCGTTCTTTTGCCATTTTAAGCTCAATTTGCACCTGGAAAGTTTCTAAACCTGAAAATCACAAAACAAAGCAAAAACACATAAAACGCACAACGATACTTGAGTTTAAGCAACAAAATGAGTTGGTTACTATCCGAATAAGTGGTCATACAATCCACTTATCACTTGCTGCCGGTGCAGCTCCGCAGAAACTCGGCCAGAGGCAGACAGCCACACTTCTCTGCTTTACCGAACATCTCATACAAGCCAACAAATGGAAAATTACAGTAACGTAGCCACTGTAACTCCATACATAAGCAATAATACATAACACAACATGTTTCTACAACATAATAACTGTCTAAATAATGATAATCACAAGTTTTAAAATCCAATTTGGCCATTTTCATGAAAACTCATATTTCCTCAAAAATAATCTACTGTAACTGTTTTTCTCTATCAATTCGAACTTATATATATGCATTATATACGAAGTTGAAGATAGCATCAAGTAATTACTTAATAAGCATATTAACACATACCAATTGCATGAATTTCTCAATCAAAATTAACCACACTCATGAAATTCCATATGAACTCATATAAATATAAATTTTCTGTTAAAATATATTTTTACAGTAATTTGATTTCTGAAAATCTTCTTATGTCATACAATTACTACAATTAACACATGGATACAATACATATATTAAATTCATGATTTTACAATTTCATGAAAATTTACTTTTACAAGAATGAAAATATGAAGAACATAAAATTCAATTTTAAAACAATAAGTTCTAGAAATTATACCTTTTTGCTTAATAGAAGTGAATAAGATGATGATTTTCTTACTCCTTCCTTCTCTTCTTCTCTAATTCTTCTCTGCTATTCTTCCTCTCTGCTCTCTTTTTTTTCTTTGTCTTAGGCTTAAACTAACGTAGTTTTTCCTTACGTAGTATATAGATATATAACTGACATATATCAATAATATACGTACTAACTAATATTTAATAATCCAATTAAATTAGGAGTTACAAAATTCAAAAGTCCTTTTGGCTTGTTTGGCAACAGGAAAATTAGAAACTAGTTTTACTAACTTAGGCATGGTTTAGGTAAATTAGGTTTAAGCTAGTTTAAGGGCCCTGTTTGGCAACAGTCTTTTAAAACAAAAGCAAGGGCCTTGTTTGTTTAAAATCATTTAAAATTCTTTTTCTTTATTTTAACAAATTATTTTAACACATACCTTATTGTCATATTTTAATCAATTAAATATTAATCAACTAGTTTAATCAATTAAAATTCAACATCAATTAATCACATAAACTTGTCACATAATTATAATTACTCGCTAATTATAATTAATGTAACACTTCATCACATAATTCCTCTAATTCAATTATCTCAATTAAATTAGAACTATAATATAAAATTACTATACATTAATTAAATAAATATTACATATTCATTTGATTAATATATAACACAGTAAATCATATAAGTTCTAACTAAGACCGTGCATTACTAGAGTTAAGAGTCAACAGGGGGGGTTTTCATTAAGCTTTTATTACTCACGAGGGCGTATTCGCACTTTTCTGTGTACACATTCGACTGTGCAATGCCTAGTTCTCTTAGGCTTTTCAATGATATCTATGTAGCGAGCTTTCGACCATCGACTCCCAGACCAAACGGCCTTAGGGCGCTGGGTGTAGAAACACCCCGAGGGCTTACTTGCTCGAATATCAAAGGCCACAGAACTCGGCGTAGTAGAAGTGTTTATTCAATTTTTTTCCTTTTTCAATGTATTTTCTTTTGTATTCTTTTTCTTTTTCTTTTCTTGCAAGGGAGTGCGTCTTACGCTCCATCTCCCTGCATAAATCATGCATGTCCCCTGTTTTCCCCAAACTTAAGCTTTTAACAGTCTAGTTATTATTATATGTGAACTGAAACTCTTTTATTAAAACATAGTTTTTCCACCAGAAGACAAGTATGTAAACATTTAAACTTAGCATATCAGCAAGGCCAGGAGCAGCGCAGCTGCGCCGCTTATTTTTCCCAGTTTTGACCCCTGCGCAGCTGCGCCGGTGTCAAGGCAAAGGGCTGCGCAGCTACTCCGTGTCCTGGGCAGGGGCAGTGACTTTAGTTTTTGTGCAGTGTTATTTCTAAGCTTAGTTTAATTATTCTATGACAATGAGTATATATCCAGTTGCTATAACATGTTGTTAATATGAATGTGACGAATGCATGTTTAATTGTGGATTATAAATTGATAATTGCATGATTAATTATAATTTGTGTAATTATAATACATGATATAGTTTAATTGATTATAAATTATAATTTGTTCATAATTTAAAAGGTAATTATAATTTAAGTAATTATAATTTGATTAAGTATTTGAATTATAATTTAGCTAAAATACATAATTAATTTAATTATGTGAGTATGTGTGTGATGTAATTAATTATGTGATAGTTGATTATTTATTTAATTAGAGTGAGTTAACCATGAGGGTTAACCACTTATGTGAATTAGTTATGTGTTAACTAATTTAGGTTTTTTGTGACTTAATATATATGTGTAGGAAGTATTAAAGTACGTGAATTGTGTTAAGTAGCTTGCGCTTAAGGCAAGTCTTCTAAACCCTAAACTCGCTATTTCTACGCAAGTTCTTTGATGTTCATATTTTCAATGTTGAGAATGTCCTTTTCATTTCTGTATTGGACAATTATTTACTTAACCGAAGAGATCTTGACTTATTGTTCAAGTAAGATCCAGTTTATTATTTTAAATGTTTTAAGTTTACTTCTAAAGCATATGTTAATTCATAATTCTTTTATTTGAATTATTGAAAGTCGATTCAACTAATCCTTAGTCGATGAACGTGAATTCTAAATTACCATTGGAAGCTTATCCAAACCAAACTTTCTTTGGTGCGGACTTGAATTCAAATTACTGAGTTGAACAACCCTAATTGTTAGGGAAGATGATTACGCATAGCGTTAAGATATTTGTGCACAATACATGGTACGAAGGGCTGATCCCCCTAAGTACGAGTTAAGGTCCATAGTTTTATTGACTGTTAAAGGTTTAAATAGAAATATTTATAACCTAGGACAAGAAGAGTTCAAAGGTCTTGTGGCCGTCAGATAAATTCTATATTTGAATTTTAATATTGATAGAGAATTATTATTCAATTATTTATTGTTGAAGTAAGCTAAGTTATTTAGATCTTTGTAAAGATATTCTTTCATGTATTTATTATTGTTAAACTCCAGTGAGCTATTGTTTGCTTACTCTTGCATTAAATAACAATTGCAGTTAAAGTTGATAACGTTGATGCCCCGTCTACGAGTAAAGGCAAGGGAAAGATGAACAAGTGAAGATTTGTTTAATTATTTTGAAATGATTGTAATAATTTTAGGTCATATTTTTATTCCGCACTTTATTGATTATGTCAAGGTTAGAGTAACCCTGGGATTGAGTTTTAAGAAGGTTGTAACCCTTGTGTTAAGGGAGATTTTATTATTTTGAATTAAGGTGTAATTTATTTTAAGATATATTGGGTAAATGTATGTTATAGATAGAAAGTGAACACCAAATCATGTGGAAACGAAGTACTCGAATTTGAGGGTGTCACTAGTGTCGCAATGATATGGTATAAAACATTTTCCTAATCCAAGAAGACGGGTTCATAAGCAGGTCTAAGATTCCCCGCTGTTTGTTCGTTGAGCTGTCTTACGCTATTTGCACTCGGGATCATCGTTATGACTTATTCTGACTTCGATAGCATCAATTCAGCTTGAGTTTGACCGAATCAACTGGGATTTGATAAAATGATCGTTTTGCCCCTCCCGGGGTGGTCCTTGGTGAATTTGGCTTCCTAGGGTTATCTCCGGGGCTGAACTGTACTTCCCGGATTGATGTCGGGACTGATATGTACTTCTCGGGCTGAGACCGGGGATGACTTGACATGTCCTGGGTGGATGTCAAGGTTGACCTGTACCTCTTGGGTTATTTCCAAGGCTGTCTTGACGGCCCGATATTGAGATCGGGATCGATCGGTACCTCCTAGGCTGATGTCGGGGCTGAATTGTACCTCTCGGATTGTCGTCGAGGCTAATTTGAAGGCCCGATATTGTGATCGGGGATTGACTTGACGGCCCAATCAGAGATCGGGGTTGGTTTGATAGCCCGATATTAAGATCGGGGTTGATCTGACGGTCCGATTAGAGATCGGAGCTGGATAGACGGTCCGATTGACGATCGAAGCTGGATAGACGGTCTGATTGACGATCGGAACTGGATAGATGGTCCGATTAACGATTGGATTTTGATTGACTATCCGATTAACGATCGGAGCTGGATAGACGGTCCGATTGACGATCGAATTTGGATTGACTGTCCGATTGACGATCGGATTTTGATTAACGGTTCGATTGATGATCAGAGCTGGATAGGCAGTCTGATTGGAGATCGGAGCTGGATAGACGGTCTGATTAACGATCGGAGCTAGAGAGACAGTTTGATTGACCATTGGATTTGGATAGACGGTCCGATTAACGATCAGAGCTGGATAGACGGTTCGATTGAGGAGTGGATTTGGATTGACGGTTCGATCGATGATAGGAGCTGGATAGACGGTTCAATTGACGATCGGATTTGGATTGACGGTTTGATTGACGATCGGAGCTGGATAGACAGTCCGATTGATGATCGAATTTGTTTTAACTGTCTGATTAATGATAGGAGCTGATTTGATGGTCCAATTAATGATCGGACCTGGATTGAGTACCGATATTGATGATCGAATTTGGATTGATGGTCCGATTAACCATCGGAGCTGGATAGACGGTCCGATTGATGATCGAATTTGATTTGATGGTCCGATTGACGATCGGAGCTGGATTGAGTATCGATATTGATGATCGAATTTGATTTGAGTACCGATATTAATGATCGAATTTGATTTGAGTACCGATATTGATGACCGGATTTAGGTTTACCGATATTGGTTATCGAATTTGAATTGGAAGCCCGATATTGGTATTGGGGTTGATTTGATTGACAGCTTTACCTTCTTACAATGTTAGTATTGGGGCAAGAAAATTTTCGAGTGTCTACAATTATGACTGAAATCTCTTTGTGGTTTTATTAAAAATTATTTTGATGATATGCATGTAAAAAATGCCAAAAAGGGTCAGATCATCATCGGGCATGTAAGCCATCTCGATGAAACCGAGCACCCACAATTAAAGTTTTCACTATCACATGATCTTGAATTCGATTTCTCGAGACTAACCCCTCGAATTCATTTTCAAGGTCCAAATATTACATATACAATGATATTTGCGCTATTTAAACATTACATCATCAAAACCGGTCCCTCGTGGGAATCAAATCGGGATCCAATCTGGGATCTCAACACCGGGATTCCTAGGCTCACATTATTTATACGAAAATACATATCTACAATGTCCTAGGCTTTGATATTAGATGATTCCATCTGTTGAAATCACCATTTCAAGCCATTTCGGACCCCTTTCGCCTCTAGATAGAAATCTAGGGATATACGGGGTAACCGGGACCATTTAAAGCAATAAACACGTAATTCTACCATGGATCTAAACTGATCTAGCACACGGGATAAAGCTTCATGCTTAATAACCACTCAAAGGCTAGATTCGGCTTAGATCTAGGTAAATCTAGCCTCCGTATTTGATTTACAACATAATAAGCACAATATAATCAATAAAAACGTAATATCTATCAACTATTACACAATATTCTTATAAACAACAAGATTAACTAGATTTAAACAATATATATCATTAATTTAGTATATTGAACAACATTTACAAAGAACGTAGATAGAAAGTGCATTTTTTCACCTTGGGGGATGCGTGAATAAGCTTTTTAACTCCTGTGGTCAACGTAGAACACTCTCGGGGCTCCAAGTGGATGATAAACAAGATGAAATAGCTTCAAGTTGGTGTTTATATGCTTAACCCGAGCCCTTCTCTCTCTAGAATTTCTTTTCTCTCTCTAAAACTATATCTCTCTTTCTTCTAAATGAACTAATGTGGGGGTTTTAAGCTGTCTGAACCAGTCGCATACATGTGTGCGGCCAGCCGCATATATACGATTGGGCTAGGTGGGGCCCGCCGTCTCGAAGTGTGCTCATATGGTCCCGGTTCGGAGGAAGTTGACCTGCGCAAACCGAGCTTTCGGAAAGTCTGTGTGGAATGCGGTGGAATCCAATCGAGTATGACTGAGTCGGGGTCTGGGAAGATGATGCTGATAGCTGAGAAGTATCTTCTGGTTCCCGACGGTAGTTAGCTAGTTTATCGTAGATGGCAGGCATTTCGAGGTTTGTTGAGTTGGTTACCGGCGGACACTGTCTCAGCTTGGCGATCCTTGTTCGGATCACGACATGTTCGGACGTTATTGGTCCTTTGAATGTTTCATGGGGTCGTCTCCGGGATGACCTGGCTCTTTTTCCCTACCTCGGGGTTGTCTCCGAAGTAAAATTACACTTTTGCCCTTCTGCGAGGTTAGTACAAAGAAATCGAAATTTCGAGTGTCTACATGGAGGATCTTCCCTAAACATCTGTCCCTACGATACCTTGGAAAGAATGAAGATCAACCCAAAAAGGATACAGACTAGCCATGTAGTCATCCGGGCGTTCGATGGATCTCACCGAGAGGCTGTGGGGGAGATTGAGCTTCCACTAGAGATTAGTCCCTATACATTCTGTGTATCCTTCCAGGTATTCAACATTACCACCGGATATAATTTGTTGCTGGGAAAGCCGTGGATCTACATAGCAGGAGCAGTTCCATCCACCCTCCATCAGCAGCTCAAGTACATTATTAATGGCAACCTGAACACAGTAAATGTTGAACCAGAATACCCTGTCTGCAAACAGGGAGACATGTCAGTGATCAGTCTAGATGAAGGGATTGAACATGCTAGTTTCCAAGCATTGGAGGTGAGCAATACTCAGTACCTACCTGTTGGGGCACCAGCTTTGAAACCAAAAGTTTTCGATAAAGTAATGACGGTGGGTCAAGAAATGGTATCTTTGGGTTTCCGCCCTGAAGAAGGGTTAGGAAAAAATCAGCAAGGAATCAAGAGTCCGGTGCAAATCCCGAGCCAGCTAGGGAAAGCTGGATTAGGCTATTCATCCGGGTCAAACTACCGGAACCCACACAAGCATCCAAAAGTTCATGCTTCCACGATTCTGCTGCCAAACCTCACTGATGCAGGGTTTGTGAAGCCAATGAGGAAGATTTCTACTGTAGTTTCAGGCATGTTATTTCCTCTAGTCAATCCAATTTATGAGAGAAAAGCCCCAGAGGTTGAGGGGGAAAGCAAAAAGGGAAAAGAAAAGTTCCCGCATAAATGACGAGACCCATTTACTAACTTGTATTGTCCGATGCACTACGAGGGTATGAACGATGATATCCCATATAGTGATGAAGAAGATAAGATTCGAATCCCTCACATCAAGAGGGATAGGGGTAGAAACTCAAAGAAGAACCCCAAACACAATATAAAGGATGTCTCAGTCATCATCAAAGAAAAAACAGATGACCACAGGTCCTATCCTCCCTATCCATGAGGGTCTGACATTGGACAATTGGAGTAGCACCCCATGCCTCATTCAAAAAGAGTAAAAGGGCAGAAAGTCCATCTGCCCTGAAACATGGTTTCATTAACTGCTTATCTTGTTGCACAGCTATAATAGTTACTCTTGTCATGCTTTTGCTAAATGCTTTGTATGTTTAAACAGTTTCATATATTAAAGTGAAAGCATTTTGTTTTCAGGACTTCAGAGTTGGATTTGTTTGTCACTGCTGATGAGATGCCAAACTTTCATAGTGACTACAACTTTGATATAGAATTGAACTTTAACTTGATGGAGATTGATCAAAAGGAGATAGATGACAATGAGGTGCCCGAGGAGATCAAAGAATGGGTTGAAGATAAACCCAATCCAAACCTTGATCAAACCACCACTGTCAATATCGAAACATCAGAAAACCTTAAAGAAATCCAGATCGGCCTAGACTTCACCTAAGACCAAAGAGCCGACCTGATTGAACTCTTAACATAGTTCTAGGATGTGTTTGCATGGTCACATGAAGACATGATTAGTTTGTCTAAGGACATTGTCATCCATCGATTGCCCATCAAAGATGGATTCAAGCCAGTCAAGCAGAAGCTCAGGCGATTGAAACCCTAATGGAGTCTGAAAGTCAAAGAAGAAGTCGTCAAGCAATTCAAAGCCGGCATCATTATGGTATCAACATACCCGGAGTGGCTGTCAAACATAGTCCCCGTGCCTAAGCCCGGAGGGAAGGTACGAGTATGCTTAGATTACCAGGATTTGAATAAAGCTTGTCTTAAAGACAACTTCGTGGTACTGTTCATCCACATCCTGATAGATAATACGGTGTAGTATGACATGTATTCATTTGTGGATTGCTTTGCTGGTTACCATCAAATCATGATCGCTGAAGAGGACAGGGAGAAGACAGATTTCATCACTCCCTGGGGAACTTTCTGTTATAGACGATTATCCTACTGCCTTATCAATGTCGGTGCTACATACCAGCGAGCCATGATGGCCCTTTTTCACAACATGATGCACAAGGAGATAGAGGTTTATGTGGATGACATCATCGTCAAATCCCGAAGGGAGGATGATCACATCAGCCATATCAAAAAGTTGTTCAACAGATTGCGTATGTGACACCCCAAAAATAGGTTCAATACCAACCCATTCTGAGTCGCCAAATACATGGTACATAATTCAAATACAAACTTTATATCACACGGTAGTGCAAAATACTGACCACACAACTGTGAGTGTCAATACAAATATGTATAACATATTAACATTCAAACTAAGTCCTCATTACAATTATTATCACACTATTTATTAGAAATAGTAAGGACTACTACTGCTCTAACTTGGACTGTCACTTTGTCCCCCGACTAGTTCCTGCGATATTCTCATTTCCTGAAGAGGACAATAGATGAAAAGGGTGAGCTCAACTAGCCCAGTAAAAAATGTTATGACTAAGATAATGGAAAATAAATTATCGTTAGTCTTCAACAATTCAGATAAAATATTATGGACAACAAGTTTTAGATCAATATTCACAGCGAAAATAACAATTCATTAGAAGAGTTAAGTAGAGAATGAAGTCTACTATCTTCTATGGTTTAAAAGTCCAACATCAATATTTTATCCCTGTAACATCAATCAATATACATCTTGAATCAAATATTTATCTTTGCACTACAGGCCAAAGATATTCATTTGTATCTCCAGTGGTCATGTTCATCTCAACACCTGTCAATCTTTGCACTACAGGCCAAAGATATTCATCAGGTAATCATTCATCTTTGCTCTACAGGCCAAAGATATTCAGTTATATCACCATTTAGGACTGAGGATGATGAAAAACAATATAGATAACGAATCCAGTGAGATATAGGACAAAGATTAGGGATTCATAATTTAGTTTATCCAAGTTTAAGAATATTCCATAATAATACTTTGTGGAGCAAAATTCAAGAATGAAGATCAAAACTTGGATCCAATCAAAGATAGGAACTTTAACAAGCAACTTGAACAAATAGAAGAAAATTTAATTTTTCTGTGAATAGTGCCATATACGTGAATAGTGTCGTATACGTGAATAGTAATTTTGACTGAAAAAGTAAGAAATTCATAATAAAATTCATGACAATATTTTGGTATAATGATATTGAAAAGAATAACATCGTTTATGAAAGAAAATAACATCCCTTACGAAAAAAAATAATATCCTTTACCTCAAAAGAACAGTACTTCTGACTGAAATTTCAGGTATAATGCTGAAAGAAACTTGCACTGAATAGCAACACTCAAAGTATCTAAATACTCACAAAAATACGCTCGATATTATAGAGAGAGAAAACTTCTAATTCTGGTGTGATTTTCAATTCGAAACTAAGCATCCTATTTATAGGAGAATGGAAGGGTACTATTTGAATAAAAATCACGGATTGCACAGTGAAAAATTTCGGACGAAATCACAGGCGCGCACCGACGAAAAAAGTTGATTTTACTATTCATTAATGTGCAATAAAATATTCTAATAAAATAAAACTTTAAATAAATATAATATATATATATATATATATATATATATATATATATATTACCTACCGTATAAGGCAGATAATTAATATATATATATATATATATATATATATATATATAATATTACTCCCTCCCCTACACGTAACATCCTCCCACCCCATTTTCAGTTTTCATCCCACATGTGGGCCCCAACCCAATGTCACTTTCACATATAATATATATATATATATATATATATATATATATATATATATATATACTGAATAATTTTATACCGATTATTTTAAAAAATGAGTAAGTGGGGGGTACATATAATAAGCCAAATTTATAACAAATACTGATAAAAATACCTCATCACTAATTCCTTCTTTTATATCCACAAAAATAAATATTTTTTTATCATATAAATCAATAATTAATTATTTACAAATAATATTACAGAACTACAAAATTGACAGCCAGGTCGTTCCCAGGAAAGAAGGAGCCTTCCAATAAGGATTTCTCCTTACTAGCGCGCAATTAAATAACCCCTCTTAGACAGAACTTCCTTAGACATTGCCAATAATGCTATCTAATAATATTATTCAAATAATATGAGTTATTGATTTGATAATTTGAAATATTGTGCAATGGCAATTATTGAATCAATAAAATATTATGCAATTATCAATGTAGCAATTATTGAATCAATAATATAAAATATTGAACAGTAATTACTGTAACAATTATTGAGTAATGACTTTTTACGTAAGAATCAATAATTAGAATTACTGTGCAATACCGTGTGCTACTGTGCAACACCGCGTATTACTGTATTTTAACCACTGGGTATTTCAACAGTTTTAACAGTAACAACCACACCGTTATTTTTAAAAAACTCATTCTTGTCGTTTTCTTCATCCGACAGTTATTCTGTTGTGGGGTCCACAAATAGCTGGGCCGTCGTGCGAATATTCCCCGACAACAAGAATATTCCACGACCAAACGAATATTCCCCGACAACAATAAGTATTTTATTACCACTTTCTAACTTTGAAAAATTTGCACATATTTTCCATAACTCACCACATTTATCAAAAAAACACCTTACTGTTTAAAAATAATATATAAAAAAAATTAAATTTTTATTCATAAAATCTGGGGTCTTACAACCTCGCCTCCTTATGAAATTTCTTCCTCGAAATTGACGCAGTACCTAGTATGTCGAAAAAGTGAGGATACCTCATTTTTATTTCTGATTTTAACTCCCAGGTCATTTATTCGACTCCAACTGTGACTCTCATGGTGCTTCAACCATAGTACCTCACAATGGTACCTATCAGTTTGCCACCACACAAAAACGTCGTCTCCTATGGAGAGTCTGGCTTCGGTGCACCCCATACAAGAAGTCACCAGCGAGAGGCTCGAGGCTCTTTACTTATGGCTCTTGATGCTTCGTCTTGATACGGTTACACGTTAAACACCTCGAGATAAACTCCGCGATCTCTCTCTTTATGTTGCTCCACCAGAATATATGTCGAAGATCACAATACATTTTGGTACTTCTAGGATGGATTACAAACGGTGTGTTGTGTGCCTCCATCATGATTCTATACTTCAAATCAGGATCGTTAGGAACACAAAGTCTAGAGTTGACTCGAAGTATTCCTTCTTCATCGATTTTTATTTCTGGAATAACATCTTCTTCTTCATATTCATCAGCTCCGAGTCTGTAGCTTGAGTAGCTTTAACTTTATCAATTAAAGCTGGTTCTACTCGCATATTTGACATCATCACGTGGGTCCCCGGAGTCTTGAACTCTATCTCTATCCTTTGTAAGTCACACAAAATGGGTCTTTGTGTTGACAGCATCGCATACGATCTTCCACTCAACGCGTCAGCTACCACGCTCGCTTTTTCAAGATGGTATTGAATGGTATGATCGTACTCTTTCAACAGCTCCAACCAACGTCGTTGTCGCATGTTGAGTTCGTTCTAAGTAAAGAAATATTAGGATGTCATCAATAATGACAATCACGAAATAATTCAAATATTTCTCAAATATTCGGTTCATCATGTCCATGAACGTAGCATAGACATTGGTCAATCCGAAAGATATAACTATAAATTCGTAATGTGCGTATCGAGTTCTAAAGACAGTCTTTGGAATGTCATCAGTTCTAATCTTTAACTGATGATATCCAGAACGAAGATCGATCTTTGAGAAGAATGGCGCACCTTGCAACTGGTCAAACAGGTCATCAATGCGAGGTAGCGGATACCTATTCTTGATGGTGACATGGTTTAACTCCCGATAGTCAATATAGAGTTGCATACTACCGTCTTTCTTCCTTATGAATAAAACAGGAGCACCCCAAGGAGACGTACTAGGACGAATAAAATCGATGTCTAACAATTCCTGTAGTTGGACCTTTAACTCCTGGAGTTCAATAGGAGCCATTTGATATGGGGTTTTAGAAATGGGTTTTGTACCGGGCTCAAGGTCAATAAAGAATTCAACTTCACGTTCTGGGGGTAGAGCGGGAAGTTCTTAGGGGAAATACATCTGGAAACTCATTAACAACAGAAATATCATTCAAATCTGATGTATTCTGATTTAAATCAGTGACATGGACTAAGAAAACTTGACATCCGTTTTTCAATGAACGAATAGCTTTATGACTTGAAATGACATTGATTTATTTGAATTTGCACAACGGGTTATTTAGGAATATGAAAATAACAACTTTACGAAAATAATTAATTTTAGCAAGATGAGTGGTTAACCAGTCAATTCCAAAAATCACATCAAATTCAAGTATTTTCAAAGATATAAGATCAACAGGTAGGGTGAGGGTACCAATTTGAATCAACCAAGATTTGTAAACTATGAATGTAACGAAGGTTTCACCCAACATAGTTTCAACAGATAAGTCAAAGTCTAATTTCTCAAGAGTCAAGTTTAAGAGTTGAGCACAAGTAGGTGAAATAACAGAATTAGTAGAATCGGTATCTAATAAGGTATAGACTTCACAAAAATTTATGATTAACTAACCTGTGATAAATTCATTCGGGTTCCTCGAGTTTTGAGCAGTCTCGACAAACACTCTTCCAGGAACCACCGACTTTGATTTGTCTGGGACAGTCTTTGGTGTAACTATCTCAGCTAGTCTTGACTTTGCTATAAAGCTCATTCCACCCTCAACTGTTTCGTCGCACTCCTGGTCTATGATTTGAATCATTACTCTTCGATCTATATCGAATTGGGATTGACCTCTATGCATAGGGTAATTCCAAATTCGATGTTGGATTCTTCCAATTGCTGTCCAAAAAGTGAAATCCATATCGTCTATTTTGGCCTTCTTGGATCGGACGTCTCTTTCTAAAATATCAATGCGTCGTGCAGCTTTTACCCATACATATTCAATTCTCACTCGTTCCGTTGCTTCTTCTTTCAGCTGATCGTTGACATTTGCATTTTCAGATTCCAACTCTAATATCATATGCTCTGCCAGAGAGAGCTTCTGTTCAAGCCTCGTATATCGAGTAGAAAAATCTTAAATTTCTGTATCCCTTTCTTGAATTGTTGTATCCCTTTGTTCCACTGCTGTTTGTCGTTCTTCACGCTGCTCTTCTAACTCATGAATACGATCTTGCAGTTCTATATTTCGATCATAAAATTATCCTAACAAATCCTCCTCCTCAGGTTCATCTTCTTTCTCACTCTCAGCTGCTACCTCTGCGACTAGCCCGGGTGCAACTATTAATTCTTCACTCACCACATGGATATTTCTAATTTCTTCTTCTCCGGACATCACATTATCCTGATTTGTGATTAGAGGTGCCTCAACGATCTCATTCACTCCATTGTTTATATTTTCAGCTGCCATTCTTAAATACTGCCACAAAACAAGGGTTAATCAAATAAATTAACATATCACATATTAACCCTATATTCCAAACGACTAATTAAATAACAAATAAGCTTAGGTAGGACACACTAGCAAAGGATTTATTCGTCTCTCCCCTCCTAGTTCTATTCCCCAATCTCCGCCAGAGACCATATCCCTAAGCTCTGATACCAACTGTGAGGCCCCCAAAATAGGTTCAATACCAACCCATTCTGAGTCACCAAATACATGGTACAGAATCCAAATACAAACTTTATATCACACGATCGTGCAAAATACGACCACACAACTGTGAGTGTCAATACAAATATGTATAAAATATTAACATTCAAACTAAGTCCTCATTACAATTATTATCACACTATTTATTAGAAATAGTGGACTACTACTGCTCTAACTCGGACCGTCACTCTGTCCCCCGACTAGTTCCTGCGACATTCTCATTTCCTGAAGAGGACAATAGATGAAAAGGGTGAGCTCAACTAGCCCAGTAAAGAATATTATGACTAAGATAATGAAAAATAAATTATCGTTAGTCTTCAACAATTCAGATAAAATATTATGGACAACAAGTTTTAGATCAATATTCGCAGCGAAAATAATAATTCATTAGAAGAGTTAAGTAGATAATGAAGTCTACTATCTTCTATGGTTTAAAAGTCGATCATCAATATTTTATCACTGTAACATCAATCAATATACATCTTGAATCAAATATTTATCTTTGCACTATGGGCTAAAGATATTCATTTGTATCTCCAGTGGTCATGTTCATCACAACACCTGTCAATCTTTGCACTACGGGACAAAGATATTCATCAGGTAATCATTCGTCTTTGCCCTACAAGCCAAAGATATTCAGTTATATCACCATTTAGGACTGAGGATGATGAAAAATAATATAAATAATGAATCCAATGAGATAAAGGACAAAGATTAGGGATTCGTAATTTAGTTTATCCAAGTTCAAGAATATTCCACAATAATACTTTGTGGAGCAAAATTCAAGAATGAAGATCAAAACTTGGATCCAATCAAAGATAGGAACCTTAACAAGCAACTTGGACAAATAGAAAAAAATTTCATTTTTTTGTAATAGTGCCGTATACGTGAATAGTGCCATATATGTGAATAGTAACCCCGACAGAAAAAGTAAGAATTTTATAATAAAATTCATGACAATATTTTGGTATAATGATATTGAAAAGAATAACATCGTTTACGAAAGAAAATAACATCCCTTACGAAAAAAAATAATATCATTTACCTCAAAAGAACAATACTTCTGACTAAAATTTCAGGTATAATGCTGAAGAAAACTTGCACTGAATAGTAACACTCAAAGTATCTAAAAACTCACAAAAATACGCTCGATATTATAGAGAGAGAAAACTTCTGATTCTGGTGTGATTTTCAATTCTAAATTAAGCATCCTATTTATAGGAGATTGGAAGGATACTATTTGAATAAAAATCACGGACTGCACAGTGAAAAATTTTGAACAAATTCACGGGAGCGCACCAGGGAAAAAATTTGATTTTACTATTCATTAGTATGCAATAAAATATTCTAATAAAATAAAACTTTAAATAAAAAAATATATATATATATACATACATATATATATATATATATATATATATATATATATATATATATTCCTACCGTATAAGGTAGGTAATTAAATATATATATATATATATATATATATAATAATATTACTCCCTCCCCTACACGTAACATCCCCCCACCCCATTTTCAGTTTTCATCCCACATGTGGGCCCTACCCCACATGTCACTTTCATATATATATATATATAATATATATATATACTAGATAATTTTATACCGATTATTTTAAAAAATGAGTAAGTGGGGGGTACATATAATAAACCAAATTTATAACAAATACTGATAAAAATACCTCAGCACTAATTCCTTCTTTTATATCCACAAAAATAAATATTTTTTTATCATATAAATCAATAATTAATTATTCACAAATAATATTACAGAACTACAAAATTGACAACCAGGTCGTTCCCACGAAAGAGGGGGCCTTTCGATAAGGATTTCTACTTATTGGCGCACAATTAAATAACCCCTCCTAGACAGAACTTCCTTAGACAGTACCAATAATGCTATCTAATAATATTATTTAAATAATATGAGTTATTGATTTGATAATTTGAAATACTGTGCAATGATAATTATTAAATCATTAAAATATTATGCAATTATCAATGTAGCAATTATTGAATCAATAATATAAAATATTGAACAGTAATTACTGTAACAATTATTGAGGAATGACTTCTTACGTAAGAATCAATACATAGAATTACTGTGCAATACCGTGTGCTACTGTGCAACACCGCGTATTACTGTATTTTAACCACCGGGTATTTCAATAGTTTTAACGGTAACAACCACGCCGTTATTTTTAGAAAACTCATTCTTGTCGTTTTCTTCTTCCGACAGTTATTTCGTTGTGGGGTCCACAAATAGCTGCGTCGTCGTACGAATATTTCCCGACAACAAGAATATTCCACGACCAAATGAATATTCCCTGACAACAATAAGTATTTTATTACCACTTGCTAACTTTGAAAAATTTGCACATATTTTCCATAACTCACCACATTTATCAAAACAACACCTTACTGTTTAAAAATAATATATAAAAAAAATTAAATTTTTATTCATAAAATCTGGGGTCTTACGGCGTAAGTACAACCTCAAGCAGAATCCAGCCAAATACGCTTTTGGTGTCAAATCGGGCAAGTTGTTGTGATTTTTTAGTGAGCAATAGAGGCATTGAGCTGGATCCCGCCAAGATTAAGGCCATCACGGAGATGCCGGTGCTCCAAACAGAAAAGGAGATACAACGATTCCTGAGGAGAATTAATTTCATAAGCAGGTTGATTTCCCAGATTACAGCAACGTGTGAACCCATCTTCAAGCTGCTAAGAAAGAATTCTGCCGTGAAATGGAATAAATATTGTCAAAAAGCCTTCCTTGCCATCAAGAATCAGTTGATCGAAGCACCTGTCTTGGTACCCTTAAGGGATGAAGTTCCCTTGTTTATGTACCTGTCAGTCAACGCCAACACAATGGGTTGTATGCTTGGACAGAAAGATGATAGTAGCAAGGAGAGAGCTATCTATTACATCAGTAAAAGATTCAGCAGCGACGAATAGAAGTACACTCTGATTGAGAAGACATGTTGTGCATTAGCATGGGCCGCCATTAGGCTACAACACTATCTGCAAGGGCACACGATCTATCTCATATCACGCATGGATCCATTGAAGTACGTATTCAGCAAACTAATGTTGAATTATCGATTGTCCAAATGGCAATTGATCCTCCAACAGTTTGACATTGTGTACTTGACTTAGAAGTCCATCAAAGGTCAGGGCATTGCAGATCAACTAGTCGAAGCACCGTCAAGGGATTTCAAACCTTTGGAAACTTATTTATCGGATGACGGAATCATGGCAATTCAACAAATCCATCAGGAGAATACAGTCCAACCCTGGAAAATATATTTCGATGGAGCAGTGAACATGGAAGGTGCCGGAGCTGGGGCAGTCATTGTCTCTTGTACAGGAGAACAATATTATGTGGCTACCAAGTTACATTTTGTCAACACCAATAACACGGCTGAGTATGAAGGCTGCATAATGGGGTTGAAATTAACCTAGTCATTGGGTATCAAGCATCTACTAGTCTTTGGAGATTCTGAGTTGGTTATCAGATAAACCACCGGGGCGTATCGCACCAAATAATTGCATTTGCTACCCTATCACCTGCAGGTCATCAACATATCTATGAATTTTAAAGAGATAACCTTCATCCACATCCCTCGAGGAAGGAATGACTTTGCTGATTCATTGGCGACATTGGCTTCCCTAATCAACGTATCTGGTAGGAGGGGAATTCTGATAGTAGTGTGCATACAAGCCAATCATGTATGATGATAAAGCACGTACTTTGTAAACAATTTTATTTATTTATTAATAAAATATTCATTTATTAAAGGCATTTAATTATCTACATGTTGCTGTTTTTATAATATGTAAATAACCCATAGTTTTAAGCAATGCTTTTAGAATCATGATGATGATCATGCTAATGAGATCTAAATTCTTAGAAAGTTTTAAAACTAAAATAGTTCCCAATCGTGGGATTACTAAAAAGGGGATTAGTAAATCCGGATAGATTGGTACATATGTTGCTTGCTCATTGGATGAGGATGATTGATCTCATGATCATTTGTGTGGAGACACTAAAGCAAGTATGTAGGTGCTTATTGGAGAATAAGTTCACTGAACGTGATTCGCTATGGAATACCTAATGGAGATTTACTCGCCTGTCAATAGGAATTCCTAATGTGATAGTAGTACAAGTAATCCTTGGACTTGAGATCATCATAGTATCTTGTATGTAACAAATTATACTTTGACTTATTCCTTAAGACCTTTTAAGGCATATATAGGGTATGCTTGGGTATAATGAGTTACATATGGAGATAATGAATGATCAATAAAGAATCTACCACCTCTAGTAAAAGAGGAGATATGTCCTATGTGATTCGTTAAATGACAACCCAGGAATCCTTGGCCAAGGTGAAATGAAATTAGAAAGGAGTTTCTAATTTGCATTATTTGGAGTTGTGCATTTTCTAATCGAAATACATATAATTAAATAAAATAAGACTTGACAGTAAATCCATGTCTTATATTTAATTGGGACATTGTATGGTGGAAGGATTGAATTGTATGGTAACTATTAACTCACAGGTTCTTTTATGATTAATGTTGAAATCTATATTATCTGGAAAGTCGTTGATCGCTAGGGAGGCTTATCCCTATTGTAGAATAAATATTATTTATTTAAATAGATTATTAATTTAATTTATTTATTTAAATAAGATTAAAATTGTTTTAATTGATTTATTCACAACCGGTTTAATATGGAGAACCTAAAGGGTCACACCATAAAAGGAAGAATAATTATTTAAGAAGGTAATGGCATAATCGTAATAATGCATTAAGTATAATTAATTTAATCTATGGTGATAGAATAAATTAAATAGCTTAATGTTTATTATTTAATATTTTAGAAATATTAAATATAAATTAATAAGAGGAGTCTTATTAATATTATTACAATTATTATTATTTTAATTTCTAAAGGAGTTTAGTAATTAATTTAATATTTAGTACTCTCATTTATTCCTAATAAGATTAGGAGACAAATTAATTAAATGAATTTAATTAATTATTCCCATGTGGTGGGAAGCCTAAATTAATTAAAGGAGTTTAATTAATTAAAAGAAATCCCATGTCTAATAGGATTAGAAGGGTTGACCAATGTCTATATAAGAGAAGTCTTATAATAGATATTAGATTGATGCAATTCCAATTGTTGGAGAGTACTCCTTTTCTATAGAGGATAGAAAACTAAGGTTAAGCCAAACACCCTCCTTCTTGATAATTCATCTTCCTTGGTGGATCACCTCTAGAGGCCAAACACTTGGGTGGCTAACGTTGATCAAAGGAAGGAATCTAACCCGGAAATTCAAGGAGATCACGAAGAACAAGGAGTTGAACTAGTACCTGTGGAAGCTTCGTTCTACAAGGGTATGATTCCATAACTTCTTATTTATCGTTTTAAATTAATAATTTGCATAAAGGATGATCCGGGTAATGCTTTTGTAGAAATTTTTTTAAACTCTGATATACCATGCTTCCGCTAATTTTTGCAATTTGATTGCGTCACGATTTCGTACAAACCCAACAGTGGCATCAGAGCCAAATCTTTATGCAATTATTAATTTATTTTTGATTTCATATACATATGGGTATGTATTTAAAATAATTTATTGGGCATAATTTTATTGTATAAAATTATATTTTTTAAGAAAAAAAAAAGGAAAAAAAAAAAAAAGAAGACTTTTTTTTTGGGAAGAATCACAATTTTTTTTGTGCTAATCTTGAATTCTGCAAAGAAAAGGTGTTATCTCTTTCTTACTCCAAAAAGAAGGTGACCCATCAGGAAAGGACTTTTTAATAAACCTGCAGGACTCTTTTAATAAAAGAAGGTGATTTTTTTTATAAAAAAATAAATATGATATATTTATATATTATATTCTAAATAATTTTATAATTAAAATAAAGAGTTTATTTTAATCTTGAAATTGGATTTCATGCAATTTAAAATTGTCCATTAAATGATACTCATATATATATGGAATATTTTAATTCATGAGATGAATATTTATTTATTGATATATATGGTGATATGTATGAAAATAAATGGGGATTGATTATGGACTATTTGACCAATGTGATTGGATTTTATTTTAGTTGAATGCTTGAATGAATGGGTTTTATTAAATGGGGTCTGCGTACCTCGTCTTCTCTAATTTTTTTTTCTTGATGTAAAATTCTATCTCCCTCCTATGTACTTCCCCTTGACTGTTGATCAAGGTTTCTATTTAAATTAAATAGTTTAATGTAATAGAAATAATTAGAATTATCTTTAAAAATTAGAGACCAGGGAGCAAGGAGCGCGTGAAGACCCGTTTGTATGGAGCCCGTGTTTAAATGTAATAGTTATATTTAAATTTAAATTCTTGCACTCCTAGGTTTGACCTTTTGGTTCACTTGGTGGCTCTAGTGAACCAAACTAGAATAAAAGTCCATATTCAATCCGGGTAGAATATAATATTCTATATTGCATGCTAAATATTATATATATTATATTTTATGCAAACATGCTTCGCATGTTTAATAAAATGACGCGTATTTTATATATATATGTGCATGCGCGCTAAACAAGATGAGACAAATAATAACAAACCCCTCAAAGAAATAATATTAAGTCCGAAGCGTTCAAATGATATTTGGAATATCGAACGTCGCCTTCTAGCATGATAAATTAATAGAGTATTAAATATTTAATATGAGCTTGTTGTGCTATCCACAAGGCGAGTATTGCGTATTTAAGATGTTAATTAATCACATTTGATGCTTATCAAGAAAATTGAACGATCTAGTCTTGTTGTGCTATCCACAAGGACGAACATTTTTCTTTTTTGAATTTATGGAAGTGCTAGGCTGGACTTAACTTAAATCATTTTAGTTCGGATGTGCACACACTTGACCATTATGATTTAAAAGGCAAAATAAAAGGAGTTATATAGTGTTGTAATTGACAAGAGTTGTCTACCTATTTATTTGTATATCGCTTGTTGTGCTATCCACAAGGTTATATACATTTGAAATGGGATCCTTATTCTCACTAGCAAATCTTTAATTAGATGTTGCCGAACTATATAAGTGAGGGTAATATAGTTTGATGAAAATAGTGGGAGATACCAATTTAAAATAAAGACCTAAATTTATTTTGGTATGCAAAATTAATAAAATGAATGTTTGCTAAAATGTTATTTTTCACATGCAGAATTTTAAAAATGTCTAAATCACTAATCTCACTACGAAGCATACTTGATGCAAACAAGCTTACCGGGCCGAATTATGAGGACTGACTAAGAAATCTGAGAATTGTTCTCACTGCTGAAAAGATTTCTTATGTCCTAAATTCAATTGTCCCTGAATCTGTTTCAGAAACAGCCTCTGAGGAAGAGATTGTCACTTTCAATAAGTGGCAAGATGATGCATCTGTGGCTCAATGCATCATGCTCGCATCCATGAATAACGAGCTTCAGCGTCAGCACGAAAAAATGGATGCTCCTGCTATGCTGCTTCACCTCAAGGAGTTGTATGGTGAACAGAGTAGGACTGCTAGATATGAGATATCTAAGGAGCTCTTCCGATCTCGGATGACCGAGGGTACTGCCATCGAGACTCATGTCCTGAAAGTGATCAATTTGATTGAACGCCTTGGACAGCTTGGGTTCGTCATGGATGGGGAGTTGAGTCAAGACTTGGTCTTGCAGTCACTCCCTGAGACCTTCTCGCAGTTTGTGGTTAATTTTCACATGAATAAGCTAGATGTCAGCTTGCCTGAGCTGCTTAACATGCTGAAAACTGCAGAAGGTCACTTCCCATCCAAGAAGAACCATATCTTGATGGTGGATTCTTCCAATAAAAGGAAGAGACCTAAGGTATCTTCTGAAAAGAAGAAATCCAAGAAGGCTAAGGGAAAGGGGAAAGAAAAGGAACAAAAGAAACCTGAACCAGCTAAAGGAATGTGCTTTCATTGCAACGAGCCGGGTCATTGGAAGAAAAACTGCAAGAAGTTTCTGGCAGACAAGAAGCTTGGAGAAGCTTCGACTTCCAATCAAGGTTTGTTCATGATTGAAATTAATTTTTCAGAAAGTCAAAATTCTACTTGGGTATTGGATACCGGCTGTGGTTCTCACATATGTAATAATGTGAAGGGACTGGTCAGAAGTAGAAAGCTGAACAATGATGAGGTGATCCTACGAGTAGGGAATGGAGCAAAGGTTGCTGCATTAGCTGTAGGAACTTATTATTTAGCAATGCCTTTGGGCAAGTCCATTTATCTTAATAATTGTTATTATGTTCCGAATATTATTAAAAACATTATTTCAATTTCTGTATTGGATATGGAAGGATTTAACGTTGTTATAAAGAACAATAGTTGTTCTATTTATAAAGACGATGTTTTATATGGTATTGGAAATTTGCGAAATGGACTTTATACACTTGACTTACAAGAAAATATATTTCAAATTGAACAAACTAAGAAAAGGAAAAGAGATGATATTAATTATACCTACATGTGGCACTGTAGACTCGGTCATATCAATGAAACAAGATTATCCAAGTTGCATAAAGATGGGCTCCTCGAGCTATCCGATTATGAATCATATCCAACTTGTGAATCTTGTCTCATGGGTAAAATGACTAAATCTCCTTTTAGTGGAAGAGGAGAAAGAGTTACAGAGTTGTTGACATTGATTCACACAGACGTTTGTGGGCCTATGACAACAAGTGCACGGGGTGGGTATTCTTATTTTATTACTTTCACTGATGATCACTCAAGATTTGGATATGTGTATTTAATGAAATACAAGTCAGAATCATTTGAAAAGTTCAAAGAGTTCAGAAGTGAAGTAGAGAAACAAACGGGCAAGAGTATAAAGATACTTCGATCAGATCGAGGCGGAGAATACTTAAGCGGTGAGTTTCTCAATTGTCTCAAAGAAAATGGTATAATCTCACAATGAACTCCTCCAGGTACACCACAGTTAAATGGAGTATCTGAAAGGAGAAATCGAACACTGTTAGACATGGTTCGATCCATGATGAGTTTTACCGACCTTCCAATTTCCTTCTGGGGATATGCCCTAGAAACGGCTGCATACCTACTTAACAAGGTACCTACCAAATCCGCCCCAAAGACTCCATATGAGATGTGGAAGGGGAGGAAACCAAATCTTAAGCATGTTAAGACTTGGGGTTATCCAGCTTATGTCAAAAAGTTTAACATGATAAGCTACAAACTAAATCCGAAAAGTGTAGATTTGTGGGATACCCTAAAGAAACTGTAGGGTATTATTTCTATCATCCAACTGATCAAAAGGTGTTTGTTGCGAAACATGCTGCCTTCTTGGAAAAGGAGTTTATCCATGAAGGGGTCAGTGGGAGTAAGATATATCTTGAAGAAGTTCAAGAACCACAAATTACCACGGATCAAAGTCAGGTACCTGACCAAGTAGAAGAACCTACTATACCACACCCTGTTCGTAAATCTTGGAGAGTACCGAAGATACCTGAGAGGTATGGATTCGTTATAGAGGATGACGATGAGGTACACATCATGAATGATGATGATCCATTGAATTACGAACAGGCCATGAGTAATAAAGACTCAGGGAAATGGCTTGAAGCCATGAAATCCGAAATGGACTCCATGTATGAAAACAAAGTATGGACTTTGGTTTCACCACCTGAAGGCATTAAGCCTATTAGGTGTAAATGGGTCTTTAAAAGAAAGACTGGAGCGGACGGCAAGGTGGAGACCTATAAGGCCCGACTGGTTGCAAAAGGTTTCAAACAAAGACAAGGAGTTGATTATGATGAAACCTTTTCACCAGTAGCTATGCTCAAGTCCATTCGGATTTTGCTTGCGATTGCAGCTTATAACGACTATGAGATCTGGCAGATGGAAGTGAAAACAGCCTTCCTCAATGGGAAACTTGAGGAGGATGTGTATATGACACAGCCAGAGGGATTTGTTTCAAAGGTTGGAATAAATCAAGTCTGTAAGCTGCAACGATCCATTTATGGATTGAAGCAAGCTTCTCGTAGATGGAACATTCGTTTTGATGAGACAATCAAAGAGTTTGATTTTATCAAAAATGACGATGAACCATGTGTGTACAAGAAGGTTAGTGGGAGCGCAATTTCATTCCTTGTATTATATGTTGATGATATATTACTGATAGGGAATGACATTCCTATGCTACAATCGATTAAAATCTGGTTATCTAAACACTTCTCCATGAAGGACTTGGGAGAAGCATCCTATATTTTGGGGATAAAGATCTATAGAGATAGATCTAAAAGGATGCTTGGTTTATCCCAAGGAACGTACATTGATGCAATGCTAAAGAGATTTAGCATGGAAGATTCCAAAAGAGGTCTCATGCTGATGAGCCATGGAATACATCTCTCCAAGAAACAGGCCCCAAAGACACCTGAGGAGAGAGACCGTATGAGTAAGATCCCTTATGCTTCTGCAATAGGATCTATCATGTACGGTATGATATGTACTAGACCGGATGTTGCTCATGCACTTAGTGTAACGAGCAGATACCAGTCGAATCCTGGAGAAGAGCACTGGAAGGCAGTGAAGAATATCCTAAAGTACTTGAGAAGGACTAAAGATATTTTTCTTGTCTACGGTGGGTCTGAATTAAAACTCGAGGGCTTCACAGACTCAAGTTTTCAAACGGACCAAGATGACAGTAAATCTGTTTCGGGGTATGTTGTTACCTTGAACGGAGGCGTAGTGAGTTGGAAGAGTTCCAAGCAGCAAACAGTTGCTGATTCAGTGACAGAGGCAGAGTATATAGCTGCAAGTGAAGCTGCAAAGGAAGCTGTTTGGATGAAGAAGTTCATAACTGAACTTGGTGTGGTTCCTAGCATTGGAGAAGCAGTTCCCGTTTACTGTGACAACACAGGAGCAGTTGCACAGGCTAAGGAACCCAGGTCTCATCAGAAATCTAAACACGTGTTGCGGCGATTTCACTTGATCAGGGAGATCATTGAAAGAGGAGACGTCACCTTGGAGCGTGTAGACTCTCAAGATAACATTGCAGATCCATTTACTAAAGCTTTAACACAACAGCAGTTTGATCGTCACTTAGAGAAGATGGGTATGAGATACCATGGCGATTGGCTTTAGTGCAAGTGGGAGATTGATAGTAGTGTGCATACAAGCCAATCATGTATGATGATAAAGCACGTACTTTGTAAACAATTTTATTTATTTATTAATAAAATATTCATTTATTAAAGGCATTTAATTATCTACATGTTGCTGTTTTTATAATATGTAAATAACCCATAGTTTTAAGCAATGCTTTTAGAATCATGATGATGATCATGCTAATGAGATCTAAATTCTTAGAAAGTTTTAAAACTAAAATAGTTCCCAATCGTGGGATTACTAAAAAGGGGATTAGTAAATCCGGATAGATTGGTACATATGTTGCTTGCTCATTGGATGAGGATGATTGATCTCATGATCATTTGTGTGGAGACACTAAAGCAAGTATGTAGGTGCTTATTGGAGAATAAGTTCACTGAACGTGATTCGCTATGGAATACCTAATGGAGATTTACTCGCCTGTCAATAGGAATTCCTAATGTGATAGTAGTACAAGTAATCCTTGGACTTGAGATCATCATAGTATCTTGTATGTAACAAATTATACTTTGACTTATTCCTTAAGACCTTTTAAGGCATATATAGGGTATGCTTGGGTATAATGAGTTACATATGGAGATAATGAATGATCAATAAAGAATCTACCACCTCTAGTAAAAGAGGAGATATGTCCTATGTGATTCGTTAAATGACAACCCAGGAATCCTTGGCCAAGGTGAAATGAAATTAGAAAGGAGTTTCTAATTTGCATTATTTGGAGTTGTGCATTTTCTAATCGAAATACATATAATTAAATAAAATAAGACTTGACAGTAAATCCATGTCTTATATTTAATTGGGACATTGTATGGTGGAAGGATTGAATTGTATGGTAACTATTAACTCACAGGTTCTTTTATGATTAATGTTGAAATCTATATTATCTGGAAAGTCGTTGATCGCTAGGGAGGCTTATCCCTATTGTAGAATAAATATTATTTATTTAAATAGATTATTAATTTAATTTATTTATTTAAATAAGATTAAAATTGTTTTAATTGATTTATTCACAACCGGTTTAATATGGAGAACCTAAAGGGTCACACCATAAAAGGAAGAATAATTATTTAAGAAGGTAATGGCATAATCGTAATAATGCATTAAGTATAATTAATTTAATCTATGGTGATAGAATAAATTAAATAGCTTAATGTTTATTATTTAATATTTTGGAAATATTAAATATAAATTAATAAGAGGAGTCTTATTAATATTATTACAATTATTATTATTTTAATTTCTAAAGGAGTTTAGTAATTAATTTAATATTTAGTACTCTCATTTATTCCTAATAAGATTAGGAGACAAATTAATTAAATGAATTTAATTAATTATTCCCATGTGGTGGGAAGCCTAAATTAATTAAAGGAGTTTAATTAATTAAAAGAAATCCCATGTCTAATAGGATTAGAAGGGTTGACCAATGTCTATATAAGAGAAGTCTTATAATAGATATTAGATTGATGCAATTCCAATTGTTGGAGAGTACTCCTTTTCTATAGAGGATAGAAAACTAAGGTTAAGCCAAACACCCTCCTTCTTGATAATTCATCTTCCTTGGTGGATCACCTCTAGAGGCCAAACACTTGGGTGGCTAACGTTGATCAAAGGAAGGAATCTAACCCGGAAATTCAAGGAGATCACGAAGAACAAGGAGTTGAACTAGTACCTGTGGAAGCTTCGTTCTACAAGGGTATGATTCCATAACTTCTTATTTATCGTTTTAAATTAATAATTTGCATAAAGGATGATCCGGGTAATGCTTTTGTAGAAATTTTTTTAAACTCTGATATACCATGCTTCCGCTAATTTTTGCAATTTGATTGCGTCACGATTTCGTACAAACCCAACAAATTCCCGACATCAAATTCACAAGCCAAAAGGCCCCGACATATGGGAATTACATTGGATAAGTATCAGATGAAATACCTCCTATCAAACAGCCTTGGTATCAAGAGATAAAGGAATATCTGTGAGATGGATCTACACCCGATAGGGCAAGCCAAGCCGGACGAAAGCAGATTCATAAGATGGCTATGAAGTTTTATCTGAGCGGAGATGCACGCTATAAGAGGGATATTGGAATAGGCCTGTTAAGATGCATCGATAAAGATCAAGCTCAAAGACTGATAGATAAAGTATAAGGTGGAGTATGTGGTCCACACATGAGCGGTCATTTGCTAGCCAAGAAGATATTGAGAACAGGGCATTACTGGGGAGATCTTCTTTGTTAGGTAAAGGACATCTAATCCATTCTAAGACCTTATTAAGGGGCTTGTAATTAATAACTAGCCTGGAAACACCTCTTTCCTTCTCAGCTTCATTGTTAACATAAAAAGCTGGACAAGACCAAGGTGATTTACTATGTTTAATTAACCCTTTGGTAAGCAGATCATTTATTTCCTGCTTATAAAGCTCCATTTGTTGATGACTAATTTGAATAGGTCTAGCCTTAGTAGGAATTAGATATTCCTTAAATTCCTTAGCATAAGGTAACCTAACCACATGCTTTCTTCTGTGCCAGAAAGCATTAGGAGAGTCAGCACAAAGATTTTTAGTCATAAACACACGAAGTTCTTCAATCATATCTTGAACCTTTTCAAGAAGGAGAAGATCTTCAACCTGTTTATATTTAATTTCTTGTTTTAAAAATATTAACTGTGAAGTTTTACAGCTTAACAGATTTAACGATTTTGAAATAGATTCGTCCTAAATAAATTTCAAATCTCTTTCTTTGGGTTGAGTAATGAATTCAAACACTACTTTCTGACCCAAATGTTCAGTCGTTAAACTATTATTACTAGTAGTGAATGGATATAATAAATATATAAACGGAAGCCCTAAAATAATCTTATCTGTTAAGTTGCGAATTAAAACAAAAGAAGTTTTAAAACACATATTATCTTGGCAAATATGAACTTTAAGAAGTTTATATTTTATTTCTAACATACTACCATTAGTAGAATTTAATCGTTCACTAGTTTTTTTAAAGAACTTAGTAGGTATCAAACCTTCTTGAATGCAATTAAGATCCGCACCAGTATCAACCAGAGCCGAAAGTTGAATTGCAAAAGTTCCATCAATAACTAGTCGGACAATAATATACCATTTTTGAATGGTAATATCCTTTAACCTTTTCAATGAATTACCCTGAACTATAAGAATTGACTCATCTTCTTTGACATTAGAAGATTCAGCCTCTTCATCATTTTTTGATGAATCAGATATGTGAAGCTCTGAACTTTTAGTCGTCAGATTAGCCATTTCTTTGCGTAACTCTGTAATCTCAGTCTTAAGTCCTAAAATTTCCTTCTTAAGTTTATTGACTTCTTGGTTTAATTCGGGAAGGTTGACTTCTCTATCGGGGTTTTTAAATCTTTCTAAGGTTTTATTAAGGCTGATAACAGGTTTATCTTTACCCTTAATAACCTTATTCTTTCCAGAATTGTTTTTAGAAAACAATTCCTTTAACTATTTCATGTATTGCAATTTTAACTCTTCGTTAGTAATTTTCCTAATTAACTCAATTAACAAAGAACTTTCTTGGTCATCTTTGCTAAGAACATTAATAGTTTTACAGCAATTAGACCTGTAATTATCAGTACAAAGGGTGACCTCATTTTCTTCACTAGGTGTTTGATTGTCTTCATAATTACTAGAGGAATAAGAAATATCAGAATAATTATTACTATCAACATCATTCTCTATCCATATTAACTCTAATATCTTATCAGTGTCTTCGACAGAAATATTTAACTGACTCAATTTCTGTTTAATTTTACACTCACTCTTGTAATGACCCTTTTTACCACAATTATAACAAGTAATTTTACTCTTATCTTGAGTTTTAGAAGTAAATTTTTTATTATGTTATTTCTTTCGTGACTTGGGTTTTTCATAATAATTGTCTTGATTTTTTGACTGACTAGACCGTTTTTTATGATGCTTACCAGTTTTACATTTTTTAATTTGTTTCTTCCGATGCTTTCTTCTAGAGGGAGCAACAGGAGGTAAACCATATTATTCGCAAAACGTGTCAAGCTCATACTTAGCCTTTTTCTTGTCTTTACTAGCTTGTTTAGCAATTCTGAAATCAATACACATTTTTAAACCAATCTTTTGGATATAGCTAATTATGTCACCATAAGTCAGGTTATCATAATCAATATATCTAAGAGTTTTGCTAAGTTCTTTTCTAACTTTGTGAGCAAACAAATTAGGAAGACCATTAACAAATTTCTCTTTCCAGAAAGGTTTGTTACTGTCGCTACGCATCATGACTCGGGAAATAAAAATATCTTTGTACCACCTAAAATCACTTAGAGTGGGACAAGTGAGATTGGTTAACTGGTCACGAATTCTTTCAGTGATATTACTAGGAGTTCCAATGAAATATTTTATTATAGTGAAAATTAATGTGTTAATACCATCTAGAATACCAAAACCAACATCTTCTCTGAAGATAGGCTGACCATTGTCATCTAACTGGCGAGCATAAATTATAGAATTCCTTGCATCTTCATCAAGGTGTTTTTCCACCAAGAACGAAGAACACCAGTGAAATCATTAGTTAATATTTCAACTATTTCAAGCTGTGTTAAACTGTTGAAAGCTGTAATATAACTATTAGCAACCATAGACAAATGATTCATCTTAGTAAGAATTTGGTGTTCACTAAAACCATCAATATTCCATTCATAAATTTTATTAGAAGATACAGAAAATTGATTATCTAGATTCTTTTCCTCGTACTAAAGGTCAAGAGGAGTGGGTCTAGAGTACCAATTTTTTGTAATACTAGCATGATTAAAGGTTAACTTGTTTAACTGTTCAGTAAGATCTGGGATAGAAGCAGTTTCAAATTTAGCATCTGATTGACTAATGCTTTCATCATTAGAATCTTCAACCTGATCGATGATAGCAACAGTTCCACTGGCTTCTCCAGAACTTAAACAATCTTTTTAAGTAGCTTATATATAGTTTTAACTAAATCAGAATCCTTATTAGGCAATCCCATTCCTTCTATTTTTTCTGGGAGAGTTAATAAAGGCTGATCTAATTTTTTATCAAGATTTTTAACCATAGAATGATCAATTTTTTTTTTAATTTTATCTAACTGTTTACCAATTGTAGCCAAATACTGATTAGTAAAATTATTTTGTTCAATAATTTTCTTTGCATCAGTTTTTTCGTCAGCAACTTTAAATGGACTAGCAACAACTGAAGTATTTTTAACATGTAGAAGGACAGTTTCTAAAGGAGGATGACTTGCTAAAATTTTAGATTTATCCTCTTTTGTCCACTGACTTTTAGTAAGAACTGTACATTGTGAATGATATTTTTCATACCAATCATAAAATGTAAGGTTCTCTTGATTGATCTCAATAAATTTTTTCCATTTATTAACTATTTTATACCTGTCATGCTTATCGTACTTAATTTGAAAAGCATGCCTTTTATCTTTATTAGATATGAAATTAAAATCTGCATCCAGATTGTCCCAATCTAATTTAATTACTTTAGTAATTACTCTTAACTGATGATTAATAGGGGCTTCAAAATCCGAAGGGGTTGGTTCGACAGAAGTAGTAGGAGAAATATCTTGTTCGTCTTCTACAAGATTAGTAGGAGTATAACAAGGATGACTGGTTTGACTCTGGTTTAAAACTCCTTTCATTTTAATATCAGGAATAGAAAAATCACTTAAAACTTCAGTATCTCTTTTGAAAATAACCAAAGGAACTAAGGAATTAGTAAATTCTTCTATTATCAAAGGTCTTCTGGTACGTTCAAAACTAACTCTAACAGTACCATCAGAAAATTGTTTAATATTTTCTAAATTCAACAAATTCTTGATAACTGGTTTTTGTGAAATTTCTTGAGGTAAAATCCACTGACTAGGCATCGTAATATCTTTCCAAAGAATAGTCTTTGGAGTTAGAATATTAGCATTACTAGTACTGCTAAGAATTAAAACAGTGTGATCTTTTGGGCTTTTATTAAGAGCATGAATGTTTAAATTGGTTTTCATAACTTTATAATAAATTCTATAAATTAAGGCTATAGGTTGTGAACCCTCAATCATATGAGTTATTTCACCTGCAGTCTTAATATTCAGAGTTAATGCTTTTAATAAGTTTACATCACTTAAACTCAAAGGGAGATCGGGAAATCAATTGAAATGGATAGGTCCATCATGCAAACTCGATTCCATGATACCAATAATGCTAGGAGCATAGTTAAGGTATCGTGCTTCTCTAAGACATAAAAAGATGCTTGAGTTTATTCCTTTAATAGATAAAGGTTTAACTACGACCTGAACCAAACCAATATGAATAAAATTATAACCTTTCTTTCTATGTTTGTTAATAACATCAGAAGAAAGAAGGTTACAATTTTCATATTCTTTATTGATCGCATAGACAAGTTCAACCGTTTCTACATTATAATCAGTTTTAAAATTATCAATAAAGGTTGATTGATAAATCTCTTTAGGAGACACACTAGGTATGTTCCAATTACTAAGAGTTTGATTAATGTTTTCGTAACTATGTTCTTCCTGATTGACTATGTCTGGAACCAGAGGTAGGGCTGATCTATTACTAACTGAAGAACTAGACCTGAATAATCTACTCATTTTAAAAATTAATTTTTTTTAATAATTCTATGTTCTTCCATACATACCCTTCTTCCCTTAAGCAGACGCATACCTATGTCCTAGGTCAAACACCCGACACTGCTCCACACTGAGACTTACAATGGGCAAAAAGACCGGAGCGAACACGGTGTTCTACAGAAAGAGCTTAGATGATTTCTTGAACAACGAATCAAAAAAAAAAATTTAATTTCAAAAATGACTTCGATTAAGCAGATTAAGATCAACACTTAGTAAACAAACAACACACGGCTCTGATACCAAGAAGGCAGAAGCATAAAAGATAAGAGAGAGAGCGGCACATACAAATCTGAATCACAACTATAGTATAACTATAAGAAATGATAACAGCAGTTCATATGAATTAATAACAGGTTTAAATAAATAAACTTTTATTGAATGAAAAGATTTACAAACAGATAACTAAAGATAACGTACAAGTAGACTCGATTTATAGAAAACCTAACATGGTATAACTAAGAAGAAGGCAAGAGGGTTAAAGATTAGTCAGATGGGAATCTGAGTCTTTCAAAACTCTCTATTGGATTTCTAATCCTGCCTTGTACAAATGACTTCGCTCCTCTTATATAGGATAAGAAAAGGCATACTGATTACAACTCAATAATTACAAAACATCTTTAACTATTTAAGAACAGTAATTCTTTTACAAAAGACATAAGCATTATTGATCCTTTTGACTAAATATAGACGCATTATTATAACTTTTGAATACCATACAGACGCATTATTATAACTTTTGACTAAAATGACCAGATGGCCGACAAAGAAAACATGACTCAGCTAATATACAAATCGATTTTACTTTATCTTTTGGCTACTTTTGAAAAAGGAGCACGCGTTGATGATGACTATTTTGAAAGCAATAGTCTCTGTCTGCCGCTTGATAACTTATGTAACTGTAGGCATCCTAGGCAAAAGGATCCTAAGCATCTTGGAGGCTAATGATGCCGTATGGATCAACAGGACTAGAAGCTTCATGACTGGATTTTGACGAAGATGAAGAGCAGATTGAGGGAACACTATCCTCAATAAGCTTATCAACGCGCTTTTGAATGAGACGAGCTAATTGTTTTAACTCAACATTAGAACAATGATCAATATCCAAAAAATCTAATTTTGTGTGAGAAGATTTTTTGGATTTACTAGAAGAAGAATCCTTGGGAGGAATAGATTTAATAGGGGCAGGATTAACCAGAAATTCCTTCTGGACTTGACCAATAATGCGATCAATATCAAATTTATCCCACCATTTAATAGAAAACTCACGAGTCACATAGGTCAATTGACTAATATGATTGCGAGTGATAATTGACTTGTCTTTGTTTGACTCAAGATTAATATCAGTAGTAAGAGAATAAAAACCATAATTCCATTTAAGGATCCATAGAACTTTATATTTACTGATAAACTGAAGAAGAACTGGAATACAATCATTTTTAGGATTGTTAGGACTTCTACAGGAAAAAAGGTTAAGAACTGACTGAAGCTCAATGGGCAAGACACTATAAGTGAGACCAAATCTTTCCCACCATAGAGTAAACCAATGAGGAATTTAACTTTTGAATTTATGGTCAAATTGAATGAACCACGAATGACTGAAAGAGGGAGTTTGGAACAAGAAGACTTTGTTCCAAGCTTCCATATAATCATAATAGCAAAACTGGCTATTGTGATTATCTAACTGACGAAGATCAGACGGATGATTACCCCAGTCAGACATAGAAGTAATCTATTTAATATATAGAGAATGATAGATGATTTTAGAACTATTATTTTCTATCAAAAATGGGTTTAACATGGATTGACTGTGTTTGGAGAAGAATATCCATATAATACACGAGGGATTTATAAGGAGCAAGAGGAAGAAAGTGCCAACCAGTTGGGAAGAACAGGGAAACCAATTTAACTGGATCGTCAACGGATTTCATATGAGACTCAATATAAAATAAATTGACTGAAAAAATGGGGACATACTGTGAATATGTTTTTTGACCAGGATTAGGGTTACTAGAGGAAGACGAAGCAAAGGGGTCAATGGGCTTGGGTGACTAGGCCAAAACCGTGTTGTAGGGCTTTGGAACAGTACCAAGAATAGTATATCTATTAGCTACATCAATAGGAGTAACTGGGGTAACTGGATGAGGGATTACGGCTCCCTTGGGCCATTGACTTGGTCCAGGAGGGGGCCGAACAACATTGTTCCCACCTCTCACACTCATTTCTCTTGAGTACCTGAATTAATAAATTCTCTAGTAAGAAAATCAGGAACAAAATTTTGACTTCCTTTAATATATTCAATATCAAAATCAAAATTGCTTAATAGAGATTGCCATCGGGCAAAAATATGCTTAACATCAATGTTTTTAACATCCTTTTCTAAAATATATTTAGCTGACTTGCAGTCAATTCGAACCAAAAATATTTGATTTAATAAATCATTTTAAAATTTACTAATACATAAAACTAAAGCTAAAATCTCTTTTTTAATTGTACTATAATTAACTTGAGCCTGATTCCACGCACCAGAATGAAAACGAACAATTTGTTCAGAGGAAGTAGGAGTTAATTTCTGCTTCAGAATACCACCGAAACTAATTTTAGAGGCATCAGTTTCAATAATTTTGAATGCAAATTCATTGGAAATGCCAAGGCAAGGAAAAACCTTAACATATGTTTTAACTTGTTGGACGATGAAAGTATGTTCATCAGTCCAACGAGGAGGATTTTTCTGTAAACGAAGAAACAAAGGCTTACAGATTTTCCTGAGATTTTGATAGAATTTACCAACATAATTCAGAGATCCTAAGAATCGCTGAAGTTGAGTTTTATCAATAATTTTATCTGGAAATTTATCAGGAAACTGAATGACTCGTTGAATAGGACGAACTAGACCACGATAAATATCATGACCTAAGAATTTAACTTTTGTTTAGACCAGACTGCATTTTATAGGAGACAGAACAAAACCATTTACTTTGATAGCCTTGAAGAACGAATTTAAATGTTTAAAATGTTCGTCTATTGACTTGGAAAAGACTAAGATATCATCAATGTAAACAATGATGAAATGGCTGAAAGGATTCAAAATTTCATGGAGAATATTTTGGAATTCACTAGGGGCATTCTTAAGACCAAAAGCTTGAACAACCCATTCGTAATGACCAAAAGGAGTGGTAAAAGCAGTTTTATACCTATCGCTAGGATGAATACTAACTTGCCAAAAGCCTGACTTGAGGTCGAATTTACTAAAAATGGTAGCATTACTAAGCCGACTTAGGAGATCTTCTTTGTTAGGTAAAGGATATCTAATCCATTCTAAGACCTTATTAAGGGGCTTGTAATTAATAACTAGCCTGGAAACACCTCTTTCCTTCTCAGCTTCATTGTTAACATAGAAAGCTGGACAAGACCAAGGCGATGTACTATGTTTAATTAACCCTTTGGTAAGCAGATCATTTATTTCCTACTTACAAAGATCTATTTGTTGATGACTCATTTGAATAGGTCTAGCCTTAGTAGGAATTAGATGTTCATTAAATTCCTTAGCATAAGGTAACTTAACCACATGCTTTCTTCTGTGCCAGAAAGCATTAGGAGAGTCAGCACAAAGATTTTTAGTCATAAACACATGAAGTTCTTCAATCGTATCTTGAACCTTTTCAAGAAGGAGAAGATCTTCAACCTGTTTATATTTAATTTCTTGTTTTAAAAATTTTAACTATGAAGTTTTACAACTTAACAGATTTAACGATTTTAAAATAGATTCGTCTTGAATAAATTTCAAATCTCTTTCTTTGGGTTGAGTAATGAATTCAAACACTACTTTCTGACCCAAAAGTTCAGTCGTTAAACCATTATTACTAGTAGTGAATGGATATAATAAATATATAAACGGAAGCCCTAAAATAATCTTATCTGCCAAGTTACGAATTAAAATAAAAGAAGTTTTAAAACACATATTATCTTGGCAAATATGAACTTTAGGAAGTTTATATTTTATTTCCATCATACTACCATTAGCAGAATTTAATCGTTCACTAGTTTTTTTATAGAACTTAGTAGGTATCAAACCTTCTTGAATGCAATTAAGATCCGCACCAGTATCAACCAGAGCCGAAAGTTGAATTGCAAAAGTTCCATCAATAACTAGTCGGACAATAATATACCATTTTTGAATGGTAATATCCTTTAACCTTTTCAATGAATTACCCTGAACCATAAGAATTTGACTCATCTTCTTTGACATTAGAAGATTTAGCTTCTTCATCATTTTCTGATGAATCAGATATGTGAAGCTCTGAACTTTTAGTCCTCAGATTAGCCATTTCTTTGCGTAACTCAGAAATCTCAGTCTTAAGTCCCAAAATTTCCTTCTTAAGTTTATTGACTTCTTGGTTTAATTCGGGAAGGGTGACTTCTCTATCGGGGTTTTTAAATCTTTCTAAGGTTTTATTAAGGCTGATAACAGGTTTATCTTTACCCTTAATAACCTTATTCTTTCCAGAATTGTTTTTAGAAAATAATTCCTTTAACCGTTTCATGTATTGCAATTTTAACTCTTTGTCAGTAATTTTACTAATTAACTCAATTAACAAAGAGCTTTCTTGGTCATCTTTGCTAAGAACATTAATAGTTTTACAGCAATCAGACCTACAATTATTAGTACAAAGGGTGACCTCAGTTTTCTTCACTAGGTGTTTGATTAACTTCATCATTACCAGAGGAATAAAGAATATCAGAATAATTGTTACTATCAACATCATTCTCTATCCTTATTAACTATAATATCTTATCAGTGTCTTTGACAGAAGTATTTAGCTGACTCAATTTCTGTTTAATTTTACACTCACTCTTGTAATGAACCTTTTTACCATAATTATAACAAGTAATTTTACTCTTATCATGAGTTTTAGAAGTAGATTTTTTATTATGTGATTTATTTCGTGACTTGGGTTTTTCATAATAATTGTCTTGATTTTTTGACTGACTAGGCCGTTTTTTATGATGCTTACCAGTTTTGCGTTTTTTAATTTATTTCTTTCGATGCTTTCTTCTAGAGGGAGCAACAGGAGGTAAATTATATTATTCGCAAAACGTGCCAAGCTCATACTTAGCCTTTTTCTTGTCTTTACTAGCTTGTTTAGCAATTTTAAAATCAATACACATTTTTAAACCAATCTTTTGGATATAGCTAATTATGTCACCATAAGTCAGGTTATCATAATCAATATATCCAAGAGTTTTGCTAAGTTCTTCTCTAACTTTGTGAGCAAACAAATTAGGAAGACCATTAATAAATTTCTCTTTCCAGAAAGGTTTGTTACTGTCACTACGCATCATGACTTGGGAAATAAAAAATCTTTGTACCACCTAAAATCACTTAGAGTGGGACAAGTGAGATTGCTTAACTGGTCATAAATTCTTTAAGTGATATTACTAGGGGTTCCAATAAAATATTTTATTATAGTGATGTGTTAATACCATCTGGAATACCAAAACCAACATCTTCTCTGAAGATAGGCTGACCATTGTCATCTAACTGGCGAGCATGAATTATAGAATTCCTTGCATCTTCATCAAGGTGTTTTTTCCCACCAAGAACGAAGAACACCAGTGAAACCATTAGTTAATATTTCAACTATTTCAGGCTGTGTCAAACTGCTGAAAGCTGTAATTAACTATTGGCAACCATAAATAAATGATTCATCTTAGTAAGAATTTGGTGTTCACTAAGACCATCAATATTCCATTCATAAATTTTATTAGAAGAGACAGAAAATTGATTATCTAGATTCTTTTTCTCGTACTGAAGGTCAGGAGGAATGGGTCTAGAGTACTAATTTTTTGTAATACTTGCATGATTAAATGTTAACTTGTTTAATTGTTCGTTAAGATCTGGGATAGAAGCAGTTTCAAATTTAGCATCTGATTGACTAATGATTTCATCATCAGAATCTTCATCCTGATCGATGATAGCAACAGTTCCACTAGCTTCACCAGAACTTGAACTAATCTTTTTAAGTAGCTTATCTATAGTTTTAACTAAATCAGAATCCTTATTAGGTAATCCCATTCCCTCTCTTTTTTTTGGGAGAGTTAATAAAGGCTGGTCTAATTTTTTATCAGGATTTTTAACCATAGAATGATCAAATTTTTCTTCAATTTTATCTAACTGTTTATCAATTGTAGCCAAATACTGATTAGTAAAATTATTTTGTTCAATAATTTTCTTTTCATCAGTTTTTCTATCAGCAACTTTAAATGGACTGGAAACAACTGAAGTATTTTTAACACGTAGAAGGACAGTTTCTAAAGGAGGATGACTTGCTAAAATTTTAGATTTATCCTCTTTTGTCCACTGACTTTTACTAAGAACTGTACATTGTGAATGATATTTTTCATACCAATCATAAAATGTAAGGTTCTCTTGATTGATCTTAATAAATTTTTTCCATTTATTAACTATTTTATCCCTGTCATGCTTATCGCACTTGTTACGAAAAGCATGCCTTTTATCTTTATTAGATATGGAATTAAAATCTGCAACCAAATTGTCCCAATCTAATTTAAATGCTTTAGTAATTACTCTTAACTGATGATTAATAGGGACTTCAAAATCCGAAGGGGTTGGTCCGACAGAAGTAGTACGAGAAATATCTTGTTCTTCTTCTACTAGATTAGTAGGAGTATAACAAGGATGACTGGTTTGACCCTGGTTTAAAACTCCTTTAATTTTAATATCAGGAATAGAAAAATCACTTAAGACTTCAGTATCTCTTCTGAAAATAACCTAAGGAACTGAGGAATTAGTAAATTCTTCTATTATCAAAGGTCTTCTGGTACATTCAAAACTAACTCTAACAGTACCATCTGAAAATTGTTTAATATTTTCTAAATTCAACAAATTCTTGATAACTGGTTTTTGTGGAATTTCTTGAGGTAAAATCCACTGACTAGGTAGCGTAATATCTTTTCAAAGAATAGTCTTTGGAGTTTGAATATTAGCATTACTAGTACTGCTAAGAATTAAAACAATGTGATCTTTTGGGCTTTTATTAAGAGCATGAATGTTTAAATTGGTTTTCATAACTTTATAATAAATTCTATAAATTAAGGCTATAGGTTGTGAACCCTCAATCATATAAGTTATTTCACCTGTAGTCTTAATATTCAAAGTTAATGCTTTTAATAAGTTAACATCACTTAAACTCAAAGGGAGATCGAAAAAGCAATTGAAATGGATAGGTCCATCATGCAAACTCGATTCCATGATACTAATAATGCTTGGAGCATAGTTAATGTGTCGTGCATCTCTAAGACATAAAAAGATGCTTGAGTTTATTCCTTTAATAGATAAAGGTTTGACTGCAACCTGAACCAAACCAATATGAATAAAATTATAACCTTTCTTTCTATGTTTGTTAATAACATCAGAAGAAAGAAGGTTATAATTTTCATATTCTTTGTTGATCGTATAGACACGTTCAACCGTTTTAACATTATAATCAGTTTTAAAATTATCAATAAAGGTTGACTGATAAATCTCTTTAGGACTTTGGAACAGTACCAAGAACAGTATACCTATTAGCTACATCAATAGGAGTAACTGGGGTAACTAGATGAGGGATTATGGCTCCCTTGGTCCTTTGACTTGGGCCAGGAGGGGGCCAAACAGCATTGTTCCCACCTCTCACACTCATTTCTCTTGAGTACCTGAATTAATAAATTCTCTAGTAAGAAAATCAGGAACAGAATTTTGACTTCCGTTAATATATTCAATATCGAAATCAAAAATGCTTAATAGAGATTGCCATCGGGCAAAAATATGCTTAGCAGCAATGTTTTTAACATCCTTTTCTAAAATATATTTAGCTAACTTGCAGTCAATTCGAACCAAAAATCTTTAATTTAATAAATCGTTTTGAAATTTACTAATACATAAAACTAAAGCTAAAATCTCTTTTTTAATTGTACTATAATTAACTTGAGCCTGATTCCACGCACCAGAATGAAAATCAACATTTTGTTCAGAGGAAGCAGGAGTTAATTTCTGCTTCAGAATACATCCAAAACCAATTTCAGAGGCATCAGTTTCAACAATTTTGAATGCAGATTCATTGGAAATGCCAAGGCAAGGCAAAACCTTAACATATTTTTTAACTTGTTAGACGATGGAAGTATGTTCATCAGTCTAAGGAGGAGAATTTTTCTGTAAACGAAGAAACAAAGGCTTACAAATTTTCCTGAGGTTTTGATAGAATTTACCAACATAATTCAGAGATCCTAAGAATAGCTGAAGTTGAGTTTTATCAATAACTTTATCTGAAAATTTATCAGGAAACTGAATGACTCGTTGAATAGGACGAACTAGACCACGATAAATATCATGACCTAGGAATTTGACTTTTGTTTGGAACAGATTGCATTTTGTAGAAGACAGAACCAAACCATTTACTTTGATAGCCTTGAAGAACGAATTCAAATGTTTGAAATGTTCGTCGATTGACTTGGAAAAGACTAAGATATCATCAATGTAAACAATGATGAAATGGCTGAAAGGATTCAAAATTTCATTGAGAATATTTTGGAATTCACTAGGGGCATTCTTAAGACCAAAAGCTTGAACAACCCATTCATAATGAAATATATATATATATATATATATATATATATATATATATATACGTTTTTCTTCATTTGCACAGCCTGGATCATCGATACGTGGCTTTTACTTGCTTTAATGAATATATATATATATATATATATATATATATATATATATATATATATATATATATATACTAACTTATTCGGCCTAGATCGCTAATTCGTGGCCTTTTTAGCTTTATTAAATATATAACTGACTATATATATACTAACTTTTAATTTTGTCGGGCCTGGATTCCAAATTCGTGGCTCTTTTACTACCTTTATATATATAACTATATATATAATTTTTTTAACTTCGTTTGGCCTGGATTGCTAATTCGTGGCCTTTTTCGCTTTAATATATAGATACTAACTGTATATATTAACATTTATATTTTCAGTTTGGCCTGGATTGGAAATCTGTGGCTTTTTTACAGCTTTTATAAATATATATATATATATATATATAATATATATATATATATATATATATATATACATTCTGTCGAGCCTGGATCATTTCGTGGCTCTTTACAGCTTTTCTATATATATATATATATATATATTTACATTCAGTCAAGCCTGGATTAATTCGTGGCTCTTTACAGCTTTTTTATGTATATATTTACATTCAGTCGAGCCTGAATTAATTCATGGCTCTTTGCCACTTTTATATATATATATTTACATTCTGTCTGACCTGGATTGAAAATTCGTGGCCTTTTACAGCTTTTATAAATATATATATATATATATATATATATTTACTTTTCTGTCGAGTTTGGATTAATTTGGGGCTCTTTTACAGCTTTTATAAATATATATATATATTTATATTTCAATCGGGCTTGGATTGGAAATCTGTGGCCCTTTACAGCTTTCGTATATATATAATTATATATATATATATATATATATTCTTTATTCAATGTGATTAAATATCTATTTTAATGGCTTATTTGATATGCATTTATTTTAATGTAAATTTGGCGAACTAGATTTATTTATATCTAGACCTTTCTACCTTTCAAACGGTTCAAAATAGGTCCAGTCAGAACCGAAAAGCTAGAATGGCTAAGATTTTGATGAGTAGGTTGGAAACCTATGATTTAATCTCGTTTAGCTTGATATTTTGTAAGTTTTTGAGTATTGTCCGTGTTATTTCTTACGTTTCGTGTTTACTTTGCAGGTAAGAGGAATGAAGCATGATAGCGACTGAACGTTAGGGAAAAGTTGGACATTTGGATAAATCTGTAGGTGGAACGCTGACCGCGCGGACTGAAGGCTTAAGTGAGGTGCGGAGCGCGCTTCACATGGACGAGCTATTGGACCCCAAGCGCGGAGCGCGCAGTAGAAGGAATGGACCATGCGCGAACCACGCGTGTCAGGCGAAAAAGTTATATTTTATTGCCTTATTGTGGAAGTTGATTAGGAAAAGGATTTTAGACTTGCCTTTTTGAACTAGGGTTTGATTAGATTATAAATATGAGTTGTTGATAAGTAGGTTTTATACCTACTTATTCGATGCCAACTTACTTTGATTATGGCTTAAATTCGAGCACTTCAATGTCTTTTAATGCATTTTAGCTTTGTTTTGCAGTTTATAGACAGGAAACTCGTTTGGCATGATATGGCAATATATTGGCATGAAATGGCATAAAAAGAGATAAAATGGCATGATAGTGGCAACAGGCAAGGAACTGGATAGAGGAAGCAAATGAAGGCTTGGCATGAAGCTAGCATAGAGTTGGCAGCAAGGCATGTGGGATGGAATAGCTTAACTTGAAGATGGCTTGAGGTGAGGACATGTGCGTTTGACCTAAAGGCAAGCAAGGTGAAGGGAAAAGAAACACATGAGAAAGAGCATAGGATTGTGCATGAAAGCAACACAGCCAAAATTCATTCAGCAGAAAGAAGTGTCACACGCGGCCGCGCCAAGGAAGCAAAGAAGGCTCACACGCCCGCGCCAGGGAAGTAGTACAAGGACGCGCGGCCGCGTCGGTCTTAAAAGTGGACTTTTTATTTGCAAATTTTTGGCTGAGTGTTTGTATAAGGGTTGTTTTGCTGTGAACAAGGGGATTATCACTGAACTTATCAGATTTCATATTTACTTTTGAAGCTTGTCTTACATTTTCTAGGGTTTAGGAGCTAAGGAGTGATTGAGAGCTTATCTCCTCTTCTCTTCTAACTCAAGTAGATTTATTGTTTAGGGTTCCCTTTGGTTGAACTTGTGGATTGGATTTGAGCATTAAAGGCTTCTATTGGAAGGAGAACCATCAATCTTTGTTTTTCCATTCTCTTCGCTTTTTCTCTCTTTCATAGTTGTTTAAATGCTTGGTTTAAATCCCATAATGGTGGGAAGTTCAGAGATGAACTAACTTCCATTATGGGATTCTAATGGATTCTATTTGCTTAGTCTAAGGTTTATGCTTCTTTGAAATGTATGGATGAGAATGTATGGTGTGCCTAGCATGGTTCTGTTTTATGTGTAAATGCTTGATCAACATCTACTGTAATAGTTTATATGGAATTGAAAGAGGGTATATAAACTTCGATTTTGCCATGCTAGCATGTGTTTGTGAAACTTGCATTTGATAAGTTTCATGATTCGTAATCCAGATAGAAATATATCATATTGCCATGTGTAGTCAATAGGGAGCTTGCACTTAAATCGGTTTAGCTTGTAGATTGCATAGACATATAGCAATTTAGGTTTTATCGATGTTCATGTGATTTCTATCTCTTTTGTGGATATTATATGATATGGACTTGGTTTATTGAAAGATAGCCAAGTCTCACATTTGTGTTCCTGGCTAGCATTCCTATGTGTTAATCCATACATGAGTTGAGGTGTTGTTAACCTAGATGACGCAATAGATGAAGTTAGGATCCCATCATTTCTCTAATTTGAACCCCTTGCATATTAATTAGTTAAGTCTAGTTTAAATTTAGTATAGTTAATTAAAGAACACTGTGACAATCGTTTGAGCAAACAGAGATAATCATAGGACTGTTGCATGATAGTGTAAGACTGACTCCTTTCTCCGTGAGAACGGTCTCGACTTATCGAATTATTACTTGTCGACCGTGTATACTTGCACGTGTTTTGTGTCCGTTTTTGTTAACACGCAAATGGCGCAACAGTTGTTTCTTAGTATTAGACATCTTTTACCTAACAATTATTGGTGGCTACTCTCTTGGAGCATATTGGGGATTTTCACTTGATTTTCTCTCTTAATTGATTGTTATTATTATGTGCTTAATTAAATAATTGTTTGGCCAACAATTAGCCTTATATCTTTGATTGAATTGAAAAAGGATTTCTTGGATTAGAACTGAATATAACAACACATGATTTTGTTAGTTCTTAATTGAAATAACATAACAGTGTATAAAATGAAAGTATTTATATACTGTTGGTTCCCAGTAGGCACACAATAGATCTAGAAGGGGGGTTGAATATATCCTTTTTAATTTTAAATACTTTTCCAGTTTATTTTGTATTGCTAATGAATTAGCATATGAAAAACATAAGAATCTTTTCAAGCACAACAGAATAAGTAAAAGATCCCCTTCATTGATATATTCATAAACATTGCTACACATTGTTCTTGGAGTTAGTTTAGTTGTAAGTAGTTATTACATCCATAGTAGTTATAGCAGTTAAGTACATAATGTAAATGACAGAAAGTAAATTATTGAATGTAAAAGACACAAGGGATTTTAAGTGGTTCAGAGACTCAAGCTCCTAATCCACTCTTCTACTTCATTAGCAGGAATTCCACTAAGGAAAGGGCAGCACCCCAAATCACTAAGATTCCTTCAAGGCCAGCAACCTTGGCACTTCTCTAGTTCACTAAGAACTCTTCAAGCCCAGCATGCTTGGAACTTTAGTTCACTATGAACTCTTCAAGGCCAGCAGCCTTGGAACTCAATTTAGTCTCTTTAGACAAGGACCCCTCAGGCCCTGTCTACTTGTTGTTGTTGTAGTTGTTGTTGTTAGTGCTTTGCTGTTAAGATGACTTGAAGCTTGATCATCTCTGGTACTTAGTAGCTTGGCATGGTCCTCTTTGCATTCTGCGTCGAGTCTGGACCACCTCTGGATAGACTACTAAGATGTTCATGAAGCATAACATTTTTATGTTCTTAGCAGTCTTCTTTTATGGTGCAGCTGATCTTCTTTCTATTCTGCTCATCTTCATCTGATCTCAGCTGTGCACCATCACCACTTGGGTCTGCTAAGTCTTGTCATTGCTGATCAAATTCTTCTGGTCCTTAGCATTCCCTGAACCTTTCTTAAATGATATGCAGACATGATTATGCATCTGTTCTCCTTCAGCTTTTGGTTCATGGTGATTCGTAGAGTGGCTCTCTTGATATTCTTTCTACTCTGCCACTTTTCTGAATGCTATCTTCTTGGCCTTCTTGGCTCTCAGCTTAGCTGCCATTTTTAATGGCATTCTCATCGTTGTTGAGTGAAGCCTTAGTCTGTTAAAGTCCTTCTTCAAATCTGCTTCACTTCTACTTTTGAAGTCTCACTGCCACTAAGACATGTTCTTTTCAGCTCTGTAGAACTCGTAGAGTCAACAACATAGCATTCCAACAACTCAACAATTCAGCAACTCAGCAACTCTTTCACCTTTTAAGCTTCAACTGTTAAATACCCTTCCATGATCTTCTCGTTGGCAAATAGCCGTTGGAAGCTATTTGAATTGCTTCGCAGATCTCGAGTTATTTGGTGCAGACTGCTGATTTGACGTGACTGCTTTTTTTGACTTTTTTGACACAGCAATCTGCTACTTCGCCTACCACCTCAAAGATGTCACTATTCCGTGTCAGGCTGGTAGTCAGTTTTATTTCTTCTTTCTGACTCCTCGATCAGAACATCAGAAGTTGTCCTTCTACATCGATGCTCTCAATCAGCAACATTCGAATATCAGTCTTCAGATTTAAATCGTTGCCAATGCTTCAATCTTCAGATGATCGAACTCTACATTTCTGATGTAGATATCCTTGGACTGAATCGTAGTTTGCCTTGTTGAATGTTGTTCTTTGACTGGTTGAGACGACACTACAATTTTGAGAGTGTTCTTTTGATTTGCAATGTAGAACCTCTCTTCCTTTACTTGTGCAGTGCTTCAACACTTCTGCTTGCCTTGACTTATATCAGGAACTGACAACTTGTCTGATTGCTCTGGCCTTTCCAAATTGCAAGACACATCAGATTTATGGCATACCCAGCTCTCTTTCTCCTTGTGACCTCCCGTTCACATATCATCAATGGTCTGACCCATGCTTAATCACTTTAGTCTTGTTCTTCATTGGTTGGTCAGTATCTCAGTATAAACTACATCAGTTCCTGCTTCATTTGGCAAACACTACAATCCTGGTTACTCCCAAGATCATTGTCTTCTATTCATCTTGACAGCCACTGCATTTGCTGACTTTCTTTAGTCAGTCACTTCATCTGAAGTCTTCTTAGGATTTGCTTGTGGAAGACTTCTTCTGAATGGCTTTACTTCTTAAACAGGACGCTGAATGAGTTTGTGCTTAGATCTTCTGATTGCATGCAGGCCATTCGGTGAGTGCTCTCTGGCTTCCTTCAAGTAGATTGAATCTTTACAGCTCTGACCAGAGGCTTCATACTTTGGATATTCTGGGAGTGCTCATCTGTTGAGAATCGTGTTGACACTACGATTCTTCCTTGACATTGTGAGCATTTTGTTGAAGCCTTAGTTCTGCAGTCTAAGATCTTGCTTTGGTTCTGCAGACACTACCACTCCGAGATCAGATCAACTGACAGACTACAATTTCTGCCTTAACACTTGTTGTCCTTGTCTGATCTGGCTCGACTACGATCTCTGCCTCTTATATGATCAGTTTGACTCCACTACTTCAAGTGTGGCCTATGATTCTTGACTTAGCTTTGGCAGGAGCTCGGTCGGCTCTTAAACAAGCTGTCTTTACGATTCTGAACATGACTTCCTCAGCAGACTATGGCTCCAAGAAAGTTCTTCTCGACACACTACGATCCTGCCTCGTCTCTCTTGGCAGACTACGAACTCTGAGATTTACTATCCTTGTAGACTACAATTCCGCCTTGATAGTTCTCTAGTCTTCATTGTCTCTCCTGGCAGATTACGATGGCTGGTGTAGTGCTTGACGATCAGACATGCCTATCTATTACATTGTATAAGATCAACCTGACAAGCTTGATCTTTTTATATTTAGTCCTTGTACATCATTTCTTTTTAAGGACTTCACAAAGCTGTTTTGTTTATGTAGGATCAACCTAACATAATTGATCAATTCATTCTAAGTCCTTGTACATATATTCCTATTATCTATCAAAGGACTTTACAGCTTTCATCATTGCAAGCATACTTGCATATTCATTCATTGAGATCATAATCAAATCTTATATAAATAGGAATACCATTCTCATGAATATTCCTAACATATACCATGTGCAACTGTGATATAGGTGTGAACTTAATGAATTTATCTTGAGGATTTTACACGAAAGTAGTAAAAAAAGTCAACATAGATATTTTTGCTAATTATCGAAAGGTGTTAGTGAATTGTGAAGTAAACCTAGTTGTCAATTTGAGAAATTAATTAAGTGAAAATAAAATAGGAGAGAATTATTGTGGATTAATTGGGAAAATTGTATTCCTATGCTTAAATCATCTGGTATTCACTAATTGTCAATTAATTGATTTTTAATCATTTTAATTTAGATAATTCTCACAAATCAATTGGAGTGACTGTTTAAATAAAATAAATTAGTATAAATTGGATAATTGAAGTAGTTGTTAAAGAACTGTTCCATGTGGGTTCGACACTCTTCTTACTATTATATTACTTGATTGACCGTGTGCACTTGCGCGTAATTATTATTATATAAATCGAACAACAAGTTTTTGGCGTCGTTGTCAGGGAACGGTTCTAATAATTATTTTATTATTAATTTTTATTAATTTAGATTATTCAAACAGTTTTTTATTTTAGTTATTTGCTTTTATATGCTTAAATTCTGTTCAAGTCTGTTCAAGCTTTGATTCAGGAGTCGTGTGTGCACAGGGTAAATTCATCGGTTTATGCAAACACGTTCTCAGGGATCCAACCTAGTTCCTTACGATAGCGAGGTTGAAAGAACTTTTCGAAAAGGGAGAAGAGCTAATCAAGGAACAAAGGTAATTCAGGAGAATGAAGAGTACAAGCCACTGTGGGATTATGGAATGCCGAAGGTTGCAGACATTCAGTCCAGTATTGCACGACCTGCAATTACAGCACATAGTTTTGAGCTCAAATCAGGCATGATTCATATGATCCAAAACTCATGTCAGTTCGGGAGAGCACCAACGAATGATCCTAACCACCACCTGATCAGTTTTCTGGAGATTTGTAATACATTTCGATTTAATCAGGTGTCAGACGATGCAGTGAGGTTGAGGCTATTTCCATTCACTTTGCAGGACAAAGCAAAGAGCTGGCTACATTCATTACCATCGGGATCCATCACAACGTGGGAAGATTTGGCACAAAAGTTTCTTGCCAAATTCTTTCCACCAGCTACGGCGGCAAGGATGAGGGATACTGTTCTGGCCTTCAAACAGTTTGATTCAGAGTCGTTATACAAAGCTTGGGAAAGGTTCAAGGAGCTGCTTTGAAAATGTCCACATCATGGGGTATCGTTATGGCTACATGTTCAAACGTTTTATAATGGTATTGATGGGCATCTGAGGACCAGTATTGATGCCGCTGCAGGTGGAGCTTTGAATGCTAAAAGTTGTGAAGATAGCTATAAACTGTTCAAAACCATGGCGGCTAACAATTACCAATGGCCAATGAATAGAACATCTCAACCAAAGGTAGCAGGGGTGTTAGAATTGGATGCCGTAACAGCACTATCAGCGTAGGTTTCAGTTTTGACGAAGAAGATAGACGCTCTAGGAGTTCAGAATGTTCAAAAAGTTGAAGTGGTATGCGAGTTATGTGCAGGAGCCCATCCATCAGATCAGTGCTGTAATACCCGAGAATTTCTTAATATTATTAAATAATTATATTAATGAAAATGAGAATTTATTTGAATATAAATGATTTTGTGTTATGAGAATGATTAATTCAATTATATTAAATTGAATATCTATGACAATTGAAAAAAATGTGGAGTTTACGATAAACTCGTTGAGAGCCTAGTGTGGCACAGTGATGGGAAATATTAATAATTATATTAATTAACGAAGAATTTTTAAGTGAACAATTAATTAATTGTTAATTGTTATTAGAAAATATTAATTGATTGTTGTGGGATATTAACTATGGTTGATTAATAATATGTGATTATTATTGCAAGAAATATAATAATCATAATCCACTTGTTTATAATTGTGCTGAGATTTATATTTGTTAATGTGATAATTAATCCTATGATTATTAATTTGGTATAATTAATAGTCAATGATGAATAAATTAATTAATATTATTGTTAATTAATCAACGAGATAAATAGTTTATTTATTTGACATTATGAATAATAAAATAAATAAGTGAGTGATTAATATAATAAGATTATATTAATTGATATGTGCAAATGTGCAATATTTGAATATAAAAGTATATGGAATACAACTATATTATATAGTGTAGAGAGACACTTAAGTGTGACCATGCATGTATATACATAAACTATGTTATATAATGCAATGCGAATATATTACACATAGAAACCATATATTACATGAAGCATAATGTGATTATGTTAAAACTATATGTTATGAATGCATGATAATACTGATGTGACAATAAATATGTGAGAATACACTGTATAATATATCATGAACATATTGTAAACTATTAATTTTAATAAAGTGAGACATCATGAATATATGGTGAACAATTTAATAATACATGAGATAATGTAATGTGACAACATCCGATTAAATTATACTAGTATGATAAAAATGTACATGAATTATATGTGCACAATTCACACTTATTACATTATGTGAATCCATGTTAGTATCATTAGAATTATATTGTAACTATAATTGTGGCCTAATTATATAGTATATATACATGTAACATATTTTGGCATAAGTGTTGTGTATATATACAAATTATAGAATGCTGATATATGGCCTTGTCCCAATATAATAGTCACTCTCCTTCTCCTTCACGTGTATGGCAAAAAGGCTAAGGCCTATTCTCCCATTCTTCTCCCAAGCTTAGCTAGCAATAATTATATGAGGAGTGGCTCTAATGATGGCTTTCAACAACTATCTACCAACTTCCTCTTATCTAGCATGCAATTCAAATTTCTGTTAGTTTGAAATGGTAGACAATTGCATTGTCTGTATCTTGTTTTCTCTATAAATATGGCTTCCTTTCTTCCCATTTCACATTGCTGAGATTTTGTTTGAGTTGATAAGTTGAGAGCATATACATATATCAGTATAATAGCATTGTGAGATAGCAGCAAGCTTAATTCATAGCAAAGGTATAATACAGTTTCCTTATTCATTTTCGTTTTCTGTCAAAAGTTCTAATTCTTGATTATGCAAAATTGGATTGTAGAGCACTTATTTAGTTGTTATGTGAACTTATATACATGTTTAAATTATAATGTAGTTGATTATAATCAAATTCGTGAAGTAATTTGGCATTTGGCCTGGAAGTCTACCGACGCAGGCTGTTCTTGAACTGAACCGGACGCGGCGCAGCTGCGCCGGCATTACACTGCGGCGCAGCGCAGCTGCGCAGGTCCCCTGCTGCAGTTTT